>JAYRBT010000051.1:7248986-7275593 GCA_036023395.1 Myiotriccus ornatus | reverse complement strand
CATTGTACCCACAGGAACCTGCTTGGCCCATCCACTGCACCTCCTGAGTTAACACTGTTTTCCCTGGACTTGAGGTGTGCTGGGGGAGTTATTAATTTTACCCAAATTTGTGTATGTGTGTGTGTGGAGGAGTTTGTGGTGTAAAAGCCTGGGCAGTGTCAGTCTGTTTGTGTAGTTGTTGAGTCGCAATTGTGAGTTATCAAACCCTGAACCTTCGTGGGCAGCAAACCAGAGCTGGGTCCCAGCAGCAACAAATTCCATTTGGTTTCTATTGTGAGCCTTCAAATCTACCTAGAAAATAGCACAGGTAACCTGCAGGAGTCCCCCTTGCTAGGAGGGACCATTTTGTCACATCCTTTCCCCTTCTGAATGGTTGAGCACATCTCTCTTCCCCCCCATCCTTTAATTACTTGGAATACAGATTTCACTCCATTCTCTTTGATTACGGAGGCTTGTCCTTCAAATATCTTAATGAAGTAGAAAGATATCCATAGATGTAATAATTGTTTCCTTTATTCTTCAGTGAAGGGTCAGGATAAATCACAGAGTAGTTATTTATTGCATGTGGAGCATTGTTCTTGTGGAAATGTGGAGATCCTAAAGCCAAGACCATCACTTTGGGATCAGGTGTTGGGTCTTACCAAGGCATCTGAATGTGCAATACAAGGGAGATGGGCACTGGGTGGCTGCTTTGCCAAGGAGTCTGTTAAAAAAAGCAGCTTGGGGGCAAACCTCTGGGCTCCTTGCTTTTTTTGGCAACAAAGTTTAGGATTATTTCCTTTTTAGTTTTATTTTGATGGTGCTGCCTGGCATATTCGAAGGCTTTAAATAAAACTTGGGTCTTTCCAGCAGGACCTTTAACATCGGTGGGCTGCTGTGGCAGATCCTCCATGAGGTGCAGGGCATAGGATGTGCTGGGATGGCAGCATGGGATTGTCCATGAGCACTTTATACTCCTTCCTCAGGGGCTGGGCACCTGCTGGGATTCAGCCAAGGTGGGAGGGGAGCATCCCGTGTCCCCGGGGCAAACACCCGGGGGATCAGCTTTGGGCAGCAGCTGTGGAAAGTGTTTTGTGCTGTTTTGGGATGTTGTGTCATTGTGGGCAGTTGCTGGGTGAGCTGTTCCCCCTGTGGTGTGTGATCCCACGGGGAGGCAGGTCGGAAAAGGAAAAAGAGCAAAGTGCTGCACCCTGTGTTTTATTTGTGTCGTGTGGCCGCCGTAGGGCTCGGGGTCTGGATGAGGTTTGGGATTTGTGTGTTTGAGGCTTTGGCACTGTGGAGATGCCATGTGGGTGTTTCTGATGCCAAGGCTGGATGGTACCACCAGGCTCTGGAGAGGTCAGTAGGAGGTACAGGCTCTACTGGAGGGGACTTTGTTCCTGTAAGAACATCAAATCTGGGATGGAACCAGAGTTTCTGCTCATGGTGGGGATGGCAGAAGTAGCCAGAGGAGCAATAGGAAAACTCAGCATTAATTTTTGGTTCTTTTGTGCATCATGTTGATAGTGCTGCTCCCCAGACAGAGTCCTGCCCCATCAAAACTCCTCAAATAGTTGCTGTGCAGGGGCTCAGGCTGGGAGATGTTCATGAGGTTCAGTGGCATCACATCACTCCTGAACCTCAAACACACCAGAGTCCCCAGTACCAATTCCTAAGACTTATTGTGAGTTTTGGACCATACCTGGCATGGCCATCACCTTCTATAAATGATGCCAGAGATTCAGGCCCACCTGGGCTTTTTTTTCCCCCACACTTCTGCAGTGGCATTTTCTGTCAGGGGAAACAGTGTGGACTCAAGTTTCTGGGACCAAGGAGAAGGGTTCACCCTGTGCAGAGCTTGCATGGCACAGCTGGGGTTAGGGTTTGCAGGGCTGCAGGGAGGAAAGGGACACACAGGGAAAATTGTGCTCCCTGGATCTGTCCTCGTGGTGCCATTCAGATTTTGGTGTGGGTGGGGCATTAAATGAGCCAAAATCTGTTTGTGCCTGGAGCGATGGGGCCGTGGGTACCTCAGGGGGTGTCTGAGCTGGGTCAATCCAGGCACTTGGGACCAAGAGGATGGTGACCACTGAGCTGCCAGGGGGTGCCCTCAGTGGCCTGGGTGTTAAGAGACACTTTTACTTGGTCTGGGAGTATGCTGATTTTCTTTTAAATACGAGATGCCTGAACACCCAAATCTAGAAATCTCTGAGTTTGTGCTTCATAGCAAAAGATAAATCGTTATATCTTGGGGGGGGGGGAGGGTGTTAACTGAGGGACAGAACTGAAAGAAATGAGGTTTCCTATTTTATTATACAAGAGATATTTTTCCACTAAATTACCGCTTCCTAAATCGTGTCCTTTGTCTGACTGTAAATAGCCAGGTGTGCCGGGAAGACGTGGGAAGGCTCCTCGTGGTCACATCCATACAATCCACTCTGTTCACACAATATTGGGCTGATTTGTTTTATACTTAGAAAATTACAGAAATAAAAGAGATTTTACTGGATGATTCTTGGGGTTTTTTTTTGTCTAGTTGTTGTTGTTGTTGTTTTTACTACTTTTTTTTGCTTTTCTTGTCCTGTTTGTGGCTAATTTGGGGGACATTTGGGAGCCCATGGAGCCGTATGGGAGTGCCTGAGGGCATTTTTCATCCGTAAAAGGAGTTGTGCTCACCAGATCAGGATTTCTTGTGGGTTTTCAGAAGAGCCAAACGAGAAATGGAGCTGAGCTTGTGCCTGGCATGGGATGACAAAGGCAAAATGAATGGAGTGGCATGATGTGACTGTTGGGAATTTTTTAATTCACTCTTGGGGCACAAGAATACAAATAACAATGCTAATTTTGACTGTGTCCAGAATAGTCACCACCTTATCTCCCCCAGCTGAGAGGGGAGGATTAAATAAGCCCTGCAATGACCTCCACAAGCAATAGTTATTAAATAAATGATAATTAGGTAACTTGGCCTCCTCTGGGAGGATGGCACAGGGCTTGGGGCTGTGCGTTCCCATCTCCGCATCACCCGGAGCTCTGCCCGTGGTGATGTTTTGAGTGGAAAATCGTGATGCAGCTGTGGATCGTGTTTTGGAGCAAATCCGTGTTCATGGCAACGTCCGCCCTTGGTGGGTTTTTGCCGGGATGTGGCCCCATGTGCCCCTTCCCGATGCTGTGAGCAGGGAAAAGCTGCTGCACAGGGAAAGCTGAAGGCTCTGTAACCCACGGTGGGTCACAGAGAGGCACAGGGGATACCCTGGCAAGTGCTGGTTTTGGGAAAAGGCCATTGCTTGGCCTCCTCTTTCCAGATGTGGACCATATTCTTTCCAGTGTCAGAGCGTGAGGATCACCCCTGCCCATGGCTGGAGGTGACCCTCAGTGGCCCCCAGACCAGTTACCCCTGAGGGTGCAGTGCTGTCTCAGGACACAGCTGTGAAGGTAAAACCACCCCAAATTCCCCACCTGATGTTGCATTGGTCCCTAGACCCCTGGGGACCATCACCACTGGAGCCATGATACAGAAAACAGGGATTACCCTCCCAAAAACAACAAACCCAAGGGGCCCTGTACCCCATGGCAGGTGTCAGCCATCCCATGGGATGTGCATCCACACTTTCAGTGTCCTCAGCGGCCACAGGGCCACTGAGGCCCTTTTTCCCCAGCATCTCAGGTTCGTGTTTGCTTTGGCATTGGCTAAACCACCACTGAAGTATTTCCAGTTGTCACAGCAAGTGGGGGTGGAAATGCCACTTCTGAGGGGTGAGTACCTCCAAAAACATCTCCCTGTGCCGGGGCGTCGCAGCACGGGACAAGCACGGAGCGGAGCCAGCCCTGCTGGGAAGGAGCGAAGAAGGGTCAAGGACAAGTTAAAATTGGAAAGAAAACTGAACATGCTGTTTTGCAGGACCTTGCTTGCTCTCATTTGCCAATTTTTTTTCCATCCTCCCCTTCCCATTGCCAGCAGAGCAGTGTCACCATCTCCCGTGGCTGGTGAGGGCAAGGGGGTCAGTGCCAGCCAAAATTGTTGGGAAGAGCCACCAGCTCTCAGGGGCTCTTCTTGGCAGCCTCAACCACAGCAGGTCCCCTTTGCACCCGCTGTCATATTTTAAATCTCCTTGCCTCTGTGTTACTCCTCCCCATCCACAGATCTGAGCGTGCTGCACATTTTTGTGCTGAAATTCAGAGCTCTGTGCTGGACCCTGCCAAGCATGAGTCTGGGTTGTGTAATGAGCTTCATCTCTTATTTTTGGGTTTCCTATCCCCCCTCCCTCCCCCAAATAAGATTTTGGAAAACCAATGTCTGAGAGCCCAGAAAGACCTGTCAGCTTTTATGCCTTCCACAGCTTTGTTTTTGTGGGTGTGGGTGGGATTCATCCCCATGCAGAGGCTTTCAGAGTACCCTCTTTGTGTTCCAGCAGCTCCTCCATCCTCTGTCTCCGTGTTGCAGCTCAAACAAGGATGCACTCACATTTTCAAATGTCTCCCTTAAAATACCAGTTTTTTGCAGGCTGAGCTTCTTTAATGGGCAAGGGGAAGGAGCTGCTTTGGCAGCTGTGGACAGAGCCCCGTGCTGACCCTGTGCAGAACTGCCAGGGATCCCCTCGGAGGGTCACCAGCCCTCAATGCCCTTGGCACCTGGCCCAGCTGGGGCTGGAGATGCTGGATGAGGCCAAGACTGGTGCTGGGGACCAGTGAATGCCAGCTGACCCAGGAGAGCATTTGGGCAATCTGGTTCTGGGGCTTCACAACCCTGGACACAGATTTTAGGACCTCATTTGCTGTTGCTGCTTCCATATTCCCCTCTGGTGGGCCGTGGAGCTTGATGGGCTCATTTTCTTTATCTCCACCTGGTTTTAGAATCAGAATCACCTAGTCTGGGGAGAAAGGAACCTTAAAGACCATCTTGTTCCAGCTCCCCTGCTGTGGGCAGCGACACCTTCACTAGACCAGGTTCTCAAAGCCTCATCCAACCTGGCCTCGAACACTTCCAGTTTTACTCTCTGTGTCCCTGTGTTGTTCCATTTGATCCCTTGTTTTTGTGCTGCTCAGGTCAAGCCCAGCTCAGCACTGGGCCCAGGGGAAACCCATCCTCAGTGCCCAGAACCTGCTGTGGCCAAGCTCAAGCTGCCGCTGCTCCTCCAGCAGCAGCCGCGATCTTTGCACCTCGTCAGTCCAGGCAGAGCACCCCCAGGGCCTCCCGCCTGCTCTGCTTGGAAGTGGTCAACAGATACAAAAGTTACTCAGAGGAAATGACTGTGGGTGCATTGACGCCTTCATACGAGTTTGTGTCTGTGGGAACCCGAGATAAAACCAGCCCCGAGGTCCCTGCTGCGTGTGAGTGTCAGTGCAGCGGGTCACGGGACCCCCCAGGAGCTGCACTTTACGCAGTAAGCTGATCAAAACCTCTTTCCTCCAATTCTACTTTTATTTTTCATTTAGGTGTTGCAGTTAAATATTTATTGTCACAGCAAACAGAAAACAAGCTCTGGCCTGGCATCAGGACAGCCCAGTGCCTGCACCACACTTGAAAGCATCACAGCCTTGTGACCTCAGCATCTCCAGGCTGGTGACTGTCCTGTCTGGGCAGGTAATTTAACAACTGAACAGCCCCAGCAGGGCACTATCCCTCGAAAACCAGCTGGCAGATGCAGGGAGGTGTGTTAGCTTGCACACCAACCACCTGGCACCACCAAGGCACCATTGCAGCGCCATGTAGGTAAGCAATGCCAGCCCAAACCTGCTGAATTTCCTGTTATAAAGTAATGTAAAGAGTGGCAATCCCAGGGATGGTGTGGGCACGAGCAACGGGGACGTGCAAGCCCACGAGGGTTTAAGCTGTGGGGTTTTTTTCAAACATTTGGGTACTGTGGCCAAGGGGGTGTCTGTGCTGGGTGCTGATATCAGCCCAGGAGGAGACCCAGGCCCTGTGGGTGCTCCCATGGTGGGGTTCCATGCTCCCAACATCACTCTGGACACGTCCACAGCGTCCGGCCCCACCCGCCAACAGCAACATGGCTCCAAGAGATTATAAAATGGGAGATGCCTAATATCTCCCAATGGAAAGTATTTCAGCTAAATCCATGCTCTAACCATTTTATTGACTCCAAGTACCAGCGAGGAGGTTAGAAGTGGCTCTTTTACAAGTCATTTTGCTGTTAAATTTAGCTGTCCTATTTTCATTATCCCCATGGCTTTGGCAAGGGTGAGCAGCCTTCCCTAAAAGGCCTCGTTTCATACAGTAAGTTATTTGCTTCTCTCCTGACAGATATCTAAGCTTATAAGGTTTGTCTGCTCCACTCAATAGCAGTATCAGCCTTCAATCTTCTGTGATTAGCATCAGCATTTCACATTTGCTTTTGGCTCCCTGTCTGACAGCTTTCCATGTTGCTGAGGGCTGGGGCGTTGGGATTGCATCACGTCACTTGCAATGTGGGATCATCTGATTTTGATTCCCATGCTTCATGGTACACCCAAAAGATTTGGATAACTGGTTCAGCTGCTTTTCCCCCAGTTTTCCCTATTGGCCAGCAAAGATAATCGATTTGTTCCACTCACTTTGTGGTTGTCAGGTCTGCAATATATTGAGTCGAAAGGTCAACGTGGCAGCAAGCGAAGGGCGGTTGAACTTGAGAGGTGGTGATGCTAAAAGAAATGTTCCAGAAAGGAAAGATTTATCCCAGCAGGTTAAGCTTTTCCATATTTCCAAACCCATTTCCTCCTGCAGGGAGGGCCCTTGTCCCAGGCTCGGTGGCTGCAGAGAGCCAGCGAGTCCTTCAAGGTCACAGGAGGCAGAGATGAACTGGGGCTCATGGTTTGGAGCCTGTCCTTGCAGGGAGTGCTGAACTCGCTTGGTTCTGAGATTTTGAGGGGGGGAACCCTTTGTTCCCCCCAAACAACCCTGCTCAGTCTTTGTATTCCCCTCCTCAGCAAAGAGCTCATCCCTGTGGGGCTGTGCCCTGGTGCTGCCTGATGGGATGCAATGGGGATACAGGGTCCCCCCTCCACAGCCTCTGTGCTTTCCTCCCTCCCTCACCCAAACTTCCCACTGTGGTGATGCTGGACCCCAAATTTCAGTCTGGCATGTTCAAATCCAGCCCCTTTCTCGGTGATATTTGCTTAAAGTGGTGCCTGCTGAGCATCCCTCACTGTGACCCTGGCTCGCCTGGCCCTGCTCCCTGCTGGGCCTTTCAGGAAATGCTGGGAATGCTGAAAATGCTTCGAAATGCACCCAGCCCAGCCCAGTGCAAGTGCTGGGAACCAGCCAAGTCCCAGCTGTTCAGCCTCACCATGGGAGGGGGCCAAGCTGGGCACCCATCTGCCCATGGGTTGGCTCTGAATTGCTGGGCTGGGGTTTCTGTGCCCCACCTCCTCTCTCATGACCCTTTTTCTGGAGCAGCCTTTAGGGGACAAAGTAGGACATGGGTTTGGGACACTAATGGGAGACCCACATCCTGAGGTGGCTGCCGGGGTAGAAAAGATAATACCCCCATCCCAGTTCCTAAAATCCTCTCCCAGGACCCCCACTGTCTCCATCCCACTGTTGCTCCCAGGAATGCCTCGTGCTCATCCCGAGCCCTGCCCACAGCCCCTCCATCCCCAGAGAAGGCCCTCCTGGGCGAGGGTGCATCCCCCGCAGGCAGACAGCTTCACCCTGCTGGCACGTGGGCTCGGCAGCGGGGTGGCCCTGCACCCTCCCGCACCCTGTCCCACCCCCGGACCATGTAGGGCACCCGCTGCTCCCAGCCCAGAGCTTATAGGAAGAGGAAGCCCCATCCCCGCGCAGAGGAGGAAACCCGCCAGCCCAGATGTGCACAGAGCCACGCCGATAGCACTCTTATTTTGTTGATTTTTTTTTTTTTTTCTCTGCTCTGCAAACAGAGGAGCAGCTGGGCCAGCGGTGGGCACAGCCCGCACGGCAAACAGCGGGGCTGCCGGCAGGCTGCGGCACAGCCCTGGCGCAGCCATGGGGCAGAAGTGCATGGACAAGGTGTCCTCTTTCCTCTTCGAGTACGACACCCCTCGGATGGTGCTGGTGAGGAACAAGAAGGTGGGACTGACCTTCCGGCTGATCCAGCTCATTGTCCTGGCGTACATCATCGGGTAAGGCTCCCCGGCGCCTGCCTTCCCTAAAATCAATGTTTTGCCACTGGGTTAAAATGCAACAGAGAGGAAAGGGCTCCTATATCGCCTATATCCCAGTATAGGGGGGTCACTGATGATGGCATCGCATCCCTCTGGCTGTGGCTCTCCCGTGCAGCTCAGTGTCCCACCGTGGCTCTTTCAGGTGGCTGCTTGGTCCCCGCATCCTCCCCAGAAGCTGCAGTGTGTGCGGGCTGGAGGCTCATCCCTGCCCAGCCCTGCTCCGCATGCCGGGGCCCCGTCTCCTCGCTGAGCCCCGTCCAAATCCTGCTCAAGCTGCTGGACGGTGGCCTGAGAATCTGTTGTTATTTTTATTTTCATTTATATTAAATAAGAGGCATGTGGGGCCAGCGCGGTGATTTGTGAGACCCAAGCGGCTCGAGACAGGGCCATAAATCTCCCTGTCCACCGCCCTGGCGCTGAGGCTGAGACGGAGCCTGGCTCCAAATTCCTGGTCTGCTTTGCTTCTGGGAGGCAGCTCTAAGAGCAGCAGCGGTGCAAGGGCAACTGGTTAAAAAAGGCATCGAGTGGAGCGGGCGGGATCAGAGCCGGATGAGGATGTGTATCCTCAGGTGCCCTGGGGCTGCTGCTCCTGACACAGAGATTCGATCCTTGTCCCCTCTGCGTGGGATGATGCAGCATGGTATGGGATGTGATGGTTGATAAGTCTTTGCTGTGGCCCCATGGCTGCTGTGGGCTCAGTCCTCGAGAGAGACCAGCACCCTTTCATTGGGAAGGGCCCCACAGCAGGAAGTTTGAAGGGAGAGGGGGTGTCTGGCCATGAACTGGAAAATCTGGGTATTTTTGGGGTGCAGGGTGTCTCATGTAGCACAAAGGAAAGGTAGTGGATCCCAGGGCTCAGTGCAAACAAGTTGCTGTGGGGAGAAGAGATGCCCAACTTTGCTTTTAGCAGATTTCCTGGGAAGGGAGAATGTGGGACCCCCACATCGCTCCCACGCTGCTCATCAGCTCATTGCTCTGTTGCAAAGGGTTTTGCACTGGCCCAGACTGATGTTGGTGGGAGCAGCCTTATCTCTCCTAAGGACTCAACCTGTGAAGCCCCAGGGCTCCAGCAAAGGTGGCTGGGGGTGGCACAGATGAATGCTCAGAGCAGGACTTCCTAAGGAAATGTGGCTTGAGCAACCAGCTAAACTGAGACAAGCAACCAGCAGGGAACAGAGAGAGAATCTTGGGGCGACAGCCAGGGGCAGAAAGGAGGAAGTTGGTGTAAAGTTGCTATAATTCCCAAGATTTTCCTGCTTTGGTGGGGTTGGGCACCTCTAGCAAGGGGCTGCCTGAGAGTGCAGCTGCCCACAGCCCCACCAGTCCCTTGCTGCCCACAGCTCTGTTCCCAGCTCTCTGCCCACAGCACTGTCAATGCACGGATGTGCTGGGCAGACATGGGCAGTGCCATCAGGGCACAGATGTGGTGCCAACCCCACTGAGAGACCCTGTGTCACCCCTGGGGAGCAGCTCTTCTTTCCTCTGATGACATATAAGGTGGCATCACTGCTGGCCAGGCGATGCCAGGCGCTTTCTGTGTTTCATTTCCTGAAACCTCGCATGCAAGGACCCTTGGGCTGAGCCACAGGATGGGGCTGGCAAGGGAAGAGTGTTTGGTGATCCTGCCACATCAGGAAGTGACACCAGGGGACATTTACCACCGGGACAGGGCTTGCTGCAGCATTTACAACTTCATGGGAAAACTGTTTTGTTTGCTGTGACCTGCTTTGCAGCGGGGTGGGGGCCACATCCTGCCCTGCCATATGTCCCAGTGGGGTGCCCAGCCCTGGGCAGTCACCTCTGTCAGGAAGGGATGTGGTGACAGTGGCAGAGACTGTGCTGGAGGTAGATTTAGGGAAACACTCTGCCACTGTGCTGCCCAGCTCAGAACCTCCTGCAGCCCCAAGGGCGCGGGGAAAATGCCCAGTGTAACCAGTGTAACCCAGTATGATCTTTTGCCTTCGAGGAGGAGGTTGGAGCTGGGGGTCTCAGCTGGGGTGGCAACAATGCTGAATTTCTCCTCCCATACCCATGCCCTTGCCCTCTATCCTGGGATGCTGACGGGGCTGCAAGCCACAAAGCTCTGTCCCCAAGAAGTCCCTGTAACGTCCAGCAGCCACAGGGAAAACCTCCAGGCAGTGCCTGGGGTTGCCCCATTCTCCTCCCTGCCCATCAGCCAGGTGCCAGAGGACAGGTTGACATGCCAGGCTGGTGTCACGTGCTGCCTCTGCCGTGGCCAGCGGGACTGATGCCCACAGTGGTGGGGACAAAATCCAGATCGCTCCTTTTTTAGTGCCGGGAATGCTCCGCGCCGCCGGGAGCACTACCCGAAATGGTTGCTCGCCCATGTTTATAGTGTCCCCGAGTCAGAGTTAATCCAGCGGCAGCTTGTTTATGCCGTAGGTTAAATAGTGTCAGGAGCCCGCCCTAATGGTTGAGTGATGGGCTGGGAAAGGCAGGGAAAGGCCTGTTCCGGCCACAGCAGTGTCCCTACCCCTGCTCCTGCAGCCCTCTTGCCCACAGGGCCACGGCTCCACATTCTCTTTGCTGTGTGAGGAATCGTGGCCCTGGATGTGCGCTGTGTCCAGACGCAGCTCCCTGTTGGACTTGGAGGAACTGCTTTTGGAGAATGCCTTTGCAGTGGATCAGGAGGATTTGGGTGGGTCACTGAGCCCAGCAAGCTGTAAACTCACAGGGCTTTAATCCCAAAGTGTTGATGGCCATCCTGCTCCACCTGCCTTCACACACTCTCAGCAACAAACTGTGTCCCAGTCCTCAAAACACATCATCCCAGTCAGGGCTTGCAGCTACCACATGCCTCAGGCAAAGGGTGGGAAAGTTCAGCAACACATCCCTCATCCAGCTGGAGGAAATTTGGCAAATGACCCACCCCCAGGTGAGACTCGGCAGAAAAAGCCCCAGTCCCCAGCAGTGTGCTGGGAATTGGGTTTTTCTGGAGGAGAGTTGGTGGCTGTGCTTACTTCAGCACTTCCCTCTCCAGGTGGGTGTTCCTCTATGAGAAGGGTTACCAGTCTCAGGACAGCATTGTCAGCTCGGTCTCGGTGAAGCTGAAAGGGCTGACTCTGACCAACGAGAGTGTCATGGGCCCTCACATCTGGGATGTGGTGGACTATGTTTTCCCACCCCAGGTAAGGAGGCAGGGTGGGTGGGTTGCTTTTGTCCCAGTGGCTGCTTTTCCCCATGTGCTGGGGTGCAGATGGGTCCTTAGCATAGGCTTTCTGTGGGGCTACTCGTGACATGGTGTCCCTGGGGTGGAAAACAGGTTGCTCCTGCCACAAACCTCACCCATATATCACCCCTGGGAAGAATTTGGTGCTTGGGACCCACCATGGTGGATGGGGCACATTTAGAGGCTGCCTCTGAAAAGACCAAGGCTCCTCCAGACCATCTCAGGCAGCAAAGAGGGTCCTCCACTGTCCTGGGGCTGGTGGCGCTACATGTCCTCAGGGACGCCACCAGCTTCCTGAGCTGCAGCAGAGACGGTGAAGGACCTAAAGTTAGGGAGGGAGAAAGGTGGATGTGTCCTGGTGGGTTGGGTGCCCTACACCTTGCCCCGGGGACAGGCTCCTCACAGAGGAGACACTGTGCTGGCTGTGAGCTCGTTGGCTGTGTCTCCACAGGGGGACAACTCATTCGTGGTGATGACCAACTTCATTGTCACTCCTGGACAGAAACAAGGAACCTGCCCAGAGGTAAACATACCAGCTTCCTTCAGTGGGCTCAGCTTCTGTAATTCAGGGTAGTGGCACTGGCGAAGGACTTTTCCTGACATTGGGAGGTTTAGTAAAACCCTGAGCCTGGCCCCATATTACTGTTCCTGACTTGTGTATTCTATGTGAAGGCTTTTATTTGCTGAAAATCAGGCAGCATCCATTTAAGTCTTCTACCCTCTGAGATGATCAAGAAGAGCAGACTTGAGACTGAAATAAATGCATCTGCCTGAAGTTGAAAACCAAATTCCCCCTCTCCCCCTTTTTCTGTTTAATCTGAACATCCTTGGTTGGGAAGGATGGACAAGGCTCTGGCTGTAGCTGAGCAGCTTATCCCTCAAGGGAGGTGCTGCCTAGTGAGGCAGGAGGGGCAGAGGGACCAAAGCTGCAGGGTGGGATGCTGAGAGGTGGCTGCTTTCTCCAAACAGCTGCCAGACGCCGGGCTCTGCACGCGAGACAACGACTGCACCAAAGGGAAATACAGCCGGCAGGGACAAGGTACGGCCCGAGGCTTGTGGTGAGACACCGAGCAGAGCTGCCCGGGTGGGGTGTCTGGCAGGGGGACATCATGGCTGGGCTGTCCAGTGGGGGACCTGCTTTGGACCCCCAGCTAACAAGATTTGGGAAAAGCCTTTGATGTGCTGGGTGAATGTCCCACCTAGGCTGGTCCTGTGTTCCTCTTTTGAAAGACACCTGAGCTGCAAAAAGCTCTGCCAGCAAAAGGTTAATCCAGACTAAACCACTTCCCCAAAACTGCCGTCCTCTATCTGCTTGGCATTTTCTGAGATGTGTTTTAGTATGAGAAAGGCCCAGCTGCTTCCCTGTACAGCAATGCAAGAGAAACCACTGCCTTGAGCTGAGACCACAATTAATTACCCTTTTTACAAGGGGGCACCAAAGCCCTGAGCGTTTAGTGCCCTGGATACCTGAAGAGCTGAAACCCAAACCAGATCCCATCCACCCCAGTATGAGGCTGGGATTTCCCGGCATCCAGGGGTGTGAGCAGCTGTTTCTCTTCCACACAGGGCTCATGACAGGCAGGTGTGTGCCCTTCAACAGCTCGGTGAAGACCTGTGAGATCTTTGGCTGGTGCCCTGTTGAAGTTGATGAGCATGTTCCCAGGTGAGGAATCCTGTTGTTGCCCTCTTTCCCACCCCATCAGCACTTGATGTGGGGCAGAGCAAGCCCAGGCTCCGTGGGATGTGGCCAGGACAGCCTGGGGAGTGAAAGACCAGAAAGGGAAGGGATGAGATCACCATTTCTCTGGGTCCTGCTTGTCCCAGTTTAAATCTGAATCTCCACCAAATGTGGCTTTCCATACATGCTGGAGAGCCAAGTGATGTCAGCAATTGTGTTTTTCAGCCCTGCCCTGTTGTCAGAAGCAGAGAAGTTCACCTTGTTCATCAAGAACAGCATCACCTTCCCCAAGTTCAAGGTGTCCAGGTAAGGGGAGGTTTGGGGGAATGGTTTCTGTTTGGTTCCTCCAGCTGTGTCCCTCAGGGGAAACCACCTGTGTGGCTGGATGCTTGAAACAAAGGATTGTGTCCCTCATCAGCAAGCCCTATTTGGACTACTCTAACTGCTGCACTGATCCTCAGATTAGCTCACAGGAACTAAGACATTTTCCTCCCAAATCTGTGCCACCTCAGCTGCCAGCTGTATTTACCAGAAAGAAGGTTTCTGGAATTAACATCTCCTGAGTTACCCCCCCCCACGATGCACATGAAAATACAGTTTCTCTTATTCTTCATTTTTCTCCTCCCTTTTCCTCCCTGAAGAAAACATTAAAATAACTATGTGGCACAGTGGCTGTGAGCAGCCAGGACAAGAGTGGTGCCAAAAAGGAGCAGAAGTCCCTCTTAACAATACAGTTCCCACCTGTTTCTGCAATGGGCTGTGGGCTCAGCTTGTTCCAGGCAGCTCTGGGAACAGTGCTGCTGGCTGAAGGAGCACTTGTAAGAGGATTTGTGATGGCACTGATTGTATGTGATTTGGAACAAACTAACAGAAGCTATTTGTGCTGAAGACAGCGGATTCTTCTCTCTAAGCCGGTCGTGTCCCAAGGTTAAATGTCCTGGCAGCCAGGACATTCAGAAAAGCTGTGGGCTGAGCTCATGCTGCTCCCAGACAGGTAGTTGGGAGTGGGGACCTTTCCCCCCCAGCAGCAAGGAGAGGTGTCCTGAGCCAGAGCAGGCTGGAGGGGACACAGTGAGGGGAGCTGGTTCTCAGAGTGAGGGTTACTGAACTGGCTGCTGTGGCAGGGGCTGTACCAGACCCTGCTGGGTCATGGGGAACTTCCTGCCTTTGGTCACCCCTGACAATGAACTGCTGAGCATCCACCATGGGATGTGGTTGAGCAAGACACAAGTCTTACAAAATCATCTGGGGTTGGGAGGTTCAGAGAAAGGCTATTTTTAAGTGAAAGAGCAGAAAAGGGTGGAAGGCAAGAGGTTTTCCTTTTCACTCTTTCCAAAGAAGATAACAAACTCCAGCTAAATGTAGAAGCTGTGGGATACATTTGCTATCCATGAGCTGTCCCAGGTGAGAATTGTTGGTGCATGGAGCAATTACCTGGCAGAGCCCATGGACAAGCTGGCGTGGGAATGGGAGAAGGCCACTGGTTGGACAAGGGACCTCCAGAGGTGCTTTCCCACCCAAATTATTGGATTATTCAGATTTTTTTCTCACTTTCTTTTCATTCACAGGCGCAACTTGGTTGAGAGTGTTACCAAACAGTACCTGAAGAAATGCACCTATAACAAAGCCACTGATTCCTTGTGCCCTGTGTTTGAACTGGGATACATAGTGAAGGAATCGGGTCAGAATTTTACCTTCCTGGCTGTTAAGGTACTTGAATTCCAAATGATGTTCCTTGGTGAAGTGGGGAGGGGGACACTGGCAGAGCAATCATCCCCAGCTGTTGAGATGATTTTCTGTTATCTCAAGAACTTTTGAGAAAACAGAATTGTCAGAATTAGCTGTTAAAGATTATGAATCTCCTTGGACATGGTCTAATATTTATGCCTTCCTTGGAAACTCTTGACAAGATTTGACCCGCTGGCAGTAAATCCAGGGTTCAGTTTGGTTTAATTTGTGCAATGAATAACTAGAGATGTGTGGCTAAATCCCATCCAATTGAGCTTGGAAATCCCAGCTGGATGGTTAAATATCAGTCATTGCACAGTGCAAACTGCAGCCTCTCCCCAGGCTCTGAAATGCAGCACTTCTCAGGCTGATGTGCAAGAGTATCTACTATTTCTGGGCTGCAGAGCCATATGAGAACTTTTCCAGGCATTGGATAAAACCAGAGGCTTGCATATATAAACATATATTGCACATATTAGAACACATATGCACACAGAGAAGCTGTGGCTGCCTCATCCCTGGAACTGTTCAAGGCCAGGTTGGACAGGGCTTGGAGCAACCTGGGATAGTGGAAGGTGTCCCTGCCCATGGCAGGGGGTAGAACCAGATGGTCTTTGTTGTCCCTTCCAACACAAACCATTCTATAACCCTATACACTGAAGGTGTAGAAATACAAGCCTCTGGGACACAGCTAGTTACGACCTGGAGTGAGCTCAGAACTGACTGCTTCATTTCCTGAGCAATCTCCTGGGCAGAATCAGGCAAGGGAAGGCTGTTTCCATAAGGACTGTGATGGATCTGCAGTGATCACTGTTTCTCAGGACCAGGCTTTGGGTATGGGGTGCTGATCAGGAATGACAGAGCTTGAATCGAGTTGTGTATCCAGCACTCAGGGCAGGAGCAAGAGCCTCCACAAAGGCACAAAGCTGAGGCTGTCCAGGAGGGCTGAGGCAGCGGTGAGGTCTGTGCACCTGGAGAGCCAGGACACCTCACAGCACTGAGACAGGACATAAATGAGGAGGGAAAGCATTTTTCTGTGTGGGCCAGGTCCAAGAAAGGGCAACCTTGGGACTCCCCTCTGTGCTGCAGGGTGGAGTGGTGGGCATCACCATAGACTGGAACTGCGACCTTGACTGGCCTCTCCGGTACTGCAAACCCATTTACCAGTTCCACGGCCTTTACAATGATGACAGTAATGTTTCACCAGGCTTCAACTTCAGGTAAGGAAACACCTGTTAATTCTCCAGCATAATCTGGAGGTGACGGCTCTCAGGTTCCCCCAGCACTCAGGGGATGGTGGAAGGTCAGGGACCGTTCTCCAAAATACTCTCTGCCTTTGCAGTACCAGACAGCAGTGGTCTTTTTAAAACAGCACGAGAAAAGTGATAGCACAACCCTTGGCCTCAAAATTACCCCATTTCCTTTCACTGCACATCTACCCCCCCTTGCAGACTCTCCTGCTCCGCTGAGCTCTTGGGAAGCCCCCTGAAAGCCTGGAGATGGTGCAGTGTCATCTCCCATATTCCCACACTTGAAAACACTCTCTAACCTCTGCTCTGTGTGACAATCACTAGTGCTGCACCAATATCTGCTGTCAGCAGCACTTGGGGACACCAGGTCAAACAGCACGAGCAGGAGCTGGAACCCCAACTTGCAGATGGGGAAACGGAGGCACAGAGAGGAGAGGTGCCAACAGCCCAGCTCCTTCAGGAGGTTTAAGGACAAGATCAGGAGCAGGCCTGTGATAGCACATTCCCAGATCTTTGTCCCACCAATATCCCCATGCTGCTGGCTTGCAGGGGGCTGTTAGACACCCTGGCAGGCCATTAACGCTCGGCATCCAATTGCACAGATATGCCAAGTACTACAGAGAAGATGGGATGGAAAAAAGGACCCTCTACAAGGTGTTTGGGATCCGGTTCGACATTTTGGTGAATGGCAAGGTAAGGGTGGCCAAGCACCAGGATCACCCCTGGATCCCCAGGAGAGCAGAGCCATGGCCTTGCGAAGGTACCAGATCTGCAAGGGAGAACTGGGGTCCTGTGGGGCCAGGAAAACCAGTGTGAGGGGTTTCCTTGGGTGCTGGTACACCCACAGGAACCCTTGGGAAGTACCAGGGAAGGGAATATAAGAAGAAAAGCCTGTTTTACAGGGCACATCAATCAGCTGTAGTTTGGTCAGTGGTTTTGTCCAAAAAAACATCATGACTGGGGAGCGGGGGGGAAACTGTGGAAAGTCAAAACCTTTTACTGATATTTCCAAAAGCTGGACGTTTTGCCCTTTTTTTTCTTTTTTTTTTTTCTTTTTTTTTTTTTTTTTTAAATTTTGTTTCTTCCCAGTAGAAGAGAAGGCTTTCTTCACTGTATTCCCACTGGGAATATTTACAGGGTATACTTTTTTGGTTTTGTTTTTTTTTTTCTTTTGTTTGGCTTGGGTTGGGTTTTTTTTTAATTAAAAATACAGGAAGCAAAGTAATTTCATTTTACTTCAGCCTGAAACCAACAATATTTTTCTGTTTGACCAGCTCTGGCCCAGCTCCTGTTTCTCTCTGTGCTGTGGTTGTAATCTGGGTTGCTGCAAGGCACTTGTGCTGAGCCCCACTTACAGTTACAGCACCTTTCCCCCCTCCCCCCCTCAAGGCTGACTGTAACTTATCACCTATTTTCTCTGACTTTATTCAGGCAGGCAAATTTGACATCATCCCAACCATGACCACAATTGGCTCTGGAATTGGTATTTTTGGAGTGGTAAGTTCAGATATTTCCAGCCTCTATATGGAGACTCTCAAATTATTCTTCTTGCCTGTGACATCCGTGGGAAGTGTCCCTGAACTGCAGTGAAATACTGGCTCCTGCTCAGGGAACCAGGGGATGGGCAAAGTGGGAAAGGAGGTGCTCTCCTGTCTCACTAGCTCAGGAAAATAGATTCCTGCTGGCTGATGAGGGGAAGGCTGGCTCTCCTGACAGGGCCATGTCTTGGTATCCTGATAGTTTCAAGTTAGAACTGGTGTTGAGGGAGCTTTGGAGGTGATGGGCAGTATTTTGTGCAGCATGGAAAACCAGCATCCCATTTGGTTATGGTTGTTAACAGGTTGGGCACGACCCCGAGGGTATTGTGCTCTGTGCTTACCCAAAGTGGAAATACTTCATTTCTTTTGACTTAAGTCACCCAGTGTTGAACCCAGCACACTTCACTCCTGTCCTAAAGGGACAGTTGGGGACCTTATGCTCTTTAGCAACTGCCACGTTGTGGGTTGAAGCAGAAGTGACCCTAAACTGTGGGGCAAACTGGGACAAACTGGAAGCACACAATGGTCCAGGTGAGCTTGGAGGGCAGCCCGAACCCTAACTGTGCTTTGATTTAAGGCCTCTGTCCTCTGTGACCTGCTCCTGCTGCATTTCCTCCAAGGACGCGACTATTACAAGCAGAAGAAATTCAAATACGCAGAACCGGAGCCTGTAAGTAACAGCGAGTCCCTGCCCTGCCGAGGCTCTTGCGGGGGTGTGAGTGTGGCTGTGTGCATGAGTAATGATGCTGTAACACAAACATCCATGTTGAGGAGCAACCAGGCGCCTTTCCGAGCCCTTGGGACTGTCGGAGACTGGGATCCATGAATCTCCTCTCCAAAATTACTGAGATCTTGTGTGACTCACTGTTAATAGCTTTATTCTCTCCCTTTAACCCCAGATATTCTGATATCTGGCAATGCTTGCATTGCTTTAAACGAAGCAGGGGCAGACCAGTGCTTTAGCAAACTGGAAAATGTCCCCTTCTCTGCTCTCTGAGAACATCTCCACAACCGTGGAATGTTTTATGGTCTTTCATAGGACAAAGACACAGCTCCCCTCAAATTCATCTGAAAATATGCTTATACACTGGGGGTTAGAAGTTGCTGCCCAACCACATTTTTCCCTTGCATTAGAAAGGAGCAGGTCTGTAAAAGAATCCTTGTTTTCTCTCATTTAACCCCCAGTCGAAGTCACACAAGAAGGAAAAGGAGCCGGACAACACGCAGTGAGAGGTGAGTGGTGTTTCCCCAGCCCTGCTGGCCTATGGCTGGCAGGGAGGGCTTTGGGTCTCAGGGCTATGCCAAGGCCCCCAGGAAGACAGGAGGGCTACAGGGAAGGCATGGAGGAGATCTGAGCTGAGGACAACAATGTCTAAACAAGAGTCAGCATTTCCCAGCACAAGCAATTGCTGAGGGCAGCACTGGGTGTGGGGTGTGGGACTGACATCACATCTTTGATGGCAACACTGCTTGAAGAGGGGTAGTGGGGTACAAGACACCAGAAATCACTGTGCACCTCTCTCTCTTGGCAGAATCCACATCGACTGACAAACCTGCACCCTCTTCCTCCTCCTCCTCTCCTAAAACACGGTCACCATCCCCTGTCACCACCCTGTGCCAGCCCCAAGGCCAGCAGGAGCAGCGTCCAACACCAGCTCACGGGAAGGTGATGCCCTGCAGCCAGGGCAGGGGCCGGCCGGCCCGGCACCCAGCCCCTGGGAAGGGGACAGGAATGCTGTGGGTGGGCTAAACTAAGGGACTCGTGGGGCCCTCTGCCAGCCCTGCTGCAGGGCACCGGGGTCTGCTGCCATTGCGGACCCTTCCAAAGGGCTCCCACAGCATCCTGCCTGGTGTCCCAAAACCATGCCAGGGCATCCCTCACCGAAAGCCCCTGAGGAGACCACTGCTGCCTCTCCCTTCCCACCAGCACCTTTGGACAGCTTCAAATTGAGGAGAAGGAGAGCTGGCAGGAACCATGACCAGTCCCCTCAGCATGGGAGAAAAACGGTTATTTTGTAAGGATGTATTTTGTTTTAAAAAAAAAATAAACCTTTAGTTTTTCTACTACATCCCTGGGCAATGCCCATGCTTGCCCCAGGGTGTGGGGTTTGCATTGCTTTCATCACTGGGGGGTTTGTGCATGCAAGGCAATCCCATAAATCAGGCTGGAGTGTGGGGCTCAGTGCTGGCTCCTCCAGCCTCTGCCTTCCCCTGCAGGGCCTCTAGCCACGAGCAGGGGCTGTTATCAGTGTTGTCACTTCGGTTTCCTCCTCAGACAGCCTGGTTTGGGCGGAGTGCTGGCTCACAGCCGGACATCCAGATCTGCTGCCCTGTGCCAGCTCTGCCTCAGCTGCCCTTGCGGGTCAGTGTTAGCCTGTTAGAATGGACCTGCTCAGCAGGAGCCTCACAAAACAGTTCTTTGCACCCAGGAACAAAACTTTTCCTCTCTGCTGGAAGATTTGCACTACTCAGCATGTGCAGCTGGACATCATGGACTGTGCTCAGACCCCACATCCCTGCCAGCAGTCTCTCTCTGAATGAATGTCATTTTGTACCTCCTGGGGGAAATTTTGGTCGCTTCAAAAGTGGATTCCAACTGCACTGTGAGAGTCAGTGAAGAGGCTGTAGGGGTTGGTGTGCCTGGGCCTGCAGTGCTGCTGACAGCAGTGGGGAGCGCGAGCCAGAGCCTGCAGGATGGACACCCCACGGTGGGATTGCAGGGACACAGGAACATGCCACAAGTAGATGCAGGTGATATTCGGTCGTAAGTTCAACAAACACTTCAAGCTATACATTCCCTGTGGGGAGATCATTTGCTCTTGGGTTTTTGTAAGGTTATCCACAGTTAAGTTTTTCACCTTTTCTCATGCTGCTGTCCTGTGTAAGAGGTGCCAGGTGCTTATACTTAAGATGCAGAGTGGGTAAGGGAAAGCTCCCTGCTCTCTGGAGGAGTTGGTGCCTGTTCAGCGAGCACTGGGGGCGTGGGGCTGGGGGTTTCCCCACGCCACGGGGGCTCTCCTGCAGCGCCCATCGAGGCCGAGCACTGCACCGTCCCGACTGGTGCAGCTCCCCAGCAAGCTGCCGCCAGCAGAGGGGACTGCGAGACCATTTACCACAGACGCGCCTGCGGGAAATCCTGTTGCCAGAGACAGCAAAGCGAGTGTTCAGGTAACCTTTCACACCCACTTAAACTGGGTCAATCTCCGGTCAAAACTTAAAATAACCAGAGCGAGGCTGCAGGTAGAGCAGGGGGGTGTTTCTGCCTTCTTAATCTTTCAAGCTGCTTGGAATGCAAAGCATCTGTTCTTCCTTAGGAAGAATTAAAAGGCAGAATAGGAAATCAGGAAAAATGCTATTTGTAAATGATCCCATGTAGTTGCTATCCAAAACTTCTGAGCTGGGATCCCTAAAAGTCCCAAGACTCCTTTAAAAATCATGTCAGGGCTTACTTGTATTTCCATACTTGTTTTTCAAAACACACAGTCTTTTGGAATGCTTTTCTTTGCTTTTCATTCACCATTTCTGCAACCAGCAGAATGAGGGAGATATTGTGATTTTTTTTTTTTAATTCTTTCATCCAAACAAGCTCCTCCTCTAAGCCAGGGCCCTCAGGCCCTGTGGTTCCCAAGTTGGACCAAACAGAGCGATGGCTGTCTGGAGGAAACTGAGAAGTGTCCAGTTTTAACATACACTGGTCCCCTCTGCTGTATGAAGCATGAAAAGGCAGGGAAAACCCATGGCAATTGTTTAGGTCCTTCTTTTTGCCAGAAGGGTGGAGAGCAAGGAAGAAGGGCTGGTCTGCTCAGCTCTGTGACGTAGATGCTCTATTTCACCACTGCAGCTCCCAGCACCTTCTCCCAGCGCCTTCCAGTTGGCCAAAATTCATGCCAAATTACTGAATGAGGGATAGGACACCACAGTTAAAATCCGTAGAGCTGAAGACTCTCAAATGAAAATGCTGACAGGTTAAGATGCCCTGCAGTGTCCTGGTGTTGCTACTGAGCTGCTTTCAGCGCGAGTCCCTGGGGGAGGTGTGGATGACCTGCAGGACTGTACTCCCATCCTCTTGGTTTGACCTGAACTTGCTCTGAGGGTCAGGGGGGAATTTACTGTGCTTTGCCAGAAGAATTTCCTTGTGTTGCATCCAGAAAATGACGGTATTCAAAGTTGTAAAGATGCAGGCAGTGTATCCTGCTGCTCTCTGATCTCTGAGCAGCAAGGCAAAGTGTCACAGAATCCCAAAGGGATTTGGACATCATGTGAAGCCCCCTCAATGACAGGTTGCTGTGCTACTTCCTGCTTATGCTGTGGCCAGCTGAGGATTGGGTTGTTTGTGGGGGTTATTTTAAGTCCTTATTTCATTGCATTTTGGTCTTTACACAGTTAGTAACTAATAGAAAAATGCTAATAGAAAAGGACCCTTCAGTAATTCAAACACTGCCCCAGAAAACACACAAGAAAGAATATCTATTCTCCAGCTAATCCCTAATCTTTACAATCAGCACTAACAAGCCCTTGTATGTGATGGTGTCAATGCTCTAAGGACTCTTACACTGATCATGGGTGTTAGATGACGAGAGTGAGCTCTGAGTGCAATGTGATTATTCCCACTTTATAGAAAAGAAAACCAAGATACAAGCAAATAATTTCATAACGTGGATCTAAATGCAGTGAGAATTTTCTGCCTTTGACCAGTTATTGTTATCTGTGAAGGTTCAACCAGGTTCAACCTTGTACAAATACATCTTTTCACTTCCCTCGGGTGCAGTTATTTTGAAAGAAATCAGGTAGCACAGATATTCCAGAAGAGTAATTGCAGAAAAACTTATTTGGCAATAATTATGCTGGTTAGTGATGCTGCAGGGATGAGGAATTACATTTCAACCTCTGCAGAGCTGGCGACATTTAATCATTATGTTTGCGCCCAATTCCCAGCACAATGAGCCCTGATTTCCACCTGGTGCTTCCAGACACTGTAACAAGGCAAATTAAATGAATAACACTCAAGGAGGAGATAGCTCCTTCCCTGTGCAACCACTCCTGTCTCTAACCCCACTCATTCTTCCCCTGGCACAGCAGACTCCCTGTTATTTTTAACCCAGTTCTTCACTTAGGACATTCTTGGACTTTTCCCTAAAAAAGCACCTGCCTTTCTGATTACACTAACTCACTTTCCTTTTTTGATGTGGGAGCATGATTTCAGTTAGATAAATTGTCTGGCAGGAACACGTATGTTGTCCCAGCTCTGAAGGATGCTTTAAGTTCCTTCTGTCCCAAAGTTGGGCATCCTTGGGTCAGACTGATGGGTTGCACAAGGAACTTCTCGGCCATTTGAACATTAGACATCTGGAGCTCAGCCTGCAGCCACCTCCCCGGGGCCAGTGTGGTTCTTACAGCTCCTTTTCGCTGCTGCCAGCTCTGTATTAATTATATCAGGCTAAATTCTTTTGCTTTCTTTGGTGAAGTGCTCTCTCCTTCTGTTATCTATTTCTAATTGCTTTATTGCTCTATTTTAGAAAGTGTAAAGCCTGAAGTGGGTTCTGAATACAGCAACAACTCAGTCAACCGATGGGCTCTTGAGCAGGGGTGAATGAGGATCCCTTCAGCTGACAGGGCTCTGCCTACCAGCACCAAGCACAGATCCTGCTAAGCTTTATGGCACTATAAAGAGATTTCTTAAACCAAAGGATGGCTTCAACTCTCTTTTTATCTAAACATACTTGTGAAATGCCTGGGGAAATGTAAGCTCTTCCCCTTACGACTATAACTCAAGGACAGGTTCAATAAACACCTTCCCAGTCATTGCACCCAGAAAACATGAAAAATCAGTTACCAACCAACAACATCCAATCATTATTGAATAGGAACATCAAAGTCTTATTTTAACACTGTTATAGCCACCATGGTCTAAGCAGCAGACAGATGTTACTTGGGACTTCCATTGCGCTGGTCATGGCTGCTCTGCAGTGTATTATGAAAAGGGAAACTGAGGCACATGGTTTGTTTTGTTTTCTGGAAGAAACAGCAGCTTAGCTAACCAGGTTATTTCATTAGGTCAGGTGCTGGCAGTCTTTGCCAGAGGGGATTGTTTCAAACCTCAATGCCGGTGCTAAGCTGTGCTTCAGACATCACTGGTGATTTGAACTGTCTGATGCTAAAGGATAGAGGTCTCTAGGGGACAAATATCAGCCCTTTCCAAGCTGTCAGCATCTCTTAGGCATCTCGAAGCCAAATGTGAATTAGCCTAAATGACTTCTGAAATCCTTGCAAAACCTCCTCAGCAGCAGTGAGGGCAAGTGGAGCAGGAGGCTGAAAGGTTTGCTCATTTCTGAAGAGAAGCTGAGTTGGCCCCTGTATGAGCAAGGCCTTGTTTGATTGAATTGACAGCCCCTGTGAAACAGGTCAGTGTTTTGTCTTCTGTATGATATGGTCTTTCAGAGCATCTCTCGTGCCCTGGAGCCACAGGAGCACAGTCCCTCCACAGGCACAGCCACATTCCTGGGTCCTGGGGACTTATACCCAGACATCCAAGAAGGACATTGCTGGGGCTTTCACTGCTCGGGGCTGGGAGGAGGCTTTGCTTTTGCTTGTGGGCTTGTCTTACTTTTCCTGAGAGCCCACCATGGCAAACAGGCAGCCTGGGAGATCAGGCTGGTGGCTGCCTTGAGGTGATACCTAATCAGTGTCATTAGCTAATATTCAGAGCCACTGGAAGAAGGCAACAGCTTTGGAAGCACAAACTCAAGGTGATGAGGCTCTCTCCTGTCCTGTTACACAGAATCACTTAGGTTGGAAAAGACCTCTGAGATCAAGTCCAGCTGCAAACCTAACACTGCCTTCACCACTAAACCCTGTCTTCTCTGCCATCCTCTCACTGCTTATCACACTGCTGTTCACCTGCTCCAAGAGTCCTTCTCTGCCCCAGTGTTTCATGTTCATAGTAAATCTTCTCTGCTGGATTTTCTCTGTGATGAGCTGAAAGAATAACCCCTTGTACCTTTCTAACGGATCATTTCACCGAATGTAACAACTCATTAGTAGTCAAGCTGCAAACCACATAGCATTTTAGGTCCAAGTATTTTTGACTGGAAATTGGCAAAGAGAATGCACAAATATTTTAGATGGAAGTGAAAGGGCATTAGCCCTGAATAAACCTGTTCATCCGTAGAGAACTGCTCAGCTGCCTGTGACCAGCCAGGGTGACAAAGCACGTTTCTGCAGGAAACGTAAGATTTTGGATGCACATAGCAAATTGCAGAAGGATATGTCTGAGTATAATAAACATACCCATAGAGTGAGTAAATGAAAAAATCCATGGTCTTTGCTAGGCTTGCAATACAACTTTGCTGTTTTAATGTTTAGTGTCTCTTCATTACATTTTGATACTTCTCTCAACACAGTGGCAACCTGGGGAAGTTTTTTTCAGATGGGAAACAAAGTTGGTAGTAAACCACAAGCTGCGTTATTAGTATGTTGAGTTATTTCGAGTTATGAAACACATAGTAAGAAATTAGATTGTTTCCAAAGCAGAGGATTATTTGAGGCCCACTGGAAGCAGGCACAGGCATTTCTATCTGCCTGTTGTCACAGCGGGAAGGAGCAGGAGTTTGCAGCGGGTTGAGTCAGGATGTGGATTTAATCCAACTCTTGCTCTCTGGCTAAGTCCAAGATTCCTGGTGGGGACCCTGACTGCGAGTGGAGCCAGAGCACAGCCCAGCAAGCCCAGCCACGAGTCACTTGTCACAAAATCAACATCTTCGAGAATCCCACAGGAAACACACTTCACTACTGGGTGCAGTGAGAACCCCTCGACCCGGGGTCATGGTCAGCTGTGAGCCAAGAAGAAGGTAAAAGAGAGTGGGAGGGAAAAACAAAACCAAACGATGAGTCATAAACCATAAAGGGCATCTACTCGTAGGAATTCCTTGAGTGAGGGCAGTGGAATTAGTTGATGTGCAGCATTTTCCCTCACTGCTATAAGAGTTCAGAAAATGTGTATGATCAGGGTTGGGTGTTATTACTCTACAGACAGAGCCTGAATAAGGAGATACTCCTGTGCCAGGATCCCAGAGAACCAGGCTGCCCTGCCTGGGATGTGGGCTCCCACCTTCACCTGCTCGGACCCAGGGGAGAGCAGGAGCACCAGGAAAAGGTCCCGCAGTTTGGATGCCTGTGACCCAGGGAGCAGCCAGCCAGGGGTCCCTCTCACTGTGTCCCTCTGCCTGGAATAACATCCCTGGGGCTGGCAGACCCTCCGCTCCCCGTCCTGCCAGCTCCACTTTCCCTGATTATATTAGTGAATATTTAGGGATAATTTCTTCACAGAAAGGGTGATCAGACACTGGAAGGGGCTGCCCAGGTGGTGGAGTCACCACTGCTGGAGGTATTTAAGAAACAGACTGGATGTGGCACTGAGTGCCATGGTCCTGTTGACAAGGTGGTGTTGGGTCATAGGTTGGACTCGATCTCAGGGGTCTTTTCCAGAGTGATTCTGGGATTAGCAAAAAGCCCCGTGTTTTCACCCAAGAGCCCCCTCCCAGATGTGCTTCTGTTTGGACACCACATGGCCACATGCCGCCGAAAAAAGTGGGGTTTTGCCTCAAAACGCAGTCGGGACTGAGGAGGGCAGGGAGAACCCGGTGCTTCTCCCTGTCCCTGTTCTTCTCCCTCACAGCCACATGGCTCCCAGGGCTGAGGCAGGCAGGGAGAAGCCGGTGCCTCTCTCTGTCCTTGTCCTGCCTCCCCCTGTCCCTGTCCTTCTCCCTCACGTCGAAGAAAGTGGGGTTTTGCCTCAAAACCCACGCGGGGCTGAGGCGAGCAGGGACAACCCGGTGCCTCTCCCTCATCACGGCCGCCGAAAAAGGTGGGGGCGGGAAGGGGTTTGCCTCAAAACCCGCCCGGGGCGTGCGGGGAAAGCACGGTGCCTCTGTCACACGGCCACACACCAAAAAAAAAAAAAAGAAAAAGAAAAAGTGTTGTTTTGTTTGTTTGTGGGTTTTTTTGCCTCAAAGCCGCCTTCGCCTCTGCCCCTCTCCCCTCAGGGGCGCACGGGCGCGCGCCGCGGGGGGCGCGGCCGCCGGCAGCCAATGGGCGGGCGCGCGCGCGGGC
>JAYRBT010000051.1:7225754-7248886 GCA_036023395.1 Myiotriccus ornatus | reverse complement strand
CCGCGCGGCGACCGGCCCTCGGGCGGGGACCCGCACCCGCGCGGGGACCCCGCACGCTGCGGCCGCGGCGCTCCCGCGGGCTCCGCCGCCGGGCTGCGAGGCCCTCGGCGGCCGAGGGACAGGTGACCCGCGGGGGATGATCCACGGGGGTAGCCCACAGGCAGCGTCCCCGCGGCGGTGGAGCGGGCGCGGGTGGGCTGCGGGCGCGCAGCGGGGTTGGGTGGCGGGTGAGCTCGGGCAGCCGCCGCATCCCGCGGGCTGCGGGAGCCGCCGCCGCAGCGGGGCCGGGGATGTGGCGATGCGCCCCGGCAGCCGCGGCTCCGGAGGTTCTGCTTTGACCGAGCTCAGAAATAAATGGGTGGGGGGAATCCTTCTGAAAACTGGGATTTTGAGCGGTTTACTCATCACACGAGCTGTCTCTCGCCTTTTTCTAGAGGGGGCAGAGGAGGAGGTAAGAAGTGCGGCGAGCTCCGTGCAGGTTTGTCGCTGCTTTCTAGGGCTCCTTGCTGCCCTTGGGCTCAGCCTCAAAGTTTGGGTTTTCTCAAGGATCAGTGCCTTGGTCTGAGCTGTCCTGCCCTGGCCGTGTCTCGGAGCACACAGCTGGCAGCCGGGCTGGCACGGGAGGGGCTTATCTTCCTCTCTGCTTACCTTGGCTCTGAAGGACCATAACCTGCAGCTCCCAAAGGCCTGTGTGCTGTGAAGGAAGACTGCTGATCCTGCAGAGATATCACTTTATTCAGCTGCTCTGTTAAAGGTAAAATTACCGTTCTGTTGTAGTTGTAACTTAATGGAAAAGGTTTTGTTCAATAGGAAACTGTTGCTTGTCTGTTTACAACAGTTTGGGGATCCACGTTAAGCTGACAGTGCTTCCCATCGTGTGTTAACTTCCTCCCTGTGAGGCATCTCCAGCAGCTTCAGTTTGTCCTGGCGGTTGACATGGGATGGCTTTGAAGTGTTGCTTTTGAAAGTGCATAAGGCAAGCAGAGAGCCCTTATCTCAGTTGCTTGAAGAGAAACACCAAAGCCAGAGTGCTGGGGCTGTGCTGCAACAATTTGCTGTTCTGCACCCTGTGCTCGGGCTGGGGTGTCTGGTGTGAATGGGATTATTCTCCAGGCGGAGCAATAAATCGCTTCCCTGGGCTTGCTCCCTTGGCTTTTTCCTGGAGAAGGACAGATCTTAGCAACCAGGAGCATAAGCACCAGGCTCTTATCATTCCAGCGAGGAGTTCAGGCATGTTATGGTTTGACGTGGTATGAAGGTTGGGATTTTAGTCACAGTAGGTGCTGGGCCACTGGGTCCTGATGGTTTTCCTCTTGTTTTGAGGAAGCTCTGTCCCCTGGGATCAAGTGCCTTCAATTTGGAGCTGTCTCCAGCTATTTCTTCTTGGTTTTGAGTTATATCCTATGGGTTGGAGTGGGGTACGTGTGGGTGCTCCCAGGACAGCTCCTGGCCCAGAGAGGGTGGGCAGAGCTGCTCATCCAGAGCCGCTTCTGGAGCAGAGCTGCAAGGGGACCTCACCTGTCCTGGCATTGCCCCAGAGAGCAGTGAGGTGCCCCATCACCCCACATAGCCAGTGTGGTGCTGTACTTCTGCCATGGCTTCCAAAGCCTGTGCTGCTGCCCTGTGCTCCTTAATTAATGTGTTCATTAAGCCCTACATGTCTTTGCCTGATACAATTAATTGTCCTTGCACTAACCAGACGTTCAAGGCCCAGCTGTTCTTTTGCTGGGAAGGGCTTGTGGGATTTCTCTTCCCTTCTGGGCTCTTGTGGGATGACCGCAGTGGGAATGCTCTGAGCATGCAGCAGGGGAGATGTTCGGAAGGATGATGTTGCAGTGTTCAGTTTGCTGGAGGAAGAAGCAGTGTTTAGGCAGTGGTCACCACAAGCACTTCTGTGGTTTAAACCTTGGCTGGGTGTGAAGAGGTGCCACAACACTGAGTGTGTCACTGTGCTTCAGCCAAGGGGCTGCCTGCCAGAGTACTGCATCTCTTTTTGCTGATACTTGTTCCCTGAGTTACTGAGAGGTGTATTAATTAACCTGCATTTGTGGCAGCCTGTCACAAACTGTGGAAAGAACAGTCCTGTCTGAAAGCCCTGTCTGTGTCAATGCAGACCTTAGAAGAGCCTTTATAGGGTCGTTGCTACCCAGGGGCAGGGGAAGGAGAAAGAAACCTCTTTTTTAAGAAGCTTCAGGAAAAGGTTGAGGGTGCTGGATGGCTTGGGTCTCCAGAGGAGGTATCTGCCTGGCTGAGGGGCAGAGAGGATAAATCTGATGCAAATCCAGGTGTACCAACCTGGTGGGGAGCTCAGTGTGAGGATTTTGTCAGTGCTGGAGCTGTGGAAGGCAGTTTGGTAGCATCTGAAATCAATATGTGCAATTAGTCTGCCTTGGGAAGATGCCTGGAGGGAGGATACCTGTTACTGCCCTAAAGCTCAGGTGGATGAGGGGCAGGTGGAATGTCCAGGGGTCTGTTCAGCTGCTCAAGCACTGACAAACACTGGGTGTAGGGGAGGCAGGTTCTGCTTATGTGGGAGATCTTTCATCCCTGGGATGAAAGCAGTGTAAAAGCTCAGTATAAACTTGGCATGAGTCAAAATGTTACTGGCTTGTGTCTTAAAAGGTAGCAAAGCAGACACCTCTGGGGACAACTAGGCATACAGTGACCCTCATCAAAATTCTTCCTCTTACATCTATCTCTTCATGGTTTCTTCTCTGATTTTCAGTCTCTTTTTTTTTTTTTTATTATTTTTTGGCATGGCATGTCACTTGCTTTGAGAAGCAAACATCCAACGTGCAGGGAGGTGACCCAGTCACCAGAAAATATGTGGTTGGAAAAGGAATGTGCGTGGCTGGCTGTAAAAGCCATGGGGATGATTGAAGTGTACAAAGCAGTTGTTGACGCAACGCAGACACCGTGGCAGAGCTGAGGGTTGGGTAGTGTTGTTTGTGATGGATAAAGCAGCAAAGTATCAGGTACAGCAGGTGAATGAAGGATACCAAATAATGGCACGTGGTCAAGCACGTTGTTTTAATTAAGACAGTGGTTAAGCTTAGTAGGGTTGGGGAAAAATATCTGAAAACTTCTAAAGAGAAGAAATCCTGATAACTGATAAATTGGAGTAGGATACTAATCTGAAAGCTAATGTTGGGAAGAAGCTGCAGTGACTTTCATGAATGTGTGGGAGGGTGGCTACTGATTTGTGATGGTGGGTGAGGTGTAAGTACACGTCTTCCAGCTCTTCAGAAACTCAGGTGTTTCCCAGGCTTGGTAGCTGGCCACAGGTGGTGACTTTTAGGATTGAGTCTTTAATCACAGAAAAACATTTTATAGACTTCATCTTTAATGCTGAGGTGCAGTCAAGGACTGCAGAACTTGAAGGTCTAACTTGCTTAGGAGTTTGCAGACTGGATTTGTTGGTCACTTTTTCTACTGGTTTAAATCTTCAGAAACATTTTCCTGTTTCGTTGCAGTCTTCAGTTATATATTCACACATTTTATATGTTAGATACTCAGTTTATTTTATACTTTTGGCACAAGTGATTCGGATAGAAACAGAGGGAGAAGCACAAATGTTACGTGTGTCGAATACACGACAGTGGGGAAATTTTGGTTTTTGCTTTTATGTGCTGGTGTCCCTGGATAGGGAAGTTTTCCTGAAGGGTCAAATCCTTTTGAGGACACATCATCTCAGTGGGGGCTGAGGCTTGCAGCTGGGAGCTGCATATCCCACAAACCTGCTGGTTTAGGGAGTGAGCCTGGTTGAGTATGAACCCCTGTATTTTATTTTTTGATGTCACCCAGTGCATGAGCTGAGTCATTCCTTGGATAAGGTGTGGTTTGTTGAGGGCTTGTTTCTGTTGGGTTGCTGCCCTGGGCAGGCATTATTTTAGGGCGAGTGCTGCTGAGACAGTTGCAGTTCCCTTTTAGCTGAATCCATGTGGGATTAATTTAGGCTGCTCATCTCTAGGGTGGCTTCAGTGTTTCTGCAGAGGGGTGGCTGTGTTTGGGGAAGGCTGTGAAATGTTGTGATTAATTCTTCAGCATTGTTCAGAGAGCTGATGGTGAAGTTGTTAGCTAGTTAACAGTGACTGCTCTAATTATTCTGGTGTAATGTAAACAGCGAGGCTGTGATGTGCCACTGTCTGCTGGAGCAGCACTTGACTGTGTGTCTTTCTGAGACACAGACGTCCTTCCCCTTTTCCCTGTTGCTGTGCAGTACTCTCTGCAGAGCAGCCATGTGTATGCCTTGGAAAAGCAGGAAAGCCATGCAAGTCCAGCTTGAATTTGGGCTGCTATTGGTGCTGAGTGGCAACTGCTGCCCTGAGGTCAGCGGAGCCAAATTTATTGCCTCACTTTTTTCTCTCCCTTCTGCATTTCCCTGTCTCCAGTAGTTCCCACTCACTCACACCAGTATAAGTGAGGACTGTGTCCCATCCTTTTCAGCTGGCAGCAGAGCCTGGGATTGTGGTGGGAGTCCTTGCTGCAGAGCAGAGATGGGGCAGTGGGGTCTGTACTGAACAGTCGTGAGCACAGAGCTGTGTGCCAAGGAGGGAGGAGGAGAATGGCTCACTGAGGGCTGCAGTTCCTGTGCAGTATCCCTTGAACGTTTTTGTGGTGTTGCTGATTGTTTTTCTCAGCCAAGTGACACTGTGATTTTGTGACCTTGTGAGGACAGAGCATTAATGACTCATTTTGGAGGGATGTTAGGTCCCTGTTCCCATGAGGAAACTTCAAGGCAAGACTTGTGACTTTGAACAGCTGTGCAGATAACATTTTCTTCAACTTCAGAGGAAAAAAAAATCTTAACTCTGGCACTCTTCTTCTACAATGATTTCTGGTATGGCTGTTGAACTCTAAGTACGTTATGTAGAAGGAAGTCCTACAGACCCATGAAGCTTTCAACTGGAGAAGGAATTTGATAAGAAGGATGTTAAATTAAGACTCATTCAGTTGTTTCCTCTGGCTACAGATTTCCTTGGTAAGCTGGAGCTCCAGTTCACAGATAGAACTCAAAAATTGAGTGCTTAGCATGGCTGTTAAACTAGAGGCTCAGTTGGGGTGGGAAGAGGAGGAATAAAGAAGTGCTGAGGAAGCCCAGGCTAAATAACACCTTCTGAGGACATGTTAGTGTTGGATTTGTGACTGATGGGAGTGTGGTGAGAGTGTGAATCAGTCATACCAAGGGACATGAGATCATCCTACCCTGGTGACCTGGACTGTAGTGCCAGTGCTTGAGACTTTGGTCCTGTGCTGGAGCAATGCTCTGAGTCAGGTGCCTTGTGTTCCTCAGCTGTCCCTCTGGTGCAGAGAATATTCACAATTTTATCTTGCAGCCCTGTGAGTGCAAGCAAAGCTTGGACTGTCCACCCTGCAGTTTATCTTGGTTTTGCTCTGCTTTTGTGTGTAGTGATTAACTCAAAGAGTATTTTGCTCTCATGAGGGACTTTATCATGAGTGTCTGTCTCTTCTTCCCCCACTCTGGGCAGCAGTTCAGGTTTCTGTTTGTTTTATGGGATGGATGCAAGTCCTAAACCCACAAAAGAGCTTGTGAGGATGGATTTGCTGTATACAGATAGCATGGGCACAGCCCCCTGCTGCAGGCTGTCACATCTACAGCAGATAAAGCTGAAGGAATCAGGCAGCAGGAGTTAAAACCCAAGCCAGCACAGCTTTGCAGAGTACATTCATGTACCTACCTACCTGAGGCTGGCTCTAATTACCAGCTCCTGTGCTGTCCTGCTGCTGTACCAGCTCTGCCACGCTGGTCTAAACTACCTCCTGCCTCTGTGCTTCCTCTCCATGGTACTGGCAGCCTGCAGCCACTGCTGGATTTTCTCCTGCCTCTGGACCTCATGTGCTGGATGGAGCTGGGGGTCTTATTCTGCTCTGATATGGTCTCTCAGAGAGAATTTGGGATGCTCAAAGGGACCCCTGCTAGGAGAGGATGTGTAGCTGTTGTTTCGTGCTGGGTGTCTGCTGCCAGACCCTCCCTTCCCCTCCTTCCAGCCCAGCACGTGGGGCTCTGCCTGTTGTGGACGAGAAGCTGTGGAAGATGTGTGAGCTGCCTCCTCATTAGGAGCCTGGGATGGATGTGATCTGGGGATGAATCACAGCTCCATTGTGGAAAGAGGCTTCCTTCCTGCAGTGTGGGAAAAGTGATTGATGGTAACATGAAAGAAAAAGGATGGATTTGCCTCTCAAGGGAGTTGCCTTGGAAAAGTGTATTCTGCTGCTTCAGAGCTTCCTTCCCTGTCTTTTATCAATGGTTACAGATCAGCGTGGGAAAACTGGGAGGGAAGGAGAGAGAACTGGGTTTGGATACTGGTGACATATAGAAGATGGTAGCCCTGTGCCAAAGAAATCAAGATACTTGAAAGGCAGCAGGACCTGGTGCAGTGTTTCTGTGACAAATTATTACTGTACACATGCATAGGCCAAACACTTAAATGAGTCAAGTCTTAATTTTGACACTTTCTAACACCTCATTTTGATAATGCTGTCTGGGTATTGCTGTTCTAGGATGTTATTTGTGCTGGAATCAAGGGCTTGAGTGTGCTTGTGCTAAAGATGTACCTGCTTCAAGTGGGAGTGTGAGGACAGGAGATTCATCTGCTGACCTCTTACTGGTGAGGGGCTTTGCTGAAGTCTGGATTGACCTTTCTGTAGCTGTCAGGTAGCTTGACTGACAAAGGTTAATGATGTCTGAGGCTGCCAGCTCTGTGAGGCAGAGTGTAAAACAGACCTGAGAGGAGTCTTTTTCCCTTTTTGTGTCAGCACCTCATCCCCAGGCTGAGAGTTGGGCCTGGAGAAGTGGAAGATGTCCCAGTGCAGCTTGTCAGGCCAACCTTTGCTGAGTGCAGAGGGAACAGTAATGTGTGGCTCTGCTTCAGGTTGTGGGGTCACTTTGTGAGCAGAGTGTGATTTGTTGGAATGGTGGGAACAAGATCCTCTGGCTCAGCTTGCCTTTGTCCCATGGTTGTGGTCATGAACTTCAGTGGTCTCAGCTGGCAGATCAGGCTGTGTTGCCATTGTGCACTTCCATGTTAGAGGGATCAGGCATCCCTTCCAATATGCTTCCACACTCTAATCAGGCTTCTGCTTTGTCCTTTATTGTGCAGTTTGATGTGAGCAGTGCTTGTAATTTGCCTTGAAGCAATAGTAAAAGGCATGGTTTGTTCACAGCAATTGCTGGGAGTCCATTCCTTAATGCCAGATGGATTGATTTAAGTCAAACTGTCTGCCATCCAGAATGACTATCACAGATAGTCAAGAGGGCAGTATGAGATTGTCCCACCTGTGGGAATCAGTTGTTCTGTGGCACATCCTCCCAGCCACCAAAGGAGTGAATGAACACAACCAGTACAGCTTTCGTGATCCTCCTCCAAACATTGCCTCCTTTCCTCATTGTTTCTGGTGTTAAGAGCATAAACTTCACAGCAGGGACCAGTGTTTTCTGTGTGCAGCATCAGGCTCAGGTGATAACAGTGCCTGAAGTGCCACAGCAATGGAAAATAAACCTCCAGATATGGGTTGAAAAATGGCAGATGCTCTGGGGATGCAAAGAGCAGTTTGTTAACTAAAGTGATGTCTGATTTGACTCCAGAGCAGCTTGTTGTTGGGCTGCCTTTGGTTCAGTGCCTGCCCAGCATCCCTGGGGAAGCTCCTTCATCCCCAGAAGGGTCCCTGGCTCTCAGGGCTGGGGCTGCTCACCTTGTTTGCTGCTCGCAGTGGGTGCACCAGCCTCCTGCTGATGCCATGGCTGCAATGCCAAGGGGTTTTGGAGTTTTTGTTGGGAGCTGGATAAAACCACCTGGATTCCTGGAGGGTGTTTTGTGGTTATTGCAAAGTGCTGAGAGTGTCATTCCACTAAGGTCTTGTGGAGGAAAGGAAACCTGGAGTCTTTAATATTCCATGCTCTTTAGGCATGAATAAATTTTTCCTTGCCCTGAAACCTTCTCCTGCTGTGAAATCTATTCCAATCTCTTTGTTTAAGACAATCAGACTCCTTCCTTCCCTCTCTCCTCCCATGCCCCAGCTTTTACTAACCTAGAAATGTGCTGACACTTCACCATCAAACTGGTTTCTAGCATGTGAGGGGAGCAGAGCGTCTTTGCAAGTTGTCAGTGTAGCTGCATGCAAAAGAAGGGCAAGATGGCTCAGAGTTCTTAATCTCCTGGGGAATTTGCTTTTCCGAACTGATGGCTTTCTGCAAAAATGTCTGACAGCCCTGTCCGTGTCTATCTGTTCCCCTCTAAAAGAAGGGTGTGGGACTGGGGGAGTCAGTGAAGAAAGAGCATCATTGTACTTTAATGCATTTATTTTGGCAGTGCTCTCTCCTGCAGAGAATTCCTGTCCCACCATGCAGGTGTACTGAGCTGAGCATTCCTGAAGCTGTCCCCTCCAGTGTTATGTCCTGTGGATTGAAGCCTCTGCAGTTCTTGTTCTTTCTTGGCAAGAAGCCTGAGACTCAGACTAAGCCCCTTCCTGCTCCGCTCCCCAGGAGGCTGAGCTGTCCAACACTGTCACAAAAGTTTAGTTCATGTGTGGAATTTCTGCAATTACCTGATTTCATGGCAGACGTGGCTCCTGAAGGGCCTGAGTGAAGTCCCTGTCTTCTTCAGGACCAGGCACAGGTTCAGGATGGAGCTCCTGCTGGCAGCTGAAGCCAGTTTGGACAGTTAATACCTTGAAGCGAAGTCATCACAGCCACTCCTTACTTGCTGGCGTTGAGAAGCACCATTTCCAGCAGCAACTTGGCTATTCCAAAGACCTTGACCTCCTCTGAACCTCTCTGTGGCCCTGGTATCTCCCAAGGTGTAGAGATGCCTGCCCAGAAGGGACTCTGAAGATCTCGAGGTCACTGTTAAGTCTCAACAGCCACAGCATCACTCTGTTGGGAATCTGACCTGAAAAACCTGGAGCCTTAAAGGATGTGACAGGGAAAGGAGTGAAACAGCCCTCTGTCATGGTGAAGACCTGGGCTACGTGGCCTTGGGAATCCACCTCCTCCTTGCCTTGTTCCTCTGCACAGCTGGGGCTGTTGGATGTCACTGTGACCAGCTGGAGCTGGTCAAGGAGTAAGTGTGACACCAGCACTCTTGAGTCAAACCAGGCCCTTTACTTTGGCCTCCTCTGGAAGCTGCAGTGGGAACAACTCCCAGGCACTGGGGAGGGTGATGCTGATGAAAGGAGGTTCCTCTCATTGAAACCAGACAAACTGCAGCTGCTCCTTCATGTGTGAAGCTGGAAGTCTTTGGGCTTGTCCTACATTTCACAGGTGCTGGGAAGCAGCTGCTCCTTCTGTGGTGCCAGGGAGGTCCTTCATCCACCTCTGCAGTGTATTAAACCAAACCTGCTCTGGGGATTAGGGAGAGTCTCTCTCCAGTCAAACTGTTTGTTCTGGCTACAATTTTGTCTGCTTGGAAACTTGTCATTTTCTAGCCTTTCAAGCCCACCTCCCAGTGAGTATGGGAATTGTAAGTATTTAGACATATAATAAGAATGATGTAATTAAAATCCTTAATTTTATTTTTCTTGTTTGAGTTTAATTCCTTTGATTTAAAGGGTGGTAGTAGCTAATTGGATTCTGGGCCAGACTTGCTCAGGCAGCCAGGAGGGAAGGGACTATAAATGAGTCTAGCCAGGAAATTGCACATTTAAATATAGTTCTTTGTAGGGTCAGCGAAACACCCAAGGGACAAATTAAGAATAAAATTTCTGCTCCGATGTGTTCATTTAGCTGCAGAAATCATCTTAGGGGAAGCAGAAAGGAAGTTTGGGAGTGAGAGGAGCAAATTCCAGGGTAGGTGTCCCTTCTGCATTGTGTTTGTGTACTGCTGCAGGTCCTTCCCAGGCAGTAGCATCGTTCTCCTGGTTCTGTGTTGTCTGGTGCATTGGCTGATTCCAGGAAGGAACCACTGCAGGGATTTTCTGAGTTTGGGGGTGTTGGTGGTGTCACTGGAGGATGTAAATCCATAGTTCAGTTAATGCTGTGGGGCTGCTCCTGCTGTTAACCAGCTTTGGCACAGACTGACCGGGTCCCACTGTTCATCAGGAGTGGGGAGATGGGACCACCCACCTCCCTGTTGCACTGTGGGGTTACTGGGGGCCATTCCCTGGGAAGCTGCTGCTTTCTTCCCAAACGGGTGGGTGGGATGGTGCTTCCCACTCCCCTGGCTGCTGCCCAGCTTCTTCTGAACTGGTATTCAGGAAGGTGGTTGGAATCTGTGGCAGGCCATGGATTCAGCCTGAATAAAGGGAATTCAGGGAACTGAAGCACTGGGTTTGTCCCAAATCTGCAGCCTCGTGTTTTTCCTGCCGGGACCCGTGCCCCTTTCAGCAGAGGTGCCCTGATGGGGACAGGAGTGAGGAAAGCAGTGTGTAAGGCAGCCAAAGCCCAAGATGCAGGACATGGAGCACATCTGGAGTGACCTCTGGCTGAAAGCCAGCACTGCTCTCAAGTTTTGACAGCCCTGTTTGTCTCTTGATTTGGGCACAGCTGGTGACATGCACAGCAAAGCTCAACAGCTCCTTGGTGGCACTTTAGGAGCAGCCTGAGTTAGTCCTTGGCAATTTGAATTTCCTCCTAAATCCAAAGTAAAGAAAAGCTGCTGGTGACGGGAGATAGAGAAGAACTGCTTGTTTTTTGTTTCCCAGGACCTCAGACCAGGCCTTTGGTGCTCTCCCTTTTGTTTTGACTGGCTCCCCAGGGGAAGGCCACATGCTCAGGGAGGCAGAACGTGTTGGGAATGAGGCCTGACCCCACATCCTCCCCTCTCTGGAGGGCTGCAGAGCTGTTGGCTCTTCATTCTAGCTGGAATAAGATTTCACAAGAGCTGGGGAGCTCATCCCACCTCACCTGCAATATAGCAACTGGAGGGGAAGCTGGCTGGCCATTGGTCAGCAGGTCTGAGCAATAGAATTGCATCACTTGTTTTGTATATTCTAATTATTTTAAATATTATTATTTTATCTTCTCTTTCTGTCCTATTAAACTGCTTTTATCTCAACCCACAATGTTTTACTTTTTATTTTCCTCCCGACTCTCTCCCCGATCCCGGGAGGGGGAGCTGAGCAAGCGGCTGTGTGGTGTTTTCCTGCCTGCCAGGTTAAACTACAACATTTAAGCTCTCTTTTTAAAGCCTGCTTTGATTCTAAGCTCCTTGAGCCAAGGCTTGCCTTTCAGTGTGCCTTACAGCACAGTGGGGCTGTGAGCTCTCTATTAATTGGTGCTGTTGCCAGGCTATTGAAAAGTTGAAATAACCTGGCCAAATTTTCGAGTGTGGTCCAGGCTCTGGATGTCAAAAAGGGAAAGATAATTACAGTGTGAACCAAGGAGAAGAGGCTGGCCTGAAGGAAATGTCATTAAGGATCTCCTCAGGCCCCAGGTCACTCTTTGTCAAATCACAGCTTCATCAACCTCTAAATTTCTTCCTCCTTTAGTTAAATCAAGTGATTTCTTGCAAGTGTAACCACATTTTACACCGAGAGAATGGATACTGGCTGTTCTCTCTAAACCCAAATAACAGAGGCTGGGCTGGGATTGCAGAGACAAGTAGAAGAGGGCAGTTTCTTCCCTTGCCCCCTTCCTCCCTGTTCTGTAGCACTGTACAGAGTATCTGTGTTGGCTTCCTGCTGACCTTGGGGTCCACTATGGGGCAGTGGATATGTGTTTTCATCCTCTAGGATGGTCCATCTTGGAGTGTGGTCCTGAGCCTTTCCAAGACCGTTTTTCCCTTTAAAAGTTCACATGAGTCCTGAATATGGAAGAGAGAAATCTCTGTGATCTGGACACAGAATCTGTGGTGCTCCCTTTAACTCTTCATCACCCTCCCGTGGTCTCCAGGCAGGCCGTGTTGAACCCTCTTGCACAGGGGAAGGAAGATGTTGTGTTTTGAGCTCAGGGTGAGCTGAAGTGTCAGGTCAAGGTGCAAATTTATCTCCATGTCCTGGATCACAAACCACCGAAGGATTTGGTGGGATGTTTTTTATGTGGGTAAGGAGTGGGCAAATGCAATCTGACTTGAGTGCTGGCTAATAAAGAGTGTAGTACAGAAAATAAAATCCTCAGAGGAGATTTAATAACTGGGGAGAATAATTGTAAAGTACTTCAGAATATTAACCAGTGGCTGAATGCATCTACTTAGCTTAATGAAGCTGGGTGGTTGGGTTCTTTTTTAATCAAACAGATGGGCAAAACATTATGCACAAAAAATGAGATCTGAATACAATGAACACATTAACAAATAAAAGACAGAGAAAGGGTTTGTTTTTCAACTTGAGAAGTGAGAGTTCCTTCTTCACCGAATACTCAGAAAAGAGCCTTAAACCTCATGGTTTCTTGGGAGTCTTGGATTGTTGCATTTATTATTTGGAATGGCTTGTGTGTTTGAGATGGGGGCTGGCTGTGCCTGCGGGCGGGTGAGTGGGTGCTGGAGGCAGCAGTGCCTTGGCAGGGAGTGTGGGGCTTCTTGGTGTGGCAGTGCTGCTTAACCCTCTGCTCCAAAACCTTTCACCTTCGTGTTGGTGAGTGATCACGTCTGTTCTGCAGGAGAAAGAGTAGCCTGAGTTTAAGCAGGGTGTGAGGTCAGTGTTGAACACATGGTGCTGGTTCAGGTACCCCCAGTATTCAGGATGCCTGTGGAGCATTTCCCTGATGGCCTGTGCTTGTGCTGTCCGTGCCTGGAGTTCCTGCAGCCACCCATTAGTGCTGCTGGCCCCAGTCAAGGAGATCTTTTCCCACCACTGGTTCCCCTGGCCTTGCTGCGGCACAGCCCCTGCTCCCTGTTGGTGCTCTTTCCAGCACACACCCTGTTTTGTCAGCTGTTTTGCTGGGCCATGGCAATCTGGTGCAAATCAAAGCCTTGCCTGTGCAGGCAGGAGACTCCCCTCCATACAAACCTGGAGTGCTTATGTAGGTGTGTAATGCAGAGCTGTAATATCCGAGCCTTGCCAAGGCTGGGAGCGTTTGCTCCAGTCTGATAAGCTGAACGAGCCATTTTGATATTAAGCCTATAATAATAACACCTTGTAGCTGAAGAGTGTGTTTGCCCCCACTGGTGGATTACTCAGCCCTGTTCTTTCTGAGGCAGTGTTTAACAAAAGCAGAGACTTTCCCAGACTATATTTAATTAAACAGAGCTTGGAGATCTCTTCTGCCTCATTTCAGTGCTGTGATTAGGGTGCTCTGCAGCCTCATCTCCGGGGCAGTTGGAAATGGAGTTTGTGCTCTGCCAGTGCCACAGGCTGGACTGGGCACTGTCCCCTGCCCAGATGTGCCTGTCCAGATGTGCCCAGTGGTGTGCACACTGAGGAGCTCATGTGCACAGGGCTGCAGCTGCTTTGGGTACGATAAGGAACGGGGCCCTTGGGCAGCCCCTGAAGCCGAGTGGGGTCTTGGGCTGAGCCACATGGCCCGTGCAAATGGCAGGTCAGCTAACATGCTTTACATTACAACTAAGATCCTAATTTCTACCTTGTTCCATTTTTTTTTTGTTTCTAATGTAGCTACAGGAGCATTTTAAGTATGATGGCTTGGCCATCAGCAATAGGTTTAATTTGAAGGCTCCTCATTTCTGCCTTAGGAGGTATCTGTGAGCAGATGGTGATATGCTCTGGTTTTGCTTATCCTTGCAGATTATTTGCCAGATAATTTTTCTGACTAATCCTTTGGCCTGTGTTCTGTTTATAAACCTGGAGTCAGGTTTCTGGTAAAAACACTTGTGTTTGCAAATTTTAAAATCTGTTCCTGTGCTGGCTTGCTGATGTCACTGTGAGCAAACTATTCTCTGGGTGGTAGATGCCCTCTGCTCCATGGGAGAGGGGTAGCTCCTAAAGCAGATCCTCCTTCCCAGTGACAGGATGGGAAGTAGCACCTTCATGCCTGGCTTTCAGTTGATTATATTTTAAAGCATGATATGGCTGAAGTCCTAAACTCAGCATCAGTACTATCATACTGATCTCCTCTGAGGTCTCATTGCTGTTTCAGTCAGTTCTGCTGCTACAGAGCTTGTGTCTTGTGCAGGTGATGATGCATAACTTCACTTGTGCAGAGCAGAATTTGGGGCATTTGCCTGTAAATAGCTGGACAGGACACTGGGAGCAGCGAGGACGCTGCAGCCACTGGCACAGCTCTCCCTCTGCTGAAAGGCTGCTGTGATTTTGTTATTAATAATAGTATTATTAATATTATTACTTTCCCCTCATCTCTTGCCAAACCTCCCTTTTATAAAAAAATAGCTCTCTTGGATGTCTCTGGAGAGCTGGCTATGGTAACTGCCTGACTGATTTATTCTGGTGTTTTAACATTTACTGGATTTACATAACAGCCAAACAATCTGTTTCAGGAGTTTAATATAAACCCAACTCTAGTGAGTCACATCCATGTCAGCAGTAATGCAAAGAGAGGCAGCTGGGGGAGTGAGGAGGGGACTTTTTCTGGGTTTCTGCATGGGAGTATCTGGCAGCCTGAAATATCTCTGACACCTCACAGCTGAGTGATGCCGCCAGTTCTCCTCTGCCAGAGGGGATTTGTTGTGAAACTTTGAAAGAGCAACGGTTGAGTCACATCAGTGCTCCCATCGCTGCTCCTGGGCGAGCTTGGGGTCCTTCCCAGAGCTCCCCAGGCACTGCTGTGTGTCCCTGGTGCTCCACAGCCCCGTGGTGTGCTAGACACCTTTCCATGTATGTGTGTGCTTGAAAGAGGGAGTGTAAGCATGAAGTTGCAAAATTAAGCCTGTAGTGATTTGCTGCTTGCTTTCTGAATTAAAAACCTCTGTTTGTGTCAGACCTTTATGGGCCTGGTCCTCAAGAGGTGCAGATCAGCTCAGCTGAGATGAGCTCAGTTGGTTAGAGCGTGGTGCTCGTAACACCAATGGGTTCAAACTTAAGAGTTGGACTCGATGATCCTTGTGGGTCCCTCCCAACTCAGAATATTCTGTGTGCTGATATGTCCCCCAGCACATCCTCCTGGGGACAGAGCTTGAGGCCAGCCCTGTTCCCCTGGGCAGCCACAGCAGGATGTTGGAGCTCTTGGGAACTCCCTGCATGAGCCAGGTGGGCAGTGATTGTTCCCTGGGAAAAGCAGGAGTGAGAGCCATCAGGACAGGTAACAGGAGTTTCCCAAAGCATGGTGTGTAGCCTGTGGCCTCAAGTCCTGTCCAGGCAGAGTAACTTTGGGATTCCCTCAGTTGTCTCTTAGATTCATATACCCAGCAAATGCCCAGAGCAGCTCTGCCATGGGCAGCCTGGCCCTTCCTGCTCCAAAGGCTCTTTCACCTCTGTAAAGTTGGGATTGTAATGTGGTCAAACAAAACAGGTCTCCAACTTGAGTTGTCACTTACAAAAACCTTGAGCAAGATCCAGCAGGGATGGAGCAGCCAGGTTTGTGCTGCTGCCCGAGCTAGAGGTTGGCTGTTCAGCTAAGCAAGTGCTTCTCTTGCTGCAGCTTATTTGAATTCTTGTCTTTAGAATGGAAAATAAATGCTGGCGGATGAGATCTATTACAGCACTAATTTTAGAGTGTGCCAAACACTAGGAAATTGTTTTCGATCCTGAGTCTCGTTTCTCCTTTATTTACCCCCTCTATTTGGGAAGATGGCCTTTGTCATCCTTCTAAATGCCTAGTGATGTTCCTGCTCACTGATACCTTCAGGTGTTCTCCTTCCAGCTTTCTTTTCTGATATTTCTTGTTCAGCCACTTAACACTGGTATTAGAAAAGCTCTGTCCAGGGCACAGGCAGCCGTGTTGGCACAATGCAGGCAGTGACTGCTCTGCCAGCTGGTGTGAGATGCCAGCAGAGCCCCTGCAAAGCTGGGGGAGCAGGGAAGGCAGAATCAGAGTGGAATTTCTTATCCTTGGGTGCCCAGGGCTTTGTAAGACTTTCCAGCCCCACCCCAGCCTGCTTTCTGGATGAGCAAGAGGGAAAATATGAATTCCCCTCTAGTCTGCTGAAGAGTTTAGGAAGCAGTCCCAAAGCTTCGGTGTTTGTCCTTGGCACTAACGTGAACCTGAGTTGTTGCTCAAGAGGTTGGAGCAAGCAGCAAGTTAGGAACTGAAATGTTTGAGCGATGCCAGAGGGAACTGCGGTGCACAAAACCTAGATTTTTCGGACATGATTCCTCTTTTATTGGCTGGAAGGTTTGAGAAGAGCCTGGACGCCTGACTAGTGGTCTGCTCTGAAACCTTCGGGGTGGCTCAGACACCTCCTTTAGTCCTGCTCGCAGTGCTCAGCAGAGCCTGACTGAGCTCCAGATTAAAGTGGGTGGCACAAGTCCAGCGGTTTCACCCCGTGCAATTTTTGGAGGCTCTCTGGAATACATTCCACGGGTTTGGCAACCACATGTCCCTGTGGCAGCTGCTGTGACCATTAGCACAGATTGACAAGAGACTTGGTGCCTGCCTTGGGGGGGGTTTGAAAATCCCCCCTCTCCTGCCCCCGGCTCCCTCACCCCTCCTGCTCCCTCACCTTCCTCTCATCCCTTGCCTGGCAGCTGGTGGTGGCTGTATCCCACAAAAAGAGCTGTCTCTTGCCGTGGCTTCTCGTGCTGGAGACGGGTGAAAAACTCCCTGCTCCTACCAATTACCATTCCACGCCTTCCCCGGGTGTGCTCCGAGCCCTGGGGCTGCTCCAGGTGTCAGTTCCCGGGAATTCAGCTGGCAAACGTCTTCATAGTCGGCCTTTGTGAACATGGCTGAGATAAACCCTTTACTGGACTAAATGTGGTAACAGCTAATCCCTTGGAAACAGTCACCTGGGCCCTGCACGATGAAAAGAGGCTTTGCTGCTCTGATTAACAGCACTGGCAAGAACATTAACTCGCTTTTCTTTGGAAATGAAAAGCACCTCTCCACGAGAGTTTAAGGGATTAGGTGACAGCTGGAATATTAAGGTAGGTTCTTTTTGCACCTTCCTCCTAAATATGTGGCTTAAAAGTGCGTTCAGCCCTGGTGGGATGGGGGATTATGGCTCAGTGTCCCCGGGCTGTGGTGCAGAGCCAGTGTGGGACCCGTGTCACCCGAGGAGCTTCCCTGGGAGCACAGCAGTGGTGACCAGCTTTTGGCACCAACTGCCTGTGCTGGGGTGTCTTGCAGGGCTCTGGGGCTCAGTATTATGAATTAACCCCTGTCAGACTGGCCATTCTCCCCCCCACAAAGGCTGAAACTCATTTAAACTTGCAAGGAACCGAATGACACTGACCTTTTCCAGCCCCTTTAAGCAAATGCCGGAGGCTGGGGAGAGCATTCCAGCTGTTTCGACAGCTCCAGTTTCCCTTTCTGGAGGAGATTTGCAGTGATTCCTTTATTGTTATTATTTTTTAACACAACACTTTGTTTCGAAAGCGTGAACTAGAAATTCCATCTGCGTTAAAAGCAAAGCTCCTGTGCTTCAGTGAAGGCTGCCCGGGCTGTGTTTTTGAGGCCAGGCTTTTATCTTGGTGCTGATTTCCACGAGGCTGAATTCCCAAGGTTTGCCCTGGCAGGAGTGCAGCCTGAGCAGTGAGCATCCCATGTGATGTTTGCTGTTGAAAGCTGTGGAGCAGCAGCCTGACTGACTGAAGGGATTAAAACAGGTGTCTGAACTTTGGCCGTAAAATAAGGTAAGATGGAGGAAAGTTTAAACACTCGTTTTAAGTATTTGTTGTTCAGAGCACATTTGAGTGCTCAAACTACTTCCAAAATTCTGTTACCTTTCAACCTGCTTTTCTCCTGCAGAATTTTCTATTTTAAGTAAATGGCACAGAGTTAGCTCAGAAGGGAAGAGATACAAGTGTCACTGTTCAAAGTGTGCTTTACTGGTTAGGTATTTATGGGAGACATCCAGGAAATGAGCAAACACTTGAAAGTATATGTATTATTTATTATTGTAGCTGATGAATTACCACTTTAAACCTTTTGTTTGGTGTTATGGCTCTGTACACTCTTCACGAGCAGTGCTCCAGCAGAGTGTACAGTGGCATTTGTCCCAGTTAAACATTGCAGGATGTGCAAGTGCTGCAGTTGATTTATGGACGTTGGGAGTTTGAGCAGTGGAAGATGACAGCGTGGCACTTGGTGCAAGTGCCAGTGGGAGTGAGTGAGATCTGCAAGGACCCGTGAGATGTTCAGTAGTGGCTCAGTCCTCCCAGTCCCAGCAGGAGAATTTGCTGGCCCTGGTTTGTGGAGAAGCAGCAAGGTGGGGTTAACGTGTCTGACTCTGTCTGATGAAGTGATGACAGCCAGGAGTTAAAATTTGGCTCCCAGTAGGGACTTCTGCACTACTGCTTGACTGCTTATACAGTGGTGATCCCTCTTCTAGACTAGGCATAACAAAATGCAGGGTAGTTGCTTGAAAAAAAAAGTGACTCTTATTTATCCTACACATGCAACTGGTTCTGGGTCCATGGGCTCTCAGGGCACACTGGGCAGCATCCTGCTGGCTCCACGTGCTCCCTGGCCCCATTGTTACATGTTGTGGTGTGTAAGACCATTCACCACCATCTCTAGTCCTGCCCAGATTCCTGAGCTGTGCCTGGAAAACCTTGAATTCCTGTGAAGCCCACTTGTGAGCAGAGCACAGACCCCATCCAGCAGTGCTTCCTGAAGCAGTATGTGCTCATAAGTGTTTGCTTAGCTTTAACAAGACTGAAGCACACGAGGAATGTGTTGAGATAACTTAGTTCTAACCTGCACATCTTGAAGGATGATATGGTGAAATCACATTGGAAGGAGGTGGTGGGATTCCCTCTGCCTTCAGCAAGTAGATATGATGCTCAGTGGCAATGGGAAGAATCCCCTTCCCCTCGCTGTCACCAGTGTAACTGGAGGTTTGCCCTTGCCTCTGGCATCAGCCATCCCTGCAGGGATATACTCATTTAACCCTCCTGCCAAAAAAAACCCCCAACTTTGCAGAATGCTGCAATGAGAAAAGTTCCTTCATCAAATGACTCCTCTGCAGGAGAGGAGTGAGGGGGCCTGGAGAGGAATGGAAGAGTCATAAGAGAGATGTAGGAAAGTGCTTTTTATGGAATGAATAATTTTTGGTGCGGAGGCGGCAGCGTCGTGTTTAATTCTAATTCGGGGGATTTTGGGGAGCGCGTGACTGACGCCCAACGAGGGGTGCAGGATGCTGCTTCTCAGCAGGGTGTCATTCCCAAGCTCCATTTACCTGCCAGAGCTCCCGCAGAGGCTTCTCCCTCTGGATGCCATTAACCCATTTCCCACAGCACATCCCCGCAGCCTCTCCCAGGAGCTGGTGGCACATCCAGTCCCTGCAGCTGGAGGGAACCACTCTGGGGTTGTGTGTGGCTTGTTTTCCATGGCTGTACCTTTGCTGCACTGGTGAGCAGGAGCCTCCTGCCCTAATTCCATCTGTGCCTTGTTGCTGCTGGGCCAGGCACAGCCTGGGCTGCCCAGCCCTGAGCTGGTTGATGCCCCATCAGCTCCAGGCTCGCTCCTGCCAGTGCAGTGTGCTTTTCCTTGCCTTGCATGCAGGCATCCCAGGCCCCCTCTCTCCCTGACCTGGCTGTCACCTCCCTGGGGAAGGACTGGCTCTTGCTGTAGGGGGGTTAGGTCCCTGCACAGCATCGTGCCCAGGCTCTGCTGGGCCAGGGGAAGTGATGCTGACACTGGGTTTCTGTTCTCTCCCATACTGGCAGTCCTACCCGTATAAAAAGGGCCATCAAGACTTTTGTTTTGCTGCAGTATAAATTTCAGCCAAATCCTTCCTCTTGTCCCTGTCACCTTAATGAGGAGTGTGTGTGTTAAATGCTGTGACCCTGAGCAGAGTCTCATTGCAGAGTAAATGGAGAGCATGGGACTTAGGAGAGTCTTTTGTTACTGCTGTACAGGGCTTATGCTTATAACAGCAGCAGAGATTGAACCCAGTCCCTGATGAGCTTTCCAGGAGTCTGATTAATCTGTTCAACAATGGATCTGGGTTTTTGTTTTGATCTTTTTCATAGGAGTGAAATTTTTGTCCCTTTCAGAGTAGCTGTGGATCGTGTAAGCACAGCAGTGTTGCTTTCCTAATTGGCTTCAGGTTTATCTGTGTCTATTATGTGAAGGGTTTGCAAGAAGCACCCGTCACCATGGCATCAAAATGCTTCCTATGCCAAAACCACTTGATAAAAACATACATATACTTGTGCACACACTTTTTTGGGGGTCTGTTAGAAAGTGAAAGGACGTTTTGCATGATTGTATCCCCCAAACAGTGAGCTTTGCAAATCGTGCTTTTCTGCTCGTTGTTATAGCTCTGGTCCTCATGCCATTGAAGAGAGAGATGTCTTTCCAATGAGCTTTGGACCAGGCCCTGTACAAACAGAATTTTGCATTTGTGGTGTTGATGGTTCGTGGTTGATGGGGAATGGTGCTGGTGCTGTACAGAGTCAGTAACAGACCCTGACTGAAACTTACTGTCTCAAAGTCAAGGTGGCAAGGGGAGGAGAGAAGGGTGGGGAGACAGGGGAAAGAGTACAATTTTTTAGCCAGACTAGTGTCTCCCTGGGCAGACCACAAAAGCTCCAGCTGGCTTTGATTTTCTGAAAAATACAGCAGCAGTATGGGGGAAGCGAGGTATTTACAGTGAAAATGCAGATGTTGAAGGTAACAGGATTTAAAAGGCTGCGTGGCACAAAATACAAGAAAAGTTCCACTATTTATAGCAGAAGGTTCTTCTTCTCTTGATTTCACCTCTTCTTGAGTACACTCAGTGATTGCTTTTCATGTGTGGATGCTTGTGAAAATGGAGCTCCCTAAACAGATGTGAAATGTTTGTATGAGTTAATGACTTCACAGAGCTCTGGTTGTTTAAAAGCAGCGTGGCAATGAAGTTGCCTTGGCCGTGGTCACTGCTCCTCTGTGGAGCAGATCCGGTGGTAGCTGCACACAGATCCGTCCTTGGGGAGCTCTGCTACTGATTTCACTACCATGCTTGCAGTGGGGTGGGAAGGAGTCTTGCCAGGGGCTCAAAAATCGTGTGAAGTGTGCAGCCTCTCTGGGATTTGTGCTGTCACAGAGCAGAGGGTGAACAATACCTCACCAGTGATTCCCAGTTGGAGCAGGGTGAAATCCTTAGCCTGAGACCAGGGGCTTGTAATTGATGGGTCTTTATATATAAAGTGTTTTACCCTGGATGTTTTCCTACCGCTTCTTTGCTCTCCACAGTCCCCTTTGAATTCAGCTGCCAGGAAGAGCTGCAGCTTTGTGTTACCAGTCACCTCGGGGGCAGACCTGCCTTGTCCGTGGCTCAGATGCAAACAGCTCAGGGAGTGTTTCCAGGGGTGAGACTGTCCTTAAGCCTCTGCAGTGAACTCCCAGAGAAAGAGATTAAGGAAGACAATAAGCTCCTTCTTGCCTGCCTCTCTCTTTCCCTGAAGTACAGCTATTTCTCTGCTGAGAGGATCTATCTGTCTTTGGTCTCCCTTTTCACCAGTGCCAGAGGCATAATTTCCAAAGTGCCAGGGCATCCTGCTGGTCTATAATCCTCCTGCAGCCATCGAGTGCATTCTGTGGTGGCCAGAGGAGCTGGAGGTGGCTGGTGAAGTCTTGCTGCCTTGTCAGTGCTTGGGAGAGTGGCTTGGACAGAGACAGACACACAGAGTGGTTATATCCCAGCAGGGAGCAGACAGCTCTCATGACATTATAAGCATAGCAGAAGAGCTGGTAATTTTATTTTGAAGGATGCCTTTAGTGTGAGAGAGAGGGGATGTGTTTGCCTCAGTGTGAAGTGGATTTGTGGTGGAGCTGCTGTGCACTCTTCCTGAAGGCTGGCGGGTTTTCTTCCCTCCTGGAAACTTCATTGGTGGATCCGATGTGATCCCCGTGGAGAGCAATAGATGATGATGTGCTGGTGGGATGGGAGCTGTTTGGCTAATTCTGTGTGCACACACATCTGAAGGTGTGTGTAAGTGCATGTGCCATCGTGGGAGCAGCTGGGCTGTGGGCACAGCTGAGCTGTCAGTCCAAGGACCTCCACCCAAACCCTTCGGGGGTGAGTGTCAACCCATCTGCAGCTTTAGCAGTGTTTGCTGTAATGATGCTGAAAAACAGCTTGTCCTTTGCTAATCTTGTACCTGCACCTGCAGGCAGCTGTAAGGAGCCTTTGAGGAGGTTTCCAGCCTTTTCATCCTTCTTTGTCAGTGCTGGCAGCTGCTGCTTCTGCTTCTTGGTAACGTCCAGGTTTTTCTGGGCTGTTTCTTTGTGTCTAAGTCTCTTCATCCTCAGGCCAGCTTGTTGTGTGGGTTTTCTTCCCTTCTGCTTCCAGAGATGGGTGGTTTTCCATGTTAGTAGATAATTTCAGTGGTGAATTTGAAGTTCTCGGAGGGAAAGGAGATGTGGAAAGGTGGTCAGGAGGCATGGACACGCGTGGTGTGACATTTGAGCTGAGGAAGATCACTGCCACACTGCAGCAGAGCTCTGGAGCCAAGCCCGACTGTGTTTATGGGCTTAAGTCCTGTTATTTGACCCCGGTTTGTGTGAGGCTGAGTTGTGGTCACTGGATTTCGTGCAAAGGGATGCAAAGTTTTCCTCAGTGCCAAAGGGAATAATGAAGGCAGAGCGGCCTCAGCTCCACAGAGGAAAGCAGGAGGGTGTTGGCAACCATTAATACCTTTAGTCCAGCACAGGCAAATTGCAAAGTTACTTCCAGGTGAGAAATCTCTATTCTTTTACATTTGTTTATGTAAAGGCAGATGCTTACAGGGCTGGCCAGTTAGATGGAAACCCTGGCTGGGTTCTGGGAGTCTGTTGAAAGATTCAGAAACCCTAAAACCTGTGGAAATGCAATACCAGGACACTGGTCATAGTGTGATGCCAGTGGTTTGGTGTGGAACAACTTAAGTTAGTTCTTTGAAGTTATTCCACTTACGAGTGTAATTTTTGTGCTGTGCTGATTGAACACAGAGAAATCAGCAGCCTCAGAAAGGCTGTGCACTGGGCTGTAAAACAGACTGAACAGACTCCTCATTTTGGGGGGTTTGCTGGGTGCATTTCTGCTGCCATGCTGGGGGCTGCCCTGACACAGTCCAGCAGTGTGAGGGGCCTTGGGAGGAGGGACCAGACCAGCTCACTGGTGTCCTTACTGGGATTTTAGGAAGAAGGCAGAGGGACATCTGCCATGGATCTCCTGTTGGATCTCAAGCTAGCATTT
>JAYRBT010000051.1:7170918-7225654 GCA_036023395.1 Myiotriccus ornatus | reverse complement strand
TGTCCTTACTGGGATTTTAGGAAGAAGGCAGAGGGACATCTGCCATGGATCTCCTGTTGGATCTCAAGCTAGCATTTCAAAGGCTTCAAGGTGTTTGTTGGAGTCTGTTAAGAAGCATTTGTAGGAACTACATCTGCTCCCTAGTGCTGTTTGCTGCCTGTGGATGTATCCCACGGGATGCTTGTGAAGATGTTCTGTGAGGTGCTCACACTCCTCCAGAATGGAGAGATATTTAAGTACCACAAATGATTTAACTTAATGCTTTTGCAGCTTCATATAAGAGCTTCTGCAAGAGCAACAGGAGGATGGTGGAAGCGTTTGGCTGCGGTCCTGGCACCTGCCTGTGCCTGCTTGGACCCAGAGCCGGGCTCTGGCCTCCTGCTGCCAGGAGCAGGGCTGGTGTTGGCCTCTGCAGGGGTGCTGAGCTGCACCAGCACCTGGTGCCAGCAGCTGGTACACGCTTAACTCACGTGCTGGCTGAGCTTGGAGGCGTCTCCAAAGTTGGCTTTCAGACCACTGTAAATGCAGGCTCGCCATGTGCTTCTGCTCTGCTGTTTCAGCACAGGGGTTTCCTGGCAAGGCTCTGTCTGTCTCAGCCTGACCAGATCAGCAGCAATTACACTTTGAAATGAGAGCCCCTTCCTGGCCTTGGAGTGCTGCTGCATTAATGTATAAAATGGATAAATGGTTTAGGTAATGAAATGACTTGGATATGGTAATGGATTGAATGAGGCTTGCCAACGTGCTGACTCATCACATGAGTCACATCTTGGTCACTTTTAGAATAAATGCTTCTCTTTTTTGGGCGCTTCCAGAATGGGATGGGTGGAGATGAGCTTAAAATTTCCACCTCTGCCTTTGATAATTTTTTTTAATAGCATCTAGATCGTGATGGGATGGTTTATCAGACAGAAGAGGAAACAGCTCTATCTTGCAAATAAGGTGCATCCCAGGAGATTTGCCTGAATTCTCCAGCACTGCCAGACTTTAATTTTTCTGTTTGCTTCCTGGTCAGGCAGAATGATCTCATACTTCAGATCAGACTTCTCAAGCTATTTTCTCTGCTTACTGTGTTGAGTCCCTGTTGTCTGCAAGTCTGAGCTTGTTCTCAAACTCCTGTGCCACCAACAGTATGTGAAAGCATCCTTAGATGGAAGCTGCCCCCTGAAACACTCATCATTACTATGCAAATAAAAGCCTGCTATTCTCCACTTTAATTTGTACGTAATTATATTTTTTTCATTACCAAAATATTGATATAGTGGACTTATGGTTGGTCAGAAAAACGCGCATGTGTAAGCAAGCGAATAGCATGTCTGAGAGCCTGGGGAAACACAGAAAAATTCCTTTGTAATCCACTGTAAGCTTTAGATAGCAAGTAAACCTTCTGGGTTTTTCTTTTTCTTTCTAATCTTTCATCTTTCTGATCTCACAGTCATCCTGCAACAAACACAGTGTAGGCAGTTCCTGATCTACCCATGTTCCTGATGGATCAGTTGAGCTCAGTGACACAGCGTGTCTGACTTGGGCTGTGCAGGGTGTGACATGGGGCTTTGCTGCTGGCTTGGGCATAGGCTTTGCTAAGCTGGACGTGGTTAAACTCTTATCACTGCTCCAAATGTTGAAAATGGGCATGCACTGACTGTCAGAAACAGGCCTGAAAGCACGACTCCAGTGCAGGCACTCGGGTTTGTGCCAGAAATGATGATGTAGTATTGTTATAAAAAATGATGCTGGCGCTAGGCCTATTCTTATAAAGGCATGTTTCATTATAGGAAGAGTACAAAGGCACATGAAATAGCCAGAGGTCAGGAATTCTCTTACTGACCATTATTATTCTTTGGGATTCTCTTACTGACCACTGAGGTGCTGTCTGGGTGACCCTGGGCAAGAGTGTCTCTTTCTATCTCCTCTCTGTAAATGTGTTTTTAGCCCTTGGTGAATAGGCACCACCTGTAAAGCACAGGTAGGTCATGGCAGGTGACAGGTACTATGTAAATGATAATTTCCCTTTGAAATGTGTTAGGCTGCAGCTTCGAAAACAGGGAACTGAAGAATTGGGTTTTATTGTTAAACAGAACTGGTGAAAGGGAAGCCAAAAATAGTTTTCTTACAAGTGCCTTTTGTCAGGTAGTAGAGACTAATTCACAGGCTTGTAGGTTTTCAGGTCTCTATAATTGTCTTTGCCAGATCTCCTGGATCACAGTGTGGAGGATTTTACCAGCAGTTCCTCTCAGAGAATTCAAGTCAAGAGAAATGTATCACTTCCTCAAGAAGTTTTCTAGTTTGTTTTACCTCTTTTAATTGCAGAAGAAGGGGGTTTTTGTGTGTTCTGAGTTTTAAAATGTAGCTAGTTTAAAAGGTAAAAAATTATGCTAATGCACGATGATAATACTATAATAAGGCAAATGTTAATGATTTGGTATTGTGACTGCCCAGAAAACCTTCCAGATGAGGTTAGTTCATGTGCAGACAAAGCTGCCTCCAAGTGAGTTACCTGTGTGGGTTTATTTGTGCCTCTGCTCTTTGTCTGGTTGATGATTTTGGGTGGTTTTGGCATCCCTTTCCAAATGGGTGTGAATGTGTGAGCCTCCCAGACACCAACAACCAGTGAGCAAGGCATGTAAGATGACTGTTGTCCTGCTCTGCTCCTGGGAGAGGAGCCCTGGGTTGGCTCCAGAGGAACTGGGCAGCTCTGTCTTTCAGACACATGCGAAACACGTTCACCCAGACACTCATATAGCATTTCCACATTTTTGAGGCTGAGTTTTTCAGTGTTGTTCACACTTCAGCATGTGCATGTTATCCCTTCTGATGTCCTGAGACCATAGTTCAAGTTCAAGTGTGTGCTTTAAGTGTTTTGCTGGAGCAGAGCCCACATCTCCATTCCAGAGAGGAGCAGCATGTTGGGAAACACTGTGGCTGCACACAGACTAATTGTTCTGAGGTGCAACCTGGAAGGTGCTGAGCACCCTGGCTGGCAGCCAGCAAGGCTTTTAAACACATGCTTTGCTTAGTATTTTTTCACGTTGTTACCAGCCATGTTCTTTGATTTCTTTTCCCATGGCAACTGGAGAAGGATATCTGAGTAGCCAGAGCAGTGTAATTCCTTTGCCAAGCGATACCCGGACCTGTCCCACAGGGATTTCTCACAGGACATGGGGCAGCTGTTGGGATCAGGTATTGCTACCATTTCCCAAGTCAGCTGGCTTCAGTTTTCCTTCTGTGCTCTGTTCCTGGGCACAGGGCAGGCCAGGCTGCACAAATGATGCTCAAACTACATTTGTAAACCACATCCCATCTCTCTCCACATGCCTGCTATTAAAATGCACAGGTCATATTTCCTTCATCCCCGTTCCTCTTAGACTGTGTTCACCTTTCCCCTCCCTTGGAAATTTTGGCAGCAAACTGCCAAATTCAGGTTTTAATTGGAAGTGGTGTCATCTGCAGTGGAGTCCAGGGCAGGGCAGAGATGAACCTAAAAATCCTGTGCAGGTTGATGGATTCTGACAGCTCTTAGGTTTTCAAGGTGCTGTTCTTTAGCTTTGCCTGCTGTGAGCAGGAGGAAAGTGCTACAGCCCAGGTTGGGGACTGGGAAGGAGCTTTGACTCTGCAAAGAGATGGCCCTGTGTGTGCTGCCATCAGTACTGGCTGTGTCTCTTCTGTCTCTTGTCTTCAGCTGGGGCAGCACCTCCTGTAGCTCAGCTGTGCCTCACTGGGGCATGTGAAGCAGGACTAAACCCTGTATTGCTGTCAAAAAACTGCCAGGACATCTTGCCAGCATATTTACCCTCTGTTCTCCTCCTGCACCTGCTGACTTGAAGACCAGAAACCTGCCCTTCCCCACTGCTCTTGTGGCTTTGCAGAAATGACAGGGCCTTGAATAATTTCTGACACTTCAGAAGGGGTCCAGCTGGTTGAACATAATGCACAATCCTTGTCCTGAGACACAACAGGGGCACTGCTTCAGTGTCCCAGGGCAACCTGAAAACCCAGCCATGGCAGCCTAGTTTGAACCCTTTCACTGGGGTGAAATTAGGGTTGCCCCAGGGTGGCATTTTCACACTTGTTTTTTTTTAAGCAAAGCTTCACCTGGAAACTTTTTTTTTTCTTTTTTTTTTTTTTTTCTTTTTTGGTCCTTTGGTGCTGCAAAGCCTTTTTCATGCTCTGACAAACGCCCAGATTGGCATCAGCCTGAATTTCAGGGATAGCATTGCAGAGACTCAAAAGAACATCTTTTTCCCCAACCAGCCTTTGCCTGGATAATCTCCAGTCGTTGACCTTGGGGCTTTGAAAATGCATTTTTGGCTTAAAGAGCTAAAGCTTAAGGCTTCAAAGGAAGTGGGAAGCCTGCTGCCCTTTACATTTCCAGGCAGTGGGGGCTGTGTGTGCACGGACAAGGGTAATTGTAGGGGCGGTGTGCCTGCTTCTGACTCCTGTGGGATCTGTTGCTCATCCCCTGGAGCTGTTCCCTCTGTTCAGAGCCTCTCTGCTGCCGCCTTTGATATTGTGCAGGTCAACTGAGGACGTGTTTTCAAGTCCCGGGGTTTCTAAAGATGTGAGGGTTATCAGAAGATGGGAGTTATCCATGTGGAAATAGAGCAAATACTTTGAGCTCTGAATTTGAAGACCATTTGTCTTGTCTTGCAAAGTTCAGTGCTTTTTTTGCCTTGCCCTGTGTGGTTCTGTGCTTTGCCTTTTGCCTGTGGATTGCAGGTTGGCAGGGTTGATGAAGACCTTCAGCCTGTGGACACCTAGAGGTGGGTGCTGGGATCATTTCCCTGGTTAAAACTCTGCAGAGATCACCTTGAGTAGAAATCTCTGCCCATATTTGAACTGCTGGGAAGAAGAAAGCCTGCTGTGTTCTGTGCTGTGCACTTTTATTGCAGATTGGCAGTCCTGGAACAGGTGGAAAGACTTTTCACCGCAGCTGGCTTACAGAATTTAGCAACTTGATATATCCCCTGAAATACCTGCAGGTCCCTCAAAGGCAGCTGAAAGCTTTCTCCTTATCTGGGAGAAGAGATAAACCTCTGAGACTGACAGGTATAAATGTGAACTTGTTCTGCCTGGTGGCTTGTTCAGCTTGTTGTGGATGCTTTTCAAACAACACTGACTTCAGTGCTGGTCTGTGCTGTGAGATCTGAGCCTGGCAAAGGTGTCTGATGCTGAATTCTTTTGCTGTGTTGATGATCTATAAGTGTCCTTTCCCAGACTCCACTTTGCTGCTCCTAAACTGTACCAGCATTTTCTTGCAGTGATTTGCTTTCTGTCATTGAATTCTTACATATTGTGCAGCACCAGGAAATCTGTGAGCACCTGAAAAGCAGAGTTACCCATGGCAGTCGGTATGAAAGGTGCTGATGGGTGCAGAGGAGGAGCCAGGCAGGACTGAGAAATGTGCTGGTGGAATAAATAAACGGGGAAGGAGGAAAGAGGTGGCCTGGAAGCGTGCAGGCTGGCTGCTGATGTGCAGCTTGGGCTGAGACTGCTGCTGAAGCAGCAGCCTGTCTGCACAATTCCAGGTGGCTTCTTCCCTCCTCCTAATTTATTGAATTACTAGTGTATATTGTGGGCTCCACTGTGGAGGCAGGATGCAGTCCCACTAGCTCAGCTGTTGTGTACACTTGATTTCTGTTCTTCAGGGTGACAGATTGGTGTGTGAGAGCTGGTTTGCCTGGCTGCTCTTGGAGCCTTTGCTGCAAGCTGGGCTTTCCAGCCTTAAAACCCAGACCTTACACCAAAACCAAAGGGCAGGTGCCTTGTGCTGTGTATTCACACAAATCTGTCCATGGGCTCATGCACACAAATCTGTACACTCTGGTTTTGATTCTGTTTCTCTTATATTCCCTTTTCTTTCTCTCCATGCCACAGGGATGCTTTCCATAGTCTTCTTGCTAGTGCCCTGTTTGGAAGGGAGGAGTCCCCCAGAGGCACTGTGACAACTGCAGTGGCTTAGAGACAGCTTTGATTTGAGTGCCCAATTCCATTCCTGTGAGATCAGAGGGGATTTGGCCATTGTGGAATATTAGGCTTCACCCTTGCAGACTGATAGGCTGTTCATGTCCTCTTGGTTTCTTCATTTTTGTTTTCTTCAAAGATGTCTGTATCATCTTCTGTGGCAATTTTGAGGTATCATTATAGCTTGCAGCAGAAGATGGCTCACCTGAGATGAATCCCTTAGCACAACTGGAAACCTTTTCTTTTTCCTTTAACCTGCCATTTACCTTGGCATGGTACAAATATTTGGGAAGTCGTTTTTTGCAATGAAGACCCTAAATGTTAAAGCCTCCCTCAATCTGAGTTAGCTGTTTTTCTCATTAATCAACAGGGTCTGGCCACTGCCTTGCTTGTTAATATTTTTACAAATAATCTAATCCTTTCAACTTTGATGTAATCTGACATTCTCAGTTAATTTTTTTTAAGCACCCCCTCACTGGCTGTTTAAATCCACCTCCAGCAAGCTGTGCTCCCTGCCACTGCTGCCCCCTCTCCTGGGAATCACGCTGCCTCTCAGCTCAGCAAGTGACAGCAACTATGACACTTCTTCCTCCTCGTCCTCTTCCCTGCTCAGCTTCAGCCCCAGGATTCTGCTCCCTTCATGCAGAGGTTCTGCACTGACCCTACACAGGACCTCTCTGTGAGCTGGTGTTGTCTGTGCCCACCTGTGCAGCCTCAGGCTGTAGCAGTGTGCACTCTTACAGGTGGTGGCCAGAAGGCTGCTTTTCCATTGGATTTATGGGGCTTAGCTTTCCCTGTGCGTTGTGCGAGTTGCATTTGGAGTGTTTCCTTGGTGGGTGCTGAAGAGGAGGTTGGGGTAGGCAGGCTCTGAGGTCTGAGTCAGTATCTGCTGAGAGCAGCTTTGGAAACAGCGTCTCCTGAGTTTCTGCTCTCCTCTGACACCACACCGAGCAGTGGTTCAGATGTTGTCCAGGCTGTTTGAGCATATTAACATGCCCAGTTCCCTCATATTGCTTCCCCAAGGGTCTCTTGGAGGTAATCAAACCAGGCTCGGTGTTCTCTGCCCACACCAACCTCCTCCATCCTCCCAGCCCTCACTGCTGCGGTGTCAGGAGCTGACACCAGGCAGGCACAGTGGCCAAGGGACCTTCCCCTGCAAGGCTTTAGTGTCCCTTGCCACAAGGGCGAATGGGATTTGTTATAATCCGAGCTCAGGTTGTCTGCAGAGTCGATGTGGAGCTGGGTTTTGGGATCTGCTGCTTTGTGGTCACTTCTGGGCTGTTGCAGAGTGGTGAGTCACAGCACTTCGCATCACTGCGAGCAAAACCTGTGGGATGTGTGGGCTGAGTGCCTCTCATTGACCATCCCCTGTGCTTTCCCAGCTGTAATCTGCAAAATAAAACCACCTCTGATGCTCATAGAGTGATAAACAGCTTTAAAAGATTAAAGCAGAAGCAAATATAGTCTAGTATAAGGGTCTGATGCCCACAAGTCTTGCTGAACCTCTACTGTAAAACAAGGCAGCCAAACCTGAGGTACCAAAGTTGTTTGTAACCAGGGCTTGAGTAGAAAGGAGCACAACTCCTCTTCAGTTCTTTGGTGTTGTCCCCACTGAAGACATGGTTAAAATGTGCCAACAGAGCTTTACCCAGGCAGATAATGCTCTCTCAGGGCTCTTGTTTCCTGGAGCCTTTATTGTTAATATTGGTCTCACTTAGACAGACTTGGCACTCCTCATTTTTTTTCTTGTTACAGGAATTTCCTTAAGTAGAAACTTTTTTCTTCAGAGTAATTTTTGTTTGATTATTGCTTATATATGCAAGTAGTGTAATTGCATCTGATTATGCAAATGTATTTAATCGTATAATTAGAACATGGAGGGGTGAAATATAATGCAGTTGGGAAATCTTTTGTGAAACTTTCTGAGCGCGGGACTGTGCACAAGGTGGTTGTTATTTCTCGTGCTGTAGGCTGGTAGAATGGCAATTTCGGTTCAGCATGCAGACTAGTTTCAAAACCTGTTTAAAATATGCTCTTAAACCTGTTTAAAATAATTGCTCTTAAAACTGGTTACATGGCCTTTGTGGTGTGAAGGAGTGTAACTTATATTCTTAAAATGAGAATACCAGAAGCTGGCAGCTGAGTTCAGCCCCTCTGTCTCATGCCTGCATCCGCACCTTACACCCAGGGGCATGAAAGCATCAGTCTTTCATCAGATCCAAACCCCAGATTCTGCCTTCAGATGGGGTCTGTCGTGGAAATAGAGGGAGACCAGGAGAAGCACAGAGTGCTGTGCCATGGGGTGCTCTTTGTCTGTAGCTCTGGGGCTGAACTGGCCCTAAAATCCCTTTGGAAAGCACCCTGTCCTGGGAGGGACTAAGAAGGAGGAGGTAGAATGATGCATTTTCCAGACTGTGGTATAGAGAAAAATCTGGCAGGAGCAGGGGTCTGAACCTGCTTTTCAAATTTCTCACACAGTGCTTGAATTGCAAAAACTGCTGCTCTTTGTTGTTCAGTGGTTACTGTTAAAGCTGTGCGAGGAGCTTCACAGAAGCCTTTAGATCTAATTTTCAGCTGTGGCACAACAGCCAGGCTCACTGCCAAGAGCTGTGGAGAGAAGAGGGAAAGGGACTGGGATGATTACAGCAGGATTGAGAGATTTCTCAGCTAGACATGTTTGTCTGTGCTCTGAAACAAGAGCCTTGTGAGCTGCAGGACAAAGCAAACGTGTGGTGTGTGTGCAAAAAGCACCAACAGTATACTCTTATTTATTATTTGGATTGTGTTAATGACTTCTGCTTTTAGTCAGGAATTAGTACCAAAAGTGATTACTGCCCAGGGAGAACACATCCCACATGGCCAGCCTGGTGTACACCTGCCTGGATTATCCCTGCAAAGGCTGCAGGGATTTGCTTCTCTTCAGCTTCACAGAGCTGCAGCTTCCTGTCATCCTTCACCTCTGGGTTTGGGCTGCCTTTCAGCCAGTGATGTCTGAAAGTGGTTTTCACACGTGCCAAGAAGCTCCTGTGCTTCTCCTCACAGCAGCAGCGTGAGTGGAGATGGGCAAGAGGCAATCTCAGCCTCAGGTGCCCTGCTCGGTGTGCCAGGGGCTGGCAGAGCTGGAATGATGGCCAACATAGTCATAGAATCATGGAATGCTAAGGGGTTGGAATGGGCCTTAAAGATCAGCCAGTCTCAACCCCCCTGCCATGGGCAGGGACGCCTCCCACTAGACCAGGTTGCTCCAAGCCTTATCCAGCCCGGCTGTGAACACTCCCAGGGTTGGGGTATCCAAAACAACCTCCCTGGGCAACCCATTTTCAGTGTTTAACCATGTTAACGTGCTCTGAATTGAATTGCTGCAGGAAAAATAAACCCTCTGGCTGCTCTCCCACCACAGCAATGAGACCCATAAGGGCTTGGCACCTTAGATCTGAAGATCCCTGTGTTGCAAACCACTTGTGGGGTTCATGGCAGCTCAGATGTTGCTCCAGAGCGTGGCTGTGGGACCAAGTCTCCCTTAAGCTTCTCCAGACCAAAGGTGTTGGAGTGAGCTGGCTGGACTTTGGGCAAGTGCCTCCCCTATGTATAAAAAGGTGATGGGGTCAGGATGGGGTGTGTGGAATTACTTCCCTCATATTGGGGTAGCAGAGTAGCACTGAGTTCTTGGGGAGGTCCTGCAGAACAGGGAGCACAGGAGAGACTCCAGGGTGGAAATACTCCTAGGCTGTAGTGCTCGTTGTGGGGAGACAGGCTCTGGAAGGGACTTGCTGATCTAACATTTCTAAAATGTCATTCGAGGAGCTGTCCAGGACTTGGCAGCCCAGCCCAGGACGTGCTGCTTCTCTCCTTAAAGGGAGTTTGTGCTGCCAGTTGACAGCAGTCAGAGCAGATTCTTCACCGTGGCTCTGCTGCTGGGGGCAACATCTGAAGGGAACACACGCAGGCACCGGGTGATACAGGACAGGCTGGATGTGCTGCCAGCTCTGCCCCAGGCAGGAGGGAGTTCCTGGTGGGGGGGGTCTCACCTGAGCTGATGGATGCTGGTGATGGAGGTGACACCCCCTCTGCAGGCAGCCTGTCCTGGTACATGGATCGCTGCACTGCTCAGAAGACTTGGCCTGATTCCTGACCTTGGCAGTGTGCAGTAAAGCACAGACTAAATCCTGCTGTGATCTTTGGGACCTCTCTCTTGTGAGAGTGCCCGAGGGTCTTGTGTGGTCAAGAGGCACCTAGTGGATGTGCCCTCAGGCAGGGTTTCAGTGTGGCACCCCTGCCAGTCCTCAGGCTGGCACGGAGGATGCCAACCATGAGCATTTGGAGTCTCTGACCCTGAGCAGTGGCAGAATCACTGCCTGAACGCTTTCTGTGCAAATTAAGAGTTATCATTCACTGTGATTGTTTTACTGCAGCGGCCCTTGGTGCCTCAGAACAGGGCAGATGTGTTCTCAGGGACACAGAGGGGAAGCAGGATGAGGTGGGCTGCGGGCAGCATCCATCTCTTAACCTGGGAACTGCGACAGATGAAGCTGCAAAGTCACTTTTCTGCGTAGCCTGTAGCAAAATTGGGAAATGAAGCTGGATTTACTGAGACTCAAGGCCTTTTAACCTCCCTATCCTTTCACATAGGAACATTTCTAAATAGCCAAAAGGATGCACCGGGCAGTAAACTAGATTTACGATTTTTTATTTTTCAAACAATGCTCTGAAGTACTTTATCGAGTAGCAAAACTAATTGCATTCGCTCATCTCCCACTCCCACGTACAATACAGAGAGATTTTCTCCAGGATCATGTTCCTTTCAAAAGGATTTCTTGTACCATGCTCTGCTCAGTGCCTTTCTGGGAAACATGTGCAGCCATTTGATAAATATATCGTGAAAAACACGGTCGAAGTGGCAATCTGCCTGCAGCAGAGGAATAGCTACAGGGAAAAATGGTAAATAAGATATCTGTAAGTAAATTAATTTTGCTCATATAAGCTTGTTTGCAGCTTTGGTTCGTGTCTGCAGCATAATCCTCTGATCTACAGGAGGTGTTCAGTGTGGTGGGGGATCAGCGAGGAGAACGTCGGGCCCAAAGCTGAGCAGGAGCTGGGAGAAGGTGGTTGTGGAGTTTGTTTCGTTGGGGTTTCCCGTCCCAGCCTGACAAACTGCAAATCCACCACTGGTTTTGCCTCACAGAAGTTGGTAATTGCCTTTTGTACCAGCTGATGCACAGTGAGACTGGTCTGTGTGTGTGACTGATTTGCTTATTCACAGATCTTTGCTTTCCAATATGGTTTTGGAGGACTTATCAGTGAAGAGGAATCCTTCAAAACAGCAGAACCTGAAAGAAAGCCCAATTCTACACATGAACAGTTGTTTCCTTTAAAGTCTGCTGGATTTTTCAGCCTACTTTTAGCAGCACTGCATTATTTTTGTGACGCCGTGCGGGTCTGTTTGTTTTGATCGGATAAACTGATTTATGGGGTTTATCTTCAGTTTATCTATTTAAGTTGTCAATTAGCTGCAGATTTATTTTGCAGCCTGTGCTGTGAATTAGAGCTGTGCTTTAGCTTTTGAGGGGGTGACACCCTGGGGTGCCTGGCTTGGGTGATGAGGAGCTGTGCGGGTGGCTGACGGGGGCATCGCTGTTTGCTGGGACCTGGCTGCTCTTCCCAGTGCCTCTGGCCTTTTTTTTCTGTTGGCTGAGCAGCATGAGATGCCCAGGTGTTCAGTCCAGGTGGGTGATTTGTGGGTTTTCATGTCCAGCCACACAGCAACATGGGCAGATTCTTCCTTCCCTTCGCTCCCACATACGGGCAAAACCTGGTGGCAGGAGGAGGGAAGAAGGTGGGGGAGCAGCTGCAGGTTGCTTATCCTCCTATGAGTGAGGAGAGCTGTGAGTGTCCAGAAGCTAAAGCTGCTGCAAGGAAAGGCCCTGGGTTTGTTTCTCTGTAGGCAGAAGAGCAAAGCTAGGCTTTTAACTTGGGCTAGAATTAAAGGTTTCCTCCTATCCCTTGTGCAAGCTGGATTAAATGGTGAAAGCCTTTTTACCCTCCCTTCATTTAAAATCAGCTTGCAACTGGGGTGTGGGGCTTGGGGGGGAGCAGGGAGGTCTGGCAGAGGGGAAGCTCATGTTGCTTTGCCTCTGTGTTTGTGGGTCCACGTGCAGTGTGTGCTGGACCAAACCCCACACCCCTTCCCTTGCTGCTGGGAGCCACCCCCAGTGCCTGCACCGTGGCTTCAAAAGGGATCTGTGCTTTTGGGTTGGAGCTTTAAATATAGTTTGAATATAAGCTTTTAAAGCTGATTTCACCATTCCATGTTTTGAGTGAGTGACGCTTCTGTCAGCGTGTTTTGAGCAAGCCTGCAGAAAAAACGGGAGAGAGGGAAAAGGGGATGAGCAGCGGGATGCGGGGAGGAACATCTCAGACTTGGATATTTCCTTTCTGTGACACCCAGTGCCCAGGGTGCATCCCTGTGACTGGCACATCACCTAGGGGGATGCCTCCCATCCAGATCTTAATTTAGTTTCTTTCTTGATATTAAAGGTTGCTTGAGCTTGGCTGCTGCAGGGGACAGAGTTCACTGCTGTGTGTTTAGCTGAGCATTGCTGGGCAGATTTGGGCCTGGCTTAACCTGTGCTCCTTGACAAGTGTGTTGTGTGTGTTCCCAGGCTGATGCTGGATGGGGTATTTTGGACTCACCCCCACCCTTTCCTCACGTAAATGAAATGTAGATCCAAGTGCCACCTGGCTTGCAGGGGTTTTATGCCCGACCTGCTTTGCATACAGAGAACCAAAGGTTGCAATATTTCAGGGTTAAACCTACTTTGGATGCAGGCCAGGATGCTGTGAGTAAGGCTAAGTTCTCCCCCAGTGTCCCCAGAAACTGGGCAGAGGGATGAGATGATGGAGTGGTGCATCTTCAGAGGTGATTAAGGGTTGAGAGCCATGTGCTGCAGAGGATCATTTCCTGCTCTGGACTGTGCTGGGGAGACTGAAATCTGTTTTAAATTGAAACTGAAATTAGCATCCAGGAAACAGTGATTTTATGCAGCAGTTTTAGCTTTGTATTGTACTTTCGTGTTCTGTAGGTCCTTTCCCAGGGAAAAGCTGATTCCCACATGCTGTAATCATTAAGCGTTGTTGATTTGCACCTCAGTATAGATTTTATACATGGTGGGCAGCAAGATTAATGTGTGTTTGCACACACAAACTGTAACTGTGGGGGGCCAGGGGCGACCCTGGAACCAGGTTGGCTTTTAAATTCTGCCTTTGCTGTTGACTATATTGCAAATTACAGTGTGGAGGTCACCAGGCATGGCTTGACTTCCAGGCAGTTCTGTGACACTCTCTAAGGCCCTAAAGGCAACAGAGAGACTACTGGGGAGCCCTAAATGGCCGTGGAGTTGTTGTTGTGCCCGCTGGGTTTGGGTACATGCCAGGAGCCCTTGTATCCTATAAATAAGAATTCAAGAGGTCAAGAGTTCAGTCCTTTACCCTCAGCTGCAGTTCCCCAGTTGCTGTAAGCTGCGGTTGGCTGTTGGTCTGGCTGCAGAAGGAGAAGTTCTCTTTAGCTGTGTCACTTGTTGCACATCAGATAAAATCTCATCTTTATCACATCCCTATCGAGGTCAGTGCCTTTTGGTCTGAGTGTTTGCACCTTGTTTACAGCCTGCCAGTGTTTTGCCTTCCCTCTCTCGTGTGCTGGAAGAAGCCAGAGATGGCTGGCTCGGTGATGGCTGTGTTGAGTGAACATCAGTCCTCAGTTTAGCTCTGTTTGTGTTTCCTTTCAGGTGTTTCATGGAGCCTTTCCTCCATGCCCCTTGAGAGAGATTTACCCCTGTGAGACTTAGTACTGCTGCTCTGCACGGAGCCATCTGAGACCACACCAGCTGGACACAGCGATGGGGGACTCCTCAGGAAATGCCATGGATGGAGGCACGGACACACCGACTGAACTGGCAGAGCGGGTCGCAGCCATAGATGTGTGTGTTGTCCCAGACAGAAGAGACCAAAATTGTGAAGATGATGCTGAAGAGAATGACACGGTGTTTTCTGATAATGTAAAGGACATCCAAAGAAACGGAGTCAACAGTGACGTGGGAATCAATGAACTCCTGCCTTCCCCGCAGTCAGAAGATGCCCAATTGAGGCATGTTCCCAAGAGACCTCCCACTAGACCTGGTCTGTCAAGTAGGAAGCTGTCCCTTCAGGAAAGATCATCAGGAGGTTATTTGGCTTCTAGCAACACCCCAGGTTGTGGTCCTTATGCCACAGGACCATCACCACGAATAATGAGGAGACCAACGATAGAGTCCAACCGGGTCTCCATCTCAGACTCTGAGGTAGGCATGTTCTCCCCTGCAGTTGTGGGGTAGAGATGAGGTAAGTCTTTCTTAACTGGTAATGGGAGCAGACTTTTGGAGCAGTAGATCTGAAAGTGCTGTTATTTCTGAGGAAAACAATCCCTGGAACCAGGGATCATATTAGTTTGGAACAGCTCCATCCCCCAGGTCCTGGTCCTGGTCCATCCAACCCTGGTCCAGACATTTGGCTCTTTCACCCATCACCTGCTTGGGATGGTCCTGTTAAGGACTGTTTTGTCATGGTAGAAGGCAGAAGGTCTTTCAGGTTGTTCAGAGAAAGGGCTGTGGCCAAATGGCTTTGCTCTCGTGTCCCTGCTGTGTGTGCCCTTTGGGAATTCATCAGTCACAGCAGCTCTGCTGATGGTATTTTATGGAATTAAACTTCTGGAGATCATGTATCTCCTATTGTGTTTTGCCGTAATTGAAGGCATGATTTAATTTTGTAAAGAGCTTAGATGCACTGGAGTTTCCTGCTCCTGACAGGGTTTTCCTTTGTCTTTAAAGTATTTGTAACAGCAGTGGTAGCCAAGGGCTGTGACCCTCCTCTCCTTCAGAGGAGTGACTGGGTGGCTGTGGTTGTCCCTGCCATCCATCTTCCAGCTGCTCTCCTGGTACCACACCTGTCCTGGAAGGTGTGACACACTGTCAGTGGTTGAATGTCTTGATGGAAGCAGCTGCTGGTTGCAATTCCCAGTGCTGTGAAATGCTGCCTGGAGGAGGACAGGGAGCAGAGAGAGGGACTGCTCAGAGCACACTGCCCAGTGTCACAATAAACATGTTGAGCCTGAAGCAACACAGGGACCCAAATCACTGGAGTTCAGACTTTTACGTGGGTCCAAGTGGCCTAGAGCTTAAATCTTAGTGTGTGGCTTAGTGTTTCCCTCCTGAGAGGTGGGTGTTTTCTCCTTGCACATCTGAGAGGATGGGGCTGTGCACGACCAAATCAGCCGCTGACCTCTGGGAAGTTGTGCAAGTCACATCAGCAGTGGGATGGTTTGAGCATCCCCAGCTGATCAGAGGTTACCTGCAGAAGGTGCACTGCAGAGACTGCAGCTTCTTTGACAGCAGCCATATGCTTTAATAGGGGAGGCAGGGAGGGAAAGGAGCCAGGTCTTGGAAGCAGGACGTGACTTGAGTGCCAGCTCTCCCATCCTGCAGTGCTGTGACTGTGCCAGGAGTGAGGCTTGTCTGAAATCTTTCAGGGTAACTGCAGTCGAGTGTGACTGGCACATTCCCATCTGCAAGGACATTCAAAATACTCCATCCTCTTCCACAGCATCTGCATCCTGGGGAGCAGTAGTTACTGGGAAATGGGGCTGGGAAATGCTTAGCTTGAAATGCAGATGTGGAGCCTTTGTGTCCCTGCTCCCGCAGCAGCTCTTTATGCAGTGCTGCCTTTTTAATGGTCACTTTGATATCATTTGATTGTTGGAGCCCTGCTCTGGTGCAGCCCAGCTGCTCAACAAAGCTGTTCTCATTGGAAACCATCATTCATATTTATGGGGAATCACTGTGGTAGGAGGGGAGGGGAGCCTGGGAGAGAGCTGGGCTTGTTCTGAGGTGGGTGCTCGCCCTCACAGAGGTGCTCCTGGGAGTTGTGCTGCTTCTTCCCAGCTTACAGGGATAGTATCTGTATCCTGAAAGGAACAGCAAAAGGACTAAGGAAGATGCATGTTTGGTTATAGGGTAAAGTTTGAGGCTGGGCACTGAGTCATGAGGAGTGAGTGTCGGTGTGTGACAGCAGGGCGAGTGTGCAGCCTGCACACAGCCCAGCTCCACGTCCTGCCTGTGACCTTCCAGCACTGCTGAGTGGTTGTTGTGTTCGTGGCTGTGGGAGGCACTGCCAGTCCAAGCCCGAGCTGTACAGCTGGGATACAGCAGGGCACTCGGAAAGAAACGGAGAGCAGGTCTGTTCTCTGTCAGGGCTTCTGAATTACCGGGGACTCTGTGTTGAGGTTTTTGGTCCTGCTGGGGCTAAACTAAGCCTGTGATGAGAAATACAGTCACGGTGCACTTAGCAGCTGCTGGTGTGTGTCTGTTGATCACTTTGATGCACAGATCCTCAGTGAGCAGGGAGGATGGTGGGTCACTCTGACAAGATCCAGCTCACCGGTCACAACACTGCCCTGGCCTGCCTGCAAATGACTCTGTGACACACCTCGTTCTAGGCAAGCTGCACATTTGTATTCCAGTCTGGGTCTCTCACCTGCTTAAAGCCCTTTTGGAGTTGCTCCTTTCTCCTCGCACTGAGTATCCACCACCATCAGTCAGTGCCTTCCAGGAGGCAGAGCATCCATCGCTCCAGCTCGTGGCTGCTGCCCGAGCCAGTAACAGGCTGTGCAGAATTGCAGATGAAGCTGAGGAGCATTTGGGGTTTATCAGTGGCACCCGAGCAGGGACCATCCATCAGGAGCAGGGATGGATGGCACAGCTGCCTGTCACAATTTCCTGTTACGCCGATAGCCATCTCGGACTGAATCCGCTTCCCTCTTCATCCGGAGATAGCAGGATGGCAGCTCCCTGCCTGCCTGTCAGTGATGCTGTACCCTGGACTGATCTGGAGAAATGATGGAGAGGTGTGATATGGGGCTCCAGCAGGAGATGAATGTTCTGTTGTTCACTGATGAATTATGGAAGAACCCTGTGTTCTCTAGGAGAGATGCTGCTGAGCTTTTCAGTGCTGGTTTAATACTTGTTCGCAGGCTGGGAGGAAAAGCTCTATCCAGGGATCAGGAGGGCCAAGAGCTGAAGCTGAGCCTGTGGCGCTGAGGGGAGATTCATCCCGTGCCACCAGCAGGCAGTGAATTGGGCTGTCCTATCACTGGCACTGACACCACAAACACCCTCCTTCCAAGGGCTTCTTGGGTTTGGTTTTAGGCAGATGATGGCTCCTGGGTTGGCAGGGCTGCAGCAGGGCTGGGGATTGTTGTATTGCACAAAAACTGTTCCCTGTCAACCAAGGAGAGCCACCAATTAGCCAGTTGCCCCAGGACAAAGGTTGGCAGCTGCTGGTGTCTTGCAGACACTGCTAAATCTGGATCTGGATTATTAACTCTGCAGGAGAAGTAACTGCTTCTGCTCTCCTGGCAGCGTTATTGTGGGCTTAATTAACCCCATCTGTCATATCTCTATCAAAAATTCATCTGTAATTTTAAAAATTCCCTGTTTGTTCCTCTCCTCTCTTAGATTATTCATGGGATATGGCCTGGAAGGTTCTCTCAGTGGTGCCTTCTCTGGCAGGAGTGCCTGGTGGGATTTCTTGCTGCCTTTGCTGCCTGTCAGTGCTTCTCTCTAACAAGGGAATGGCTTTGCCTTTAGCTGTGGCACAGAAGTGATTAGGCTGAAGCCATTAAGGGTACATAAAGCTGCAGAGTTGAGGCACAGGCCCCAGAGTTTAGGTTGCTGGCCCATCTTGCCTCTGTTGATGTGATGTTCCCAGCTCCTGCTCAGTGCTGGCAGCAAGGCAAGGGGAGAGGACTCCAAAGGTGTTTGTACAGAGTGGTGGGTGTCTTGTCACTGTGTTTGACAGAACTTGTCCCATCTAAGATGGCAGGGCTTGATCTGTGAGAGGGGAGAGGTGCTGCTTGTCGGAAAGTGGCATTTGAAAGTGCAGTGCTGGTGGTTTTTTTTTTATTCTGTCATCCCAAACTAACCTCTTTAGGCAGCCAAGAAAAGTCTTACTTGGAGAGTGGCTAGGAGAAAAATAAAAGTTGTCTTTTTCCAGGCTTTCTCCCCAGACCTGCCAGCACAGTTAATTGTTTTATACCGTCTTTTCTCTGGTCTTTTCTGGCTGAATTGTCCTTTCCCTTTTACATGTTCCCTTTCTTTCCCTGCATCCTCCCACTCCGTGGCATCCCAGTTGCCCTCCCCCAGTGTCCACGTGGTCTCTCCACCCTGTGGGATCAGTAGGAGGCTGTTCCAGTTCCGCACTGCCTGGGCAGGTCAGGGCCATGGGCTGGAGCTCCAGCAGGGGTGGAGGGGATGAGTCAGGCTGGTGTGTTCTCCCTCCTGGATGCAGATGCTCCTGGGCTGAGCATGCAGGGAGGAGGATGAGCTGACAAAGGGAATTTTCCTAGGCTTGGTGTCCGTAGTTTACCCCAGAGGCATGGAAAATAAATCACTTCCTTGTCCTTTCTTTCCTTGGCTTCCCGTGGCATTGTCATAGCCCCCTGCTTGTTTGGCCAGCTGAAGGTTCGAAGGAACTGGTGGCAAGAGCTGAGAGGCAATGCCTTGGTGCTGGGCTGATCCAGGCCTCACACTCCTCCAGTCTCTGGGAGCTGCCCAGTTTTCTTCATAAAGTGATTTCCTTGCTGTGCACGAAGCAGAACTCGTGTGGGACCAGGGCAGAGGTGAGGACTGAGCTCCTGCTCAGCATGGGCTGAGAACTTCCCCTTTCCAGCCCCACGAGTTCCTCAAAGGAACTTCTTCTAGAGGTCTTACTATGCTGCTCAAACCTGAGCTCTCCTGAAAAGATCAAAGATACTTGCAAAACATTTCTTCAAAGAAGACTCCCCCACAGGCATTGCTAATTCCTGCTCCTTTGGTTAATTAACCTTTATTTAAAGTTACATTTCCACCTCCTCCAAGGTTAAGGTTTGAGAAAAGGAGAAAGCCCAGAGCTGCAGTTGGAGAGGGGCTGGAAAGGGACTGCCTTGCCCCCACTGATCCCAGCCCCCCTTTTTAGCCACTCTCCCAGCAACATTCCAGGGACCTGGTGAGTGCCCAGGCTCCTGCATCCAGCCCTGGGGTCCCAGGTGGGTGCTGAGCTTTGTGCCCAGCCATGGCCAGTGCTCCTGCAGCAGTGCTGGGCTTTCTGGTTTGCGCTTGGGTTTGGGTGTTGTTTAAAAATCTGTTTATTTTTCTTAAACTCCATGAGGTCTGGCCTTCCTGTCCATCCTTCTCTGTCCCTGAACAACTTTCTAATTTGTATTCATTGCTGCCTTAATACCCATTTTCTGGCCTTCATTTTCATTTTTTGGGTTTTAGAAGCTCTTTCATTTCCCCTTCCAGGCAGGATGAGTTTAAACCACTGTTCCTCCATTACTGGTTTTTAGTTCCCACTTTTTCTTCCTCCCATGCTTCTCTTTAATGTGTATTTCTGAATTGCTGAAAACTGTAATTCTTTTCAGATTGGTGAATTTAGCTGCTTTTAGTGGGCAAAATTCTCCATTGTACCCGTACATGTGTAGGCAGTCTGATTGTTTTCAGAAATGTCTTATTTTGGAAATCAGTGCTGGTTCTTCCTCCCAATCCCTGCATCTCCCCCAGGACAGCAAAGGCTCAATTCTCAATTTTTCAGCGTTTCTGTCACCCAGTGGTGGCCACAGTGGATTTACGGAATTAGGCCTGAGCTCTGGGCTGAGCTGTGCTTTATGATTTTTGAGAAATTTTTGTTTTCTGTGGCATTAATTCCTCCCCTTCCTCTCTTGATTAATACCTTGGACATGTTAACGAACGGGGCATCTTGTTTTTTAAGAGAAAACAATTATTGCACACTTGGACGGACTGAGTCTAATTTGCTGTCAGCTTTTCATTAAAGCATCTCATTAAGGTTCTTGCTCTGTCTGTGTTTATCAGCAGTTGCAAATACATTGGCGTGATGAAATCAGGAGAATTGTACAATGTTATCTTAAAGAAACACTTGGCCCAGAGATAGGTGTTTCTCTCTGATAAAGGAATTGTACAATTATCCCACTTCCTGCAGGAGAACCAAATAACATAATAGCAGCCCAGCCAGTCTGCAGCAACACGTGGCAGGAGCTGCTTGAACTGTGAATTATGGTCTTTCAGCCAGGAAAAAAAAAATAGGTAGGAAGCACCTATAATATGGTTTGATTTTGCTGTGTTCAGCTCAAGTGCTGGAAGCAGGGCAGAAGCTGAAGTGTGATGGTGCTTCTCACCAGGAATTACCTGAGTGGAGAGGGATGGAGGTGTGGACCAGGTTGGGATGTGGTGACAGAGTGTGTGAACTCTGGGAGGTTGTGCTGCAGACCCTGGCACTGCTTTTCCCTTGGACCCTCTCTGGGTGTTCCCCTCCCAGTATTTATCCACCCCTTTCAAACAATCATCCCCTGAAAATGGGTGGCCTGGTGTCACTCACAAGCTCCTTTTAGCAGCAGTGAAACACCAGAGAGATGCTTCAGGTGATCAGTGTGTCGGATAAGAGTGGTAATTTCTGGCCAGAGGTAAGAGGGGTGGTGGCAATGGGATGGTCAGAGTCGAAGGAATTGGTGCCTTGGACACAGGGGCAGAGCACAGTCCCTCCTCAGTTGCACTAAATGCTTTGTGAGGGGGTTTGTGTCCAGCACAAAGGGCTCTGATCCTTGAGGATGAAGGGAAAAAATGCCACTGTGGCTCTCTTGAGAGTGGGCAAGAAGAAGCAGCTCTTGGTGTTTAGAGATGCCACCTTGGCTTGAAACAAGGTATTGAGTGCAGACCAAAAAGTCTATGGCTACATGTAGAGGGCTCTATTTACTCCTGCAAGTAATCCCTGCTCAGGGGAGGAGGTCTGATAACAGGACCTGGTCACTGCAAGCTTGCTGGTTTGAAGAGCAGGAGATGTGAGCTGGTTGGAGGCTTTCCTGGACGAGTGGTCGCTTTTCCTGCCTGCCCCAACATCTCCAGTGAGTGTTTCCCCATCTGCAGTTTTCACAGGACAGGGGGAGGGATACAAAGCTGAGCACAGGGAAACCAGGGCAGGAGGCATGGACAGAAAACTGCTCCTGCTTCATTTGTGCAAATCACCACGATGCCGAGCACGGCCTCGCGCTGGGAAGTGAATCTGCTGACAGTGCTTGCAGGGGAACTTGTCCTCCTCGTGCCTGTACCCTGGGTTCCTGCGTGCTGCCCCCTCCTTTGGGGAGGGGCATCCTTTCAGTGGCCTTGTGCCTTACATCTTGGCATTTGCTGGGTCATGCTTTCTCCTCTTGTTGCTCCTCACTCTGATGGATTGGTTTTTTACCTTTGGAAAGATATGTTCTTTCTAGCAGCAGAGTTAATACAGCTTCCATGGCCTCATTACTTACATTTGGCTCTTCTTCCCTGTCAGGGAGGTGGAAAAAACTTCCTTCACTGGCGACAAGGTGAAGATTTAATCATTCCTTGTATTCCTGACAAGCCACTGCTTGCAGGCTTAAAAGGTCATCAGTGCCCCATTTCTTTCTTCTTCACTGTGATGGTCATTTGTGTTAGGAGTGTTTTCTGGTTGGTGATGGGAGAAAAATCAAATTATCATCTACCACATCCATGCAGCATCCCAAGAGGCAGAGGAGTGTTGCTGTCAGTGGGAATGCAGCGTGGAGCAGGCACTGTTCTACACCCCTGTTCTTACAAATAGACTGCAGGCATCTGGCACTGCTTTTATGTTGTGGTGAACCCCATCATGACACCCTTGCACAGCTTGCTGGGGGTCTGCATCTCCCACCCCTTGGGGTTTCAGTGCTGGATACCTTACCAGCAGAGATCAGACATGCTCAGGTGTGATTTATTATAGCAAATATTCCCTCAGCTGAAGAGAATCCACTATTTGTGTTCCGTAACAGAGGAGCTTGGCTTCATGTGCTCTCCGTGAAGAGAGCCCACCATCCAGCTGAGGGTTCCTTTGGGTGCAGCCACACCCACATTCACGGCCCCAGAAGGTCCCTGTCTCTGCCATGCTGATGTTGGGAAGGGCACAGGCTCATGTTGTGACCCTGGGGTTGGGGTGTGTGAGAGCCCTGGGAGCTGGGCATGGGGGTTTTCCTGCTTGGTACTCACACAGTGCAGTAGAGAGGGTCAGTGTCAGCAGGAATGGGGCTGCTGTCAGGCTCCCTGCGCTGAACCTGGAGCCATGCTGGGGAACTGGGGTGGTTTTACACCAGCACAGCCCTAATCAGAACTCAGCCCATGATTATTTTGTAAAAAAAAAAAATTTTAAAAAAGCACAGTGCTTATAGTGTCACATACACCAGTTTAAGTAAGATTAAGTCTTTCATTATTTAGCACTCTGCCTCTACATGAACCTGATTCAAACTCAGTCATTTCCTTTACCAATACTCTAATTATGTTCTCCTTTTGATCTGCAGGACTGTGTGCAATTAAACCAGTACAAGCTGCAGAGCGAAATAGGCAAGGTAAGGACTGGAGCTTGTGTTGGGCACAGGCAACCTGCGTGTGCACACAGAGGTGGGAAGGCTGTGCCAGCCCAAGGGACCTCACTGGCCAAGAATCTTTGCAACTTGTGTTTGTTCTGGGGGGGTTTGTTTGGTTTTTTTTGGTTTTTTTCCTTATTAGTTTGAGCAAGCTTTATTCAAGGTCAAAGTGGAGCTACTTCCTCTGAAATCTAAATTTATTTTTCCTCCCTCGGAAGGTGGTTAAGCTGGCTCCCCTCCAGGGTGTTTGCTTGCCAAATGTAACACTAAGAGCCTTTGGTGCATTAATACAGCACAACAAGGAAAGTTTAAAAAAAAACCAACAAAAATAAGATGAGAGCAGGTGTTTAGTCCCCATCAGGACTAGGTAAAGTTTGTATGTCGTATGAAATGCTCCTTTAATACTAGTCCATGTTTAAAAGCTGCAGAATGATTCAGAAGAGATTGCTCCAAAGTTATTTAGAGGTCTGGGCTGGTGAGCAGCTCGGACACCTGCACATTTGGACGTCTGCCACTGTTGCAGATGGGTCCAGGAGTGGTGGTGCTGCCTGGAAGCTGTGCCTGCCTTTGCAGTTGGAACACTGCAGTCAGGAGGGACTGCACCCCGAGCTGCAGAGACCTTCACCAACAGTTTCATTAGCCCAAACTCCTCTCCAAGACGAGAGGCAGTGGGAGGAGGAACCCTTTCCATCTGTGCCGTGGGCTGTGCTGGCAGGCAGCAAGTAAGGCTGGAGGTACCACTGCTGCTGGTACAGCAGATGCCATCCCAAACTCAGCTTCAGACCCACTTAGGGCCTTTGTCATTGGCTTAAGTACGAAGGAGAGTGTGAGACCTTCTCTCAGGTGGATTTGCACTTGGCTCCTCCTTCCCTGTGGATCACAGTGAGGTTGGTAGAGGGTCTGCTGGCCCTGCAGTGTGTGCTCCTGGACCAGCCAGATGGCTTACTGGTCTCCTCTGAGACCAGGACCTTGTTCCAGCTTTTAGTGAAGTCAAGAGAAATGTTTTGAAGGCTCTGGTGTTCATCCCACTCATTTATTCAACAGGCATCTGTCAGGAATGGTAGGTAGCCATGGTGTCATGCCTCGCTTGCATAAAATGTTTAATGTTGACACAGAACTGCGAAAAAACAGTGATTTGGATGGAGTTTGGCTTCAGGCTATCACTGGAGCTGGGGATGCAGCAGCAGTCCAGGTCTGCACCTGCCTGGGCAGGTTGGTGGAAAGCAGACAGGTGGTCATCACTGAAGTCCATTTGCTGTCAAGGGATGGAGAGGTTCTGTGCTGAAGGTGGTTTTGTGCAGCAGTACAGGAAAGGTGTTCGTGCAGAATTTCCAAATTTGCACAAAAAAATATCTACTTGAAAATTATGCTCCCCACCCGTGTTCGAGTTCGGACAGACACAGTGGCTTTGGCTCAGGGCAGGAGGTGATGGGCTAACAGGAGATAACCCTGCAGTGCCCAACAGAGCTGCCAAAACGTACAACCTCGCTGCAGCGTCACGTCACCTGCAGGCTTTGCTCGGGGGTCAGCGTGGCCTGGGGCCCCAGAGTTGTTTTTTACCCTGTGTAAAGCTGTGCTCTACCAGCCTTGAGCAGCAAGGAGCCAAGGTGAAGCTGCTGAACTGACTGTGCAATTGGTGTTTATTTTTAGGGTTCCTACGGCGTTGTGAAACTGGCCTACAACGAGAACGACGACAAGTATTACGTAAGTGTGTCCCTCCTCTGCTCCTCTTTGCTGCTGCTGCTCCTCACTCCCCTTCACCCCCCTGAGAGCTGGGTCCCCTCTACCTTGCTGCTTTTAGCACGTGCACTTCTGATTGGTGTGGCGTGCCAGGAGCTGAGCGCCCTGCTGGGCGTGGACCTGCTCTGCGTGCGGTGCCAGGAGCGGATCGGATCGGGTGGGCTGCCTTATGTAACGGGAGGGATCTCGGAGGCAGGAGCGTGGCTCTGATTTGTCTTGACATTTTCTAGCTATGAAGCAGGTCACCTGAAATTAGAGGCGTGTGGGTGGTGGTATTCAGCACCTGCTGTGCATTGGAGGGTTGGCCTGGAACGAGCAGGCGTGTTTTGTAAGGAATCGGGGGCGTTTATCAGAAGGATGCTGAACAGCGTGGCCTGGCTGGGCAGGGCTCCCTTGGCAGGGGGGTCTTACCCCCTTGGGCGGTGCCTGGGGGGGCACTGAATGGGGCCTCACTGTCAGGGCATGCAGTGCAGGGTGCAAGGCAGAAGGCAAACCTTGTTTAGGCTGAGAGCAGGAGCTGGAAGGAAGGAAAAGTCCCTTGTTGTGTGTTGCTGTGCCTGGAGGCTTCTGGAAAGAGCTTCCAACAGTTTCCGATGAATCCAAAGACAGGAATTAGCTGAGCAGAGCTGGGTGGTTGCAGTGCTGTTGAACGTGAGCCCTGCTGCCCCCAACACAGCCCTGCCAGAGCTGCTGCTCCACACTGTGTTTGGTGAGAGGGTCCTGCTGTCGCTCCCACGCTGGAGTGGCCTCACGTGGGTGAATTTTCCGATGTGGCCCATCAGAGCACCCAGGCAGACTCATGTGCTGTTCCCTGTCCCTGCTGGCTTTCGTACAAAGGGGAATAAGGATATGCTGTGGACTGTAAAGCATCCTCATTCCCCACTATTCCTCAGTGGGTTTCCTCCCCGACTCTTGGATTTACAAGTGACATCCAGGTCGAAGGGGTCAGGTGGAATTATATGCCTGTGGGTATTCCTTAGCCCTTCTGTGCTCCCAGCAGGCGTGAAATTGCAGGAGGAATGTCTTGAAATGAGGGATGGAATTGTTGAGACAAAAATCTGGAGAAGGTGCCCTGGAGCTGGCCAAGCAAAGGAACCACAATTCTTTCCATCTCCTGTCCTTTCCAAGCTGACTCACCACTGCACCGGAGCGGTTGGTGTTTCCAATGGCTCCCTGTCTCTCCTGCCCTCTAAATCCTTCTTCCCCTGCCCTGCAGCAGGATGATTTGTTCTGCAGGGAGTGATGGTGCCAGCCGTGGTTTCCCTGATCCATCTGTCCCGCCAGGACCAGCAGCACAGGGTGGGAACCCATCGCATCAATAAATCACGTTGATTTCCAGCTGAAAATATTTTCTCTCCTTAAATTGTAATCCTTGCATTTTGGCACTGCCCTTTTGATCTGGGAATCCCGTTGCTGTCCCCGTGGGCTGCCCAGGGCAGGGCAGCTGGCACAGCTCAGCAGGGGAGAGCTGGGGTTGGGACAGCATTGCCTGCTGTGCTCCTGTCCGTGTTTTGGATGCAGATTAACGCCGTGGATGTAGATTTAGCTGGTCAAATCCAAGCCAAAAGTGAAAGCCTGTGGCCAGGGTAGCCTGGTGTGTGTTAGTTAATCCCCACTTAATCTCTGTTTCTAATCTGAGCAAACACTTTAAAGGTACTGCAGCCCGGGAGGGGCTCCCGTGCCTGGGCGGTGTTTCAACCTCGCTACCCAAAGCAGGGCAGGGTATTGCAGACCCCCTTCCTGCCAGCACTGCAGGGATGTGCTCTTTGGTTTGCCCTGATCTTCCCTTTGGGGGCTTGAGGCAGGGTCTGAACCAGATCCCAGCTGGCTGTGAAGGTGATCCTGGGAGGTGTATGGAATTCTACAGCAGATGGAGAGATGTCTGCCTGTGCTTGGTTGCAGTGGGTGTCAGCATGTGGGAGAGGGGCTGCACTGCTGCCAAGAGGCTGAAGTCTGTGTCTCATGTACTTGCCACCCTTTCATCTGGGGCAGGGGGACCTTTCCCCCTTTCCAGCTGCAGTCACATGCAGACAGCCTAGCCCCCCTAATCCCCCCAGGTGCCCCGTGCCTGTGTTCTCTGGGAGTGTGAGCTGTGATGGACGCACCTCCGCTTCTCCCGAGACATTAAACCAGCTCAGGAGCTGGCTGGCTTCTCGCAGCTTCAGAGAAACAGTGCCAGTTGCATAACTGGCTGATGGTTGCTGAGCTCCCCAGGCTGCCCGATGTGCCTGACCCTCGTGCTCTTCCAGAGCTCAGACAATTTCCATCCTGCTCTGCTTATCCTTGCCCTGCAGAGCTGCTCCACAGCAGTGCACCCCGACCCCCCAGGGGATACCTAATGGACCTGCCTGGCACCAGCAGCTAGCAGAAGCAATTTTGATTCTAATAGTTGGAGAGGGCCTTTTCTGTGTGGGTTTTTTTACCACCTAAATTTAGCTCTGTAACCGTGTATTTTTTTGTCTCAGTGGTGAAAAGCACCACTGGAGGAAATCAGCCCTTGGTTGGTCTTTAAGTGAGCAAGGCCAGGTTGGACAGGGCTTGGAGCACCCTGGTCTAGTGGAAGGTGTCCCTGTCCACGGCAGGGGGTTGGATCTACATGATCTTATTTAAGGTTCCTTTAAGGTCCCAAAACATCCTATGATTTCATGATTCTGTAGCTCATTGATGTTTGCAGTGGTTTAGTGTGAGGCCAGGGTGTTGCTGCCTGCTTTATTGTCTTTAAGCTGGTGTGCTGCAATAAAAAGGAGCAAAATGGTAAAGAAAGCAGAAAAAACTTTATTTTGGAGTATAATTCAGAGTGTGGCTCCTGATTCTTGCTGAGATGTGGGGCCCTTTGGTAGCTCTCTTCAAAAAGGCAGAGTTTATAGGTACCAGGGACTGAATCTGACTCCTTCTGAAGCAAAAGGAAAGATTGTTGCTGCTTTAATGAGTTTTGGATCTGGCCTAGAATTAGGAAAAACTCTCAAGAAAACATCCAATCCCTACATTTGGGAAAAATGTAGGTGGGTCATGTTTACTTTGTGGGTTTTTGCCCTTGCATTAAAGACGAGAGAGTGCTTCTAAGAGCTTTACCCTTCGTTGCTGTGAACAACCCCGGTGCCAGGGAGGGCTGTAAAAGTGTGCTGGCTCACATCAGCGGATGCAGGGAATGTGTCAGACCAAGGAAATGGAACTTTCAACACCAAGTACGTGACCCGGTGCTCCCTCCAAGGAGGAGACCCCACCAGAATGCCGAGCTGGCTCCCAGAGCAGAGGACCCTGCTGCTCCTGGGGGCACATGCAGCTGTTCCAGCAGCATTGGTGGGGCTCTGCCAAGGAACCCTTTACACTGGAAAGGTTTCAGTGTGTCTCAGTTTGCAGGAGATGCTTTGATGGTGACTGGGAGGGGAAAAAAAAGGAGAAGCTGAGCTTTTGGAAAAAACAGCAAATAAAAACCAATGGCAGATGTGTCCAGGCAGAGATCTAGTTTGGAGTCATTGTGCTGATAGAATTTGATTCTGTGATGCCTCGGGTCATGTCTCCCTGCAATTTTCAATGTCTAAATCAGCTTGCAAAGAGAAGTGGTTATGATGGACATTTGTTATGCTACTGCAGGAATAAGGCGTTGTAGGTTGTCAGTGGGGTTTCTTCTTTTTTTTTTTTTAATCCTTTTTTAAATCTGGTTTCCTAAGAAACAAGATTTGTGTGACTGTGCTCTCTGTCTCTGTTTGTACCTATGCATGGAGGGCTGTTTTCTACCAAGTCCCGGTGATGGGGAGAAATTCCTTCCAAGTTTATGAAAGCAATGGCTGAACAAAGTGCTGCTGAGGAGAAGGTGGCCAGCAGCAAGCCCTGAACTTTCTAGCCCCTGGAGAATCCACTTTGGTCGCCATCCAGGTGGGAAGGGAAGGCACAGCTCCTGTGTTTCCCATCCTCTTGCTCACATGACAGCTGCTGAACCACTGCCAGCTGTGCTCCGGAGTGGTGAGGACCAGGAAAGGGATCTCTGGCTTGTCCAACACCCCGTGCTGTTCAGCTCTGGGGTTGTGAGGGGCTGGGCCACCTGGAGTAAGAGCAGGATCCTCTGGGAGACAGCTGGAGGCAGACGAGCATGGCCACTCCAGGAGGCCGTCCCTGCTGTGGTGGCACAGTATGGATAGAATTCTGCCGATGGAATTCTGCTGCTCTTGGGGAGGAAGGTGACAAATTCAGGAGCAGGATTTTAGGGCCATGGCAGCTCAGCCTGTCTGGTTTAGGGTTTGCTTTCAGTTCATAACACTCCTCTCTCCCAGCAGAGCTTCCCTCTCAGCCACTCTAACTGAGGGATGTCATTGTGAGGAAGGACGGGTGAGGAAGGGCTGGGAATGCTCTCTGTTCTGTTCAGCATTCCCAGAGTGTGCCCTCATGCACTAACAGAGGATTTAGGTGGTAACAGCAACCTTTGAGTAGCATCCCACACCGCTGGGAGCTGCAGGCAGGGACTGTGCCCAGGGCTTCTGCCCTTGCAATGCAGGTCTCTCTGTTAGCAAGTAAAACGACATCCTAAGCGCTGTGAGAGGACCACAAAGGACAGGTGGGAAGTTCCCTCAGCTCAATCACATTGTCACCCTTCCCTCCCAAAACTAATGGCCATTTTCTGGTTGTCATCACCAGCAGCTTGTGGTCTCACTGTTGTGAAAGCTGCTGTATGCCAGGCATCCCATCTCTCCATAAACCTGGGATCTCCTTTCCCTCAGGCAGCTTCCCCGTGGTTTCCAGCTGTAAGGTTGATAGGAGGCGAGCAGTAAACGTTCAGATAACAAACATACATCAAAGAAAAGTACACAGTTCCTGCTGCCTCTCAGAGGGAAATGTCAAGCCTCGTGTCCACGTGTGAATAGTCGGAAGGAAGATGTTTGCAAGGGCATGTGTGGAGGAAATCTCCAGGCTCCCTCTTTTCCTGAGGAGGCTGAAGCAACGCTTGCCTGTGCAAAGGGAAAATCCCTCAGCTTGGCTCTGAGCTGGTTCTTTATCAGAAAGGCATTATCTGGGTAATTAGCTCTGCCTGGGAGTACAAATGTCTTTGGCTCTGTCAGAAGGAGAGGTTTGCTGGAGCATCCCTGGGTTGCTCCCTGGGTTGCTCCTGTTACACACAGCCACCATTCAGGAGGAAGCCTGGGCCTGCCAGCTCCCTGCAATTAGACTGAGGCTTCACAGCCCCGTGCTCTCCTCTCTGCTCTTGTGGTAATTAAGTGGCTCTGGCCTGTTGCATGATGAACTTTGCTTTTTGTCCCCTCTTTGAGTTTGTAAGCGCGGTGGGACAGGTCCTGTCTTGTGACCCAGCCCTGCTTGTGCAGTAGCAGGTATTGGTGCTTTGAAACTGGTGTAAGCGTGTCCTGATGCTTCTTCTCCAGCAGCAGTGGTGCTTTACAGTCAGCTCACCTACAATACAGTAACCCCCCATCTCCCCTCATACCATCCTCCAAGGAATTTGGGTGACAGCAGTAGCTCTTGTTCCCTCCATTTCTGCCCCTGAGAGCAATTCTTGTCTTTGCTATTGCTCCTCTCTGTCCCTTCCTGCTCCTTCCAGCCTCCTCCAGAGCCTGTCCTGGGAAGGACTAACCTGACATGGGCATAACTGGTGTCAGTGGTTCGGTTCCTCAGGCTGAGTCCCCAGGCACTGATGCAACTTGGGAGCCTTCAGCAGCAAATCACATCTTCTTCTATTTTTTCTTCTTCCTAAAGCTCCTTGCCGGAAGGCAGGGAGGCCTCGAGATGGAATTGGAGCAAGGAGAGCCTTCTCCTCCTGGGTTGGCAATAGTTGAAAGAGAAATGGATGTATCAATTCTTTTGATTTTTCTCATAAATTTTCATTATGGAGAGATAAAAGTGGGGAGTGTAGGAAGGCCTCCAGGCTTGGTCCTGGCCGTATTTGGAGGTGGTTGAGCAATCTTGGATCCTCTTTCAGCAGACCATGAATCATTTGGCTCTGTGTTGGACACAGTGCTGTGCTAAGTAAAAGATAAGCACTTCTGAGTCTGTCTCTCAACACCATCATTCCCAACAGTTGGCTTGGAGTTGTCAGGCAGGATTGGGAACGACACAATGTCTCTTCTCAGTTACACGGGTGCAAATCCAGAGGATTTCACTGGATCACTACCAAAAATAACAATCCTTCCAGCGAGCCATGAACCTGGCTGCAGCAGGAGCACTGGTGGGAGGTGGGGATCCCAGGGCATGTGGTGGCATTGCTGCCAGGAAAAACAGCTCTGGAAGGAGCTCCCTGAAATGGTTTCAGTGACCTGTCCCTGGTATAGGTGTCAAAAGCAGGTAGTGTGCACTGAGCCTGCCTCTGTGGTATTAATGCAGAATTCCTTGGCATTTGACTGTGTCCTGCTGGTTAATTGTATTTTGCTAGGATCACTCCAGTGTGAGTTACAGATCTGGAGGCTTAATTAGTAGGAGTAACTGCTTGTTCTAGGGGAAGAAGTGAGTGGCCATCCCAGCTTCTGTAAGCGTAGGCTGCTTTCCTAAGCAATTGGTTCCATGAGCTGCTTCCTCATGGAATATTTATCTGCTGGGCCACTCGGGGCTGTTTGAGTGGCCCTCCAAAAAGGTTATTAATGCGGGGAGCAGATGGAGGCACAGAGACTGTTTATTAAATTCAGATTGCCTTTTGCCACTGTGCTGATGCCAACTGGACGGCAGAAAAGGTTACCCTGACCCCCTCCCACGCCTCAGCTGCCCGGGCTCACAGCAATGCCAGCACGTGATGGGGTGTGAGAAGGGAGGGAAGCCTTTGGCAAAATCCTGTTTCCCTCCCTGTGCCTTCGCCAGGGCTGTCCTCGCTGTGTCTGAGGGTGCAGGGATGGATGCCCACCAAGTGTCTTGTTCATGGACTTGGCCACGGTGCTGGATCACACTGCAGCTGCTCTGTGTCACTCTGGAACCGTGGGAAGGGGTTTACGGGGCAGAAAGTACCCCCTGGGAATGCAAAGGGCCTCCCCAAGCAGGCTGTGTCCTTGCCCTATTCCAGGTCTATGATGGAGATTCCAAGGGTGTCACAGCCTCCAGCTCTTTTGCTTCCTAGACCCCCTGGCAAAGCAAAACACAGGGTGGAGCAGCCTTGAAGTGGCTCTGACTTGCAGCATGGCTGTAACCTCATCCAAAACAGCAGGTACATGAAGGTCAGCTGGAGGAATCCTCCTCTTCCTTCAAGCTCCTGCCCCAAATGCAGAAATTGGGCTCCTTTTTCTTTGTCCAATTGGAAATAAATCAAAACCACCTAATTTTTTATGGGGAAAAAATGGTTAGCAGTGCTTTTAGGAAAGCCTGGGTCAGTGTCTGTCTGTCGTGACCACCACTAACCAGGGCAAGATCTTCTCTAAGCTGAGGAGCAGACCTGAGCCAGTGTCCCTGATGCCCAGCACACTCCTAGGACTCAGCAATGTGCACTTTGGCTCTTGTTCAGTTTTAACACTGCTTTTTCTTCTTCCTTCAGGCTATGAAAGTCCTCTCCAAAAAGAAGCTCCTGAAGCAGTACGGATTTCCACGTGGGTATCTCACATTTGGAGGTCTGCCTGCTGTTCTCAGCCAGGAAAATCTCTCTGCAGAAGCATTGTCTGCAAGGGCTGCAGAACTTCTTGGCCTCATCTCAAAGCTGCCCATGTAGTTTGGGGCTGGTTAAAATGCCATTTGTGTAGTGAAGGGGCAGCTACAGCCCCAGGGAGATTCAATACACTCAGTAGTTAGAGCCCTGGCTCTGATTTTTGTGAGTCTCTTTGAAGTGGTGACTCTTCCCATGCTCACCATCTATGAAGCCTGATTAAGTGCTGGAAGTTAGGCAGGGTAGTCCCCCTTCTTCCAGAGGCTCTTCTACCCCCTGGGATAGTACCCGGCTGGGCCATGGGACCCCCAGACCAGGCTGGGAGGAGCTGATCTGAATGAGGCTTGGAAATCTCGGTTCCAGGTGGGAGGCTGTAATGGTTTGGGATGAGAGCAAGAGAATGAGATGTGGCAGAACAGGTGGAGGTCTCTGCAGAGGGGCCAGTGGCTGCCCATCCTGGGAAGAGTTTGTCACTGTGTTGTCACACTTGCAGGTCGGCCTCCTCCCAGAGGGTCGAAAGCATCCTCTGGAGAGCAGCCCAAGCCCATGGCACCACTGGACAGAGTCTATCAGGAAATAGCCATCCTAAAGAAGCTGGACCACATCAACATCGTTAAGCTGATAGAGGTGAGCAGCTCCTCCACCCTAAGCTACGCTGAAACAAGTCTGGTTTGTGTTGCAACAAGAGGATCTTTCTTCAACTGCCCCTACTGCAGCCAAAATTGGTTTAACATAGTTGTTCAGAAGTTCAGGCTGGTGATTCCAAGCAGGATCATACCAGTTATGTAGGACAAACTGACACACTTGCCCTGGGCTGTGGGCTGGTGCCCAAGAGAAGGCAGCTCTCTCTGCTGTTAGAAACAGCAGTGAGCCTTGATCACTGAAACTTGTGTGCAGACAAACCTGAGAAGGTGCACAAGTGCAAGCTTTTGGTGCCTTTTTCGTTGTTGACTGAGGTCAGGTTAGGACAAGCAGTGCCTTTATTGGTAGGCTGTTTCTCCAGGCAGAAGCCCAGATTTTTCTGGAGACAGGAAAATCTGTGTCCTTCAATGCCTCTCTCTCTGCAGGACTCTCTAAATATTAGTCTAAGTTGTTCTCAGTGCTCTGCAGTGCACAGTGTACAGGGAGCACTAAAACGTTACTCCATTAAATATCTCCTATTTTTCCTGCTGTTTTTCTTTTTCCCCTTCCCCCTTATTTCTCTGTTATCGATTACAGGTCCTTGATGATCCTGCAGAGGACAACTTGTACATGGGTATGTGAGTCTCATAAAGTAACAGAACCATTTGGGCTTAGACCTAGTGCTGCAAGTGGCACATACCAGGGCTCAGTGTCAGTACCCCAAACCTAACCCAAGCTCTCCCTGAGGAGCCAGAGAACAGTCCCAGCAATGGCAGCAGGACAGGTGGGGAATCTCTTGGGGGTCCTCTGCCTTGGATCCTGTGAGTGGTTCAGGCAAATCAAGCTCCTGCCTCTGCAGCCCCTCAGCAGAAGGGGAAGCTGTGGGTGCTCAGCACTGCTCAGGACTGAGACTCCTGCAAGAGGCTTCCTCCCTCCTGCTGCTGACCCAGCTGATGATAACTGCACCTTTCTCCTTCCAAAAATGCCCTCCCACTGCAAAGCAGATCTAGTGGGAGTGGTGTTTGTCCTTTTTTAATGATTGCTGGCATCAAATAGTCCTGTGAGTGCTCGGCTGAGTGGGCACGGGAAGGAATCTGGGATGGAGGGTGTCTGTAGGCACTGAGCAACCTGCAAAGATACAGGATGGTTGAATAATGAAATGCTGCCACGACCCTCAGCTTCTTCAGCCTGGAGGGCAAGATGAGCCAGTGCAGGCTGCCCAGTTGTGTTTGTACCCACCACAGTGCTGCCTGGTGCTTTGGGGAGGGGATCTGCTCTTATTTCTTGGGAGATGCAAGAAAGCCCTTTGTAACTCATGAGGAAAGAGCTCTCCTACTCTAGAATAAAGGCAGATCCTTCTCCTGTTTGCACAGCAGGTGAGAGCAGGATCAGAAAACCACATTGCCACTAACCCCCTAAACAGACACACAAGTTCATGTGCTCTGCAAACGTTACTCAGCTCACACCAACAAATCCTCTCTGGTTGCTCCTGCCATGGAGTGTTTGCCTCTGACAGACCTGTAGCTGTGCTGCTGATTGACACAGCAGAAATGGAGCAACATGTTCTTACAGCATCTCGTTCAGTATCAGCAATTTAGCAGAAATATCACACCAAACATCCTCCCTGAAGGTACTGAATGCAACAGGGCTCAAATCAGCGAGGGCTGACACCGGGAGCAGCAGCAGCAGCGGGGTTGATAAATTAGCCCCCGCTGTCTCTCTGTGCAGAGCTGGCAGGAAGGGGGAGATTTGTCTGTGCTGAAGAGATGAATGTTTTCATTTTGCATCCTCTGGTGTCCTTGTCATGGGTAAGGGAAGAGAAATGAGTGGAGGTAAATTGATTTTGTAGATATAGGAATGGATGTGTTTTTGTAGGTGATGAATAACGAATAAGCCCAGTCTGCTCTTCTTCATTCATGGTTTATTTCCTTTTCTTGCAGTGTTTGACCTCATGAGGAAAGGGTAAGTAGCCCTCCTGGGATCCTTTTTGTTGAAATTTTTGGTGTTCATCATTAGCTTCCCAGGTGAAATGGAGGTTTGATGCATCCAGTGGGGCAAACCTCTGTCTGTACGCACAGGGGAAGCAAAACCCAGCTGTAGTTGCCTTTGCTGTGCTACAGCCTGCAATGATGTGGTGAATAATAATGGGCTGGGAGGACATGTCCTGGTGTCAGGCTCTGATTCAGAAAACAAGTTTGATGCCAATTCCCCCATCAGGTGCCTGGAAGAAAAGGTTTTAATGGGAATACTCTGCTGGGGTACCAGCCACATTGTGGCTTCCTCTGGCACAAGGGATGTGTGGTTGCATTGAGATTTACTTGCCATCCACTACCTTATTTTGCCCCCAGCACTAACCTATCATGGGAGGCTGTTGACACATTTTTCCATAGCAGGAGAAGTGATAAAGTGGTGGGAGGCCCCTCACTGCTTTTTGCTGCACCTGCACTGATTCTGCAGCTTTGCAGAGTCACAGCGAGGTCGGGAGAGCTGTGCCCAGGATGAGGGAGATTCCCAAAGGGCTTGTTTTTCTCTCTGTCCCCAAGGCTGAGGTTGCAGGCTGCCAGCTCCAGTGGATTGCTGGTGAGAGGCTCCCCAGTCTCCCTGGTGATGCCCATCCTGTAGGATAGGGAGCTCCTGTAAACAACTGTGACCAGGGAACGTGTGGCTCGGCCGAGAGCAGCCTGGCTGCCTCCAGCAGAAGGCAATTAGACTCCATTAGTGGCTCTGCCAGTCCTGCACTCACATCATTTCTCTCTGGTTTCAGCAACAGGAAAATGTGTTTGAACAGGGAGGGAAGGCAGTCGCAGGAAAATGCAAATGGGAGATGAAGGTCATCAATCAAATGGGCAGCAAGGGAGAAATAAAAAGTGCTGCAGGAATGATCTGCTGAGGGGAAGAGCTGCAGAGCCTGGTTTTTGGTAATAGGCTGTTCCCTGCCAGGGTTTGGCTTGCCAGGACTGTCTCAGGAGCACTCACTCAAATCCAGCTCGAGTCAGTGGGCTTACATCCAAATGCAAGGTCAATCTGCTGAGCACAAGCAGGATTAACCCCCAGTGCAGTGAAGTCCTTAGCTCCTGCCATTTATCCTCTGGGGAACAGAAGATTCTGACTAGCTCTTACAGCCTCTTTGCCCTCAGCTTTCAGCAGGCACAGGCAGAAGAGGGGCTTTTAGAGGAGACTGTGCATCCCTCAGCAGTGGCGGCACACAAAGGAAAGGAGAGGAGAAGCTGACCAGGTAACCTTGGCTGTTCAGGGCCGAGTGGCTGAGTTCTGGTGGTGGCTGAACCCTCAACAGCTAAATAGGTTTTCAAAGCAGTTTAGGACAACGCACTGAAAATATTCCCACTTAAACTTTGAGCCAGTGGTTCCTGTCCAGATTCTGCTTGGTGTAGACCAGCTGCGTGCTGATGATGCTTCAGGACTGAGCCCCAGCACGTGACATCCAGTGCACACCATGGGCACTGGCACTGTCCCCACTGCTGCCTGCGACCTCCTGGTGATGCTGGAGCTCACAGCCAGGAGCAGCTTCAGCAGGAAACCGATGGCCAGGTCCAATTTTGTTCTTTTCCCTTTAGGACTCTCAGTGAATAGTGTTTGCCTTATTTTGTGCAGACATCAGCAGTTAATCCTGATGGTGAGGAGGGCTCTGTGGCTCATGCTGGCTCAGGGACTATGCAAAGCCACCCATGACTGCTAGCCAAGCTCACTAATCAAGGTGTCACCACTTCCAGAAAGGGTGGGCACACCTCCATCCTGTGTCACAGCACCCAGAACCTCTTGGGAACCGGGCCCTCCAGGCTGGGACATGGTGATGGAGAACATTCTCCTCCTGCAAGGGGTGACACTGCCATTCTGCAAAGCACTGAGTTGCTCTCCCTTCTCTTCCCAACAGGCCTGTCATGGAGGTCCCCAGTGAGCAGCCTTTCAGTGAGGAGCAGGCTCGGCTCTACTTCAGAGACATCGTCCTGGGCATCGAGTACTGTGAGTACCCAGCACTGACAGTGCTCTGCAGAGCACGTGCCCTGGCCCCCTGTGCAGCTGGGGAGGAGCATCTCGACTCTGGTGGGCTCTGAGATGAGCCAGTGAGGTCCCCTCTGTTTGCATGTGATGGGGTTTGCAGTTGGAGGTGGCCCCGCTCAGCTCAGGCAGTGTCACAGATCCCTGAGAAAGGACATCGGGAAAATAGTGGCTTCCTTTTTTCTTCCATGTGTCTCTCTCCAAAGGCAATAACAGAGCCAGAAAATGGGTGTTTGCAGTGATGTGGACTGAGTCAGGCAGCTTCAGCTGGAATATATTCTTTCAGGGTTATCAGGGCAAACGGTGGCCACGGGGAGAGCTGGTAAGTGGCACTGGGAGGGTGTCCTTGTCCACTCCCTTTGCAGAATCCATCTGAGCGACTCCTCATCGCTCAGGGCTGTGGGGTGATGAGAGCCCAGCACTGCTGTGCCCTCCCAGGGAGGTGGTGACTCAAGTGTGTTCCCAGGCTCTGCCCAGAGACTCCAGCAGCAGGGTTCCTCTTTGCAGCCTATTGGATTATTGTCACCTCATTTAGTGGCACCTTTTGCCACTGTGGCTGAGGCCAGATTCACTGCTGAGTGCCTGTTCTGCAGAGTACCAGGAGCCCACAGTAGGTCTGTAGATGACAGCAGGGGGTTTTCTGGCTCCATTGCAGTTGACATGGCCCTTCTGGCCTGAACCTGGCAGGGGTGGGAGCTGAAGGCACGAGGTGGAGTGGGCTGTGCTGGCATCCTGTGAGCAGTGATGGCTGCCAGTTACTACTTCTGTACCTCAAGCTACTGGTGAGCTGAGTTTGGCTCTGTGGCTGTTTGATCCTGATGTTCTCCTTGCAGACAGCCTTCTGTAGAGTTCAGTGATCTCACTTCACCACCAGCTGTTTTCTCTGCACACTGATGCACTGAACAATTGCCCGTGGTCAGAATGGGGAGGAAGAGGCAGTACAGCTTTTTCAGAGGCAATTCACACCTTGCAGATCAGTTTGGTTTTGAGAGGAGTCAGCAAATATGTAGATAAGCTGATCCTGTTATTGCACTGTGCTTCAATTGCCAAACAGCTTTTGATTAGATCCATTAACAGTAGCTCATAAAGAAGCTCCTGAGCCTCTTTGGTTGGATGGGCTTTTGTGGTTTAATATCTAGACAATCAGGAAAGTGGTAATACAGCTCTCACAGTGGAGAAAAGTCGTACATGCAGTTAAATAGAAATCTGTATCGTGGGCTGAGTTGTTCAATATATTTCTAAATGACCAGAAAAAGGGTAGAGGACAGCAAGAGATTGGTGATGACACCGAGTTATTCAGGGCAGTTGTTGTTAGAACTGACTGCAAAGACTGGCAGGAAAGTGCCATTATAGCAAGCATGATAAAATGACAGATAAAAATTCATGTTACTGACTGCAGGGTAATGTGTGAGGGGGAGAAACAACACTAAAAATACATACAACGTGATGGGCTCTAAATTATCTGTTCTCACTCAGACTTTATTCTGGATAGTTCTCTTGAAAATGCCAGCCCATTACTTAGTGACATTCAACAAAGATAACAAGATTTGGGGAATTATTAGGAAGGAAGTAGAGAAGAAAAGAGAAATTGTCATTATACAGTTATTGGGATCTCTAAGAGCTCTTAGGTACAGGCAAGGAGTATCCTGAATATTTTGTGCACTCGGCTCAGCCTGTCTTAGGAGCAGCTCTCTAGAACTGAAAAAGGGCCAGGAGGGGTGATCAGGATGGTGCTGGAACATGTTATGTACAGAGATAAGAGCAAAGCTCTTCAGAATGGAAAATTATCATGGCAGGGGGTGATATTACAGAGGCTGATATAAAATCCTAAATGCAAGAGAAGTGATAAACAGGGAATGAATCTTCTCTGTCTCTAAAAACACAAGGACTAAGGGGTAGCAAACAAAATAATCAGGCAGCCAGTTTAAACCAGGAGAAATTATTCATCTGCCTTCAACCAGCCAGAGAGAGCAAGTCTCTGAGCGTGATGGGCCTTGCTGAGGCAGAGGAAGGTGGTTTGCAGTGCCCCAGTCCATCTCCACATTGAAATGCAACACCATCTCATTTTTTGTCTAAAATCAGCAGAAATAAAGTCAGTGTTTACGAGTCTGACAGTCCAGAACCTTCCAGGTGCTGCCAAAATCAATCGGATCACTCCAGAAAGTTGGTTGAAGTGTAGATATGAATGGGAAGCTCAAGACTGTCTTTGAGTAGAGTTTGAAGGGTGAAGAGGCAGCTTTTTATATTCTCATTAGCATTCATATTGTAGCAGAGCCTGTGTGCCTCAGCTGGGAGATCCAAGCTCTGCTGTGCTGGATGCTGCTGGAACAGTTCCTGCTCAGAGGAAACTTTGAGTTTGGAAGATGGAGGGGGGGAAAAAAAATGAAATGTTGATAGTCTTAGGCAGAGGGAGTGAAACTCAGCAATAAATTATAGGATGCCCAGCAACAGGAACAATAGGATGCTTTATTTTGGGCAATTGAGTAACCACTTACTTGATTAGTGAATGGAAGTTAAAAATGCTGTTCTCTCTGAACTGCTGGGTAAATGCAAGGCAATTATTACATAATTAAGAGGAAAAGTGCACCGTTTGTGCATGCTGAAGGAAAAGTGTTGCCAGGCAATCCAGAGATTGCAAGGTAGTTTTAACGTAAGCACCCATAATTGTTATGTAATTTGGGAGGCTCAGTAACCACGCAGCTGCTTGAAGCTCGCAGTCAGCACGGCAGCACATGCACCATTGCTGGTTGGGTTTTATCAGATTAGGAGTTGCAAACTGGAGTCCTGTTGGAGCCTGCAAGGCTTTAGTCCAGGCCAGTGCTGAGGGTGAGCAGGAAGGGGCTGCAGGAGCCAAGCTGGGGGAACATGTGGGCTGACCTTTGAAACTGGTCGTGGCACTTGGTCCGTGGCTGCTGTTTGTCCCTGGGGACAGGACTCACTGGTAATTCATGATGTTTGCCTGGGGTGGAGGACTCCTGCAAGAGGGCTGGCTGTGGGGGGAAGTCTGGAGAGGGGCAGTGGTGCAGGTGATGAGAGCAGAAACATCCCATGCTGGATGGGAAGACTTGGCATGGTGGGAAGCAGGGGCAGTGCCCTGGAGGGAGCCAGGAGCTCCCTCATCCAATGGCACAGTGCTGCCTCACTTTGTCGACTGCTTTTGACTGAATTTCTGGGTTTAGGACCTTTATTACCAGGAGTGCACCTTGATACTCACAGTCCAAGCCTTGTTCACTGAGCAGTGAGGAAACAGAGGCAGGTTGAAGGTGTGAGAGTCAGGGAGATCTGTCCATGGTAGAGTATCCCTTCCTCTGGCCCCTGAACTACTGGGAACATACTTTGAGCTGCTCATGTTACTGATTCACACATTCTGTTTTAGTACACCTGCCTTAGACCTGGGCCCTGTGGTGTGGACAGTGTCAGGAATTGTTTAACCACGTGAAAACTTGTATTGGGTCCCTGCAAAAGAAAGTGCTTTTGCTCCCATTCCCAAGACTTTCCCAGTACTGCTGACACTGCACACCCCCCAGAGGAACTGGGGAGGCCTCTGCATGTGTAAGTACCACCAAGGAGGTAATTCCAGAGCGTGCTCAAGTGCTTTAGATGGGAAAGTTTTGCCGGATTATTTGTGTCATTAACTAAAGCATGTTCCTGAGCGTCTCTCTGAATTAGAGATATGTGCAATTACCTCCCTTTCCACTTGTAACTCCCTTCTAGTAGTGCTTCGTCTGGGGTTATTTAAGCTTCAGTCTCCCTTCTAGTAAGGCAGACATTCCTTTCCCAGTGATGCTCAGCAGAAATAAATGTGCAGGATAGTAAATGGGGCATACACCCACCAAAAGACATGAGGGATATGCCAGGCAGGTATCCCAGTTTGATTTTAGGACTGGGACACGAGTATCTTCATTTAGTAAGAGCCTGAGCAAGGACTAGGAGTAAGCAAACAGAAGGGCTGTCTGGGCAGGTGGCCTGGCTGTGACACTGGCCAGGAGCAGCCACTTAGTGCAGAACACGCACGCAAGTGTGACCCAGGGGAAAACCCTGCTGACTGGCACAGGATGAAGCACAGCCACTGCCCCTGCTGCTGTGGAGCTGCAAGCTCAGTATTCAGGTCACAAGAAGCTAAAACAGTTGCTGTCAGTGTGGCTGAAGAAATAAAAACATTGTTTTCTGTGTTCTCTGTAGAAAGTCCCCAGTTTCCCTCCTGTGACTGTGTCCAGGGGATCTAAGGGTGGTGGTCCTGGTCCCCTCTGCAGAGGAATGCTCATCTCATCTGAGCTGATTGGGTTGAAGGGAGGGTCATGACATGCAGCTAAAGCCATTGGGAAATAACCTTTGCAGCAGCAGTTCTCTGCAGGGCACCTCTCTAGATGCCTGCAGTGCCCCAGAGTCCTGCAGGCTGAGCCTGGAGCCACATAATGTGCAGACCAAAGCTGGCTTTTCTGAGATAAGACTAAATCTACTTGGTCATCAATATGTGAATATAATTTCCTTTATCTTAAAAGGATATTTAAGCAAATAAATCAACAGCTGAGTCAACACAGGGTTGTCTCTCCTGAAGAACATCTACAGCAATTTAAGCCCAGGGTGGGTGTGCTGAAGCATCAGTGGTGTAGATGGGTTTGATCTGGTTTGACCCTTGGCAGAGGTCAGTCCCTCAGGCTGGTGTGGCTCAGCAGAGCTGGGACATGAGTCTGTGGTGGAGCTGCTCCTGCTCTGCTGTGATTCCCAGCAAGCTGCTGGCTCCATCTGTACCTTCATTCCCATGTGGGAAATAGGGAACTGCCTCTTCTCTGCTCCTGCCTCTTGCCTCTGTGAGTTCAGAGCTCCTCAAACAAAGCCCCCTGAGGTGTGGGCTACAGCTGCAAGGTGCTGGGTGTTATAAAGGAGAAGAGAGGCTGGTTTGTGTTTTATCACATGCAGACAAGCTCTCTTTAGATGATAAAAACCAAACAAAAAACCCTTTCGTGAGCTGCAAGTGTTTCTGATACTGATAGATAAGAACGTTGTACAAGAGCGGGAGTAATTAGCTGATGGAGCAGATCAGAGAGATGTGCTGGAGCCTCTTCAGAAAGATCAGGCACTTTGATTTTTTTTGTTGTTGTTTGATGCAGTTATGTGATTGTGCTCGGGGCTGGAAGCAGGTTGTTTGGGCAGTACTTGCTGCACATACCCTGCTCCCCACTTTCCTTGTGGTGCCTTGGGCACTGGCACATGTGGAGCCATGGCAGGAAGCTCTGCATGACCCCTGAGACTGGTGATAAATGTGCTCATATGAGCTGGAGGACAAGTGCAGAAGGACAGCCTTAGGCAAGGTTGCCTCTTTCCCTCTTCCCTGTTCTTCCTACTGGCAGTATCCCACACCTTCCCCTTCTGCCAGGAGCTGGAGATGGAGCACAAAGAGAAGCTGAGCTCCTCCAGAGGGCTGGGCAGTGCTGGGGGTGGGATCCCCCTTTGTAAAACCCAGGCTTAAGCAACAAATCCTCGTGGCAGAGGCTTGATGGGTGCAGCAAAACAGCGAGCAGGGCTGGGAACATCCGAGCTGGGATCCTCAGCCACTGCACACAGGAGTGAGCGTGGGAGGGAGGGTGTTCCCCTTGCACAGCCCACCACATCCCTGTCCCCCAGCTCTTGCTCAGGGAGCACTGCAGATGAGTACAGAGGCTTCCTTCGAAGAGCAGCCCTCTGTTTTGAGCTCTGGATGGTGGTGCAGCAGTTTCCTTGGGAGGGTGTTAAATCATATCTTTGCTACAGGGGCGATGTGAGAGTCATACTAAGCAGACTCTGCAGTAGCACCATATGGATTGCTTTTGCCCTTGAATGGGAGTGGGATTCTGGTTTTAATCAAGTAAAATTCAGCCTCAGTAAATGGGAGGGCATGTCAGTGCATTGCAGAGTTTTATATGCATAATTTTTAAATGAGCTTTTAGCAAGTTGCTATTAACCTGCTGGAGCTCCAAGGTTTCCAGAGGGGCAATGCAGTGAGAAGCACCTTTTTTGAAAGGAGTGTGGCACAATATCTCTTTCTAGCACTTCTGTCTCTGGCCCCTCTGGGTCTTCACTGCCTGTTAGGAAGTGAAGTTGTAACTAGACAGTTCCCAGGCATTTGCCTCCGAATGAAAGGAAAACCCTGTGTAGTCTTGGAATAGCCTGTGGGATCTGTGGAGGAATGATGGAGCAGGGAGCAGCACAACTGTGGAGAGCCAGATAGGAGCACACAGACAGGAGCCAGCTGGCCCAGCAGCAGAGACCCTCCCCAAAATCTGCCCCATTCTCCAGCCCCACCTACTATACCACAGCTACTATTACCAGCTCCGTTCAAATACATTGTAATGAACAAACTAATAAAAGCCCTAAAAATCCAGATTTTCAGGGAGACTTTTTGTTTTGGGCACTTGTTTCATAGGGGCTCGAATTTGAACTCCCAAGTGCAGGTTTGTGCCAGCTGCTCTCAGCAGTAGGTGCACTGTACCTGCTACAGCTCTGTCTGAAATTCAGATGCACAGGGCAAGATGGTCCTTTCCTGAGTGTTGCTCACACCCTGAGTGCTCTGAATCCTCTTTTAGGTCGTATCTCTCCACCACATACCATCAGCCTGCAGCTGGCTGTTCTTAGGCGATGCTGCTCCATGCCCAAAATCAGGAAACAGGCCAGACTTTTAGGCATCATTCCAGTGTTTCTGAGCACCCTGAGGTCTGGGGTTTGTCTAAGTCAAACTTCAAATATCCCTGGTCAGGAAGTCTAACACAGATTGTGATAAAATTTAGTATGCAGACCCTCACCTGCCCTGCCTGCTTTGTTCATGGGGTGGCTGTGGGGTTTAGCAAACAGGTATTTCTAGTGTATTTTGGGATCTTTGCCTGGATGATGCTCCAGGAATCCATGAGATTGTTATCCAGATGCAGATAGGCCTGAAATGTTGTTACCTTTCCACTGAAGAATGGGTCTAATAATGGAGTGCTGCATAATCAGACCTTGTCCTAAGGGCCCTGTGATGTCTTGTGTGATTTCATTTTTATTATGAAGAAGTATTAATCCATGCTTTGCATTGGGTCTGTCAGCACAGAGAGGACATTCCAGTGAGCTGCTGAGCAAAACCCTTCCCAGGTAAAACCAACATTTTGTCAGTTTTCTAAAGCAGTCTCAGTGAAGTGCTCTGCTTTGGCCAGCTCAGCGTGGATTTTAACCTTGGGAAGGATGCAGACAGGTGCATTTGCATGGGAATGGGTGTTTTACAGCTGTTGGTGCCCTCTTTGTGCGTGGCCTGGGAGGGGAGACTGAAGGGATGGTCCTTGCCAAGGCTTTGTGCTGCCATCAGCCACATCCCTGTGGTGGACAGTGTGAGTCTGAGGGCAGTCTGGGCAGGGCTGAGGTCTGCCTGCTTTGTGGCTCTTCTTGTACTGTCCCAAGCAAAAAAACAACTGCTTGTTTTGGCCAGTCTCTTTGAGGAGGACACAGAGTAGCTGGAACTTCCCTCAAAGGCATGGACTCAGCTCAGGGGTCCCAGTTCCCCATGGAGGGGAATAAGGGGGGGTTGTGTGTTGGTCTAAAAGAAAAATAATCCTCAAACCCTCATGGAGCAAGTTTAAGTGCAGTGATACAGATCATTACTTTGATTATGTTTCTTTAAAGCACATTTAGGAATTTTATTCAGAAAGTGCTTTTCCCTCTCTGCTGGGTCTGGTGCAGCCCTGCTCCTGTTTGGGAGTGGCTGTGTCACAAGGTGTCCTTAATCCCAAGGACAGGACAAGTGTTTTGTTTCTGGGACTTCTGGGCCTGGCTTCCAGTGAAGCAGCTCTAACCAGGATGCCTCTCCTACCTGCTGCTCTTACATCTACAGAGTATGAAACTCGCTCCCAGACGCTTCAGGCTGGTGAAATTAGAGGGTTAGTTTATGCTGGTGATTGTGTTAGACTGACTGTGGCTGTCACCTACTCCCCTTGGGGTGGCTCTGTGGGTTGTGTGCTCCTGGTGCTGTTCTGTACAGTCATTAGCAGTCTGGAGGGTGTCATTAGTGGTAGGCTTTTATTTCCAAGATGCTTAGCTCTCCCTCTGGAGTTCTGCAGGCATAACACCATCTTTTCCTCTGTGTCTTGTGCTTTAAGACTTTAAGAATTCTGTTTCATCAGAGCAGAAAAGGGATTTCAGGTTGCCCTCATCAGGTTAGCAGCTTCACACCAAATCATTTCTTGGCAGATATTATCACTTGCTCTTAGAGTTTTTGTAGCTGTGATGTTCATTTACACCAGCTGGTGCTCAGTGCACAATCCCTCTCCTCCTCTCTTCATGGCTGTTGGCTCTGCACAAGGCAGCTGGATAGGGAAGGGGATTTGGAGATAGCAGAAACCTTTTGAGCCAGCTGGCACAAGACTTCCCTTACTGTCACCCAAAGCAGCACAGTGTGTGTGTTGGACACAGACTCCCAGAACAACCACTCCGGACCTGCCCAGTCACTTCACTGTGCATCTGTCCCCTTCCCATCACAGTTTAAATAATTAGGTGTGCAGGAGTGCCTGGGACGTGGCATTGCAGAGCCCTGGGACATGTCAGGCTCGCTCCTGAGAGCACAGCCTGTGCTCCTCAGCCCCAAAGGCACCTGTGTGCTGATTTTTCTCCTCCAAGCAGTTGAGGTCAGACCGTCGCTGTCCCCAACACTCCTGTCAAGCACGTGGGCGTTCTGGTCTGGGAAACCCAAATATTCGTTGGCCAAATGAGCCATTGGTTGATGGCTTTGATTTTTGCAAAAGATGTGTCTCTTATTTCTTTCTTCAACATTGATATTGCTCCTGTGCCCAACAGGCAGCACTGGCCTGACCTGCTGGAGATGGGCAGTGAGCAAACACAGGGCATCTGGAAACTGCCCGTGGTGTTCCTCTGCTTCGTGAGGCTGTGCAGGGACAGGGGAATGCACTTTACAAAATAAATAGTTATATGGTAGGGAAAATGGTTTGTGGTTTTGTTTGGTTTGGTTTTTTTTTTACTTTCCTGTGTGGAAGAAATAATAAAAAGCCTGGAATACCTTCTTACCTCGTGTAATTCCCTCAATTTTTACAGATCCAGCTCTGGGATGTACTTGTATCACCCACATATATTTGTGGCCTCTTTTTTTTTTTATTTTAGAGGCTTTGGGAATGTTAGTCCTGTGGTAAGATAACAGACACCTGCCTGAAAGGCAGCTCATCATCTCCTGAAAGAAAACTCCACTCCCCCCTCGCTCTTTTTTTTGCTCTCCCTATATTACCATAATGAAATGTCAGCTTTGCTGCTGAGCAGATGTCTCCTCCTAATTACTGTTGTTGCAGGGTTTCAGTGTTTATCCTGACTGTCTAGCCAGGCTGTTACAGCATTAACTGGCTCACATCACAGCCTGGCCACACAGTTGCTGTACATCTGGAAGAGGATGGAAGTGCTGGTGCTCTCCAGCAAGTTTTTGTCTACTGGGTCTCTTTAATGTGCCAAGGACAGCATCCCCCAACCCTGCTTTAAACTAAGAGTGGTCCTTGCAGGAAAAATATCTGCAAGTGTGACTTCCCTTCCCCAAGCACGGCCTGGTGGAAAGTTGGCTTGAAAAGAGCAGGTGGTTAAGAGAAGTTTGTTCTTTCTTGTTCCTGACACACAAAGTGGGTGCTCTGTAGGGCAGGCTGCCTTTGTGGCAGTGTATGGGCCAGGTTTGTGAAAGCAGGAAAGGGTTGGCCCAGAATTTTCCTCCACCCAATTGTGTATTTCCTAGGAGATATGAAAAGTGCTCGTGGGGAGGTATAAAAACAAACATGCTCTATTTGCAAGAAGGAAATGTGAAAACAGTGGCTGGGGCCAGGGGAGGAGGGAGGCTGAGAGGTCCCCTGGGAAGGGGAGAACTAGAGAATTTCCTCTCCCATTCAATAAAGTCTCTTGTGTTTTCTCCAGTTTTGCTTTTGGGGCCTTTTATGTTCTGAAAGTTGGGAGGGGGGGGTGTATTTTTAAAGTTGTTCTCCAAGTTCCTGAGGAATCAGCCACTTTCCTAGAACTCCCTGCTTCGCTCGGTGGGCTGGAAATGTCTGTCTTGCATCTGCAATATCACATGAGAGGGTTTTTATTGTTGTTACTGTTTTCAGTGCATCTCAACCTCCAAGCTCTTTGCAAGGGTTTGTGTCATTTTTGGGCTCCATTACAAAGCTTGGTTAGGTAGAGAGCACCTTCTCAGGGTGCTGGCACCAACCAGCTGGTGATTGCTGCGAGGTTGGAGCTCCATTATTCCATCTTTTGGGTTGGAAATACCCACTGATTTCTGAGCTGTTGGCTGGACTTGGCACCCAGCTGCTTGTTGCCTGTTTCATTCTACCTGTGGCTCTGCCCCTTTTGATCAGCTTTGCAGCACTGCAGTTTCCAAATAAATAAATTAAAAATGAACCTCTTTATCTGGAACACATAAACATTTAATACAGCAAGTTGCCCAACACATTCCCTGGTATGACAAGGCTGAGTAAATCCACAGGGTTTGAGTGGCTTCCCTCTCCAGTAGCTCTGCTTGGTCCCCCTGGTTGAGCTTTCTCTGAGTTCATGTCTGTCCTTTGCTGAATTCCTGGTGACAGCTGTATTTCTGGGAGTTGTGTCCCAGTGAGGCACCAGAAAGAAATGTCTGTAAGGAAATGGCATTTGTTCTACATTGTGTTGCATCCCCAGCAGCAGCTTGGTGTGGAGTGCCTGAGCTTGCACCTTTATTTTCATCCCTCTGGAAAGGTTTCCCCTGTGCTGATGCCCTGGCCAACCATGCTCCTGTTTTGGTTTTTTTTTTCAGTGCACTACCAGAAGATCATCCACCGGGACATCAAACCTTCCAACTTGCTCCTAGGAGATGATGGGCACATCAAAATCGCTGATTTTGGGGTCAGCAATCAATTTGAAGGGAATGATGCCCAGCTCTCCAGCACGGCAGGGACACCAGCCTTCATGGCACCGGAGGCCATCTCACAGACTGGCAAGAGTTTCAGTGGAAAGGTAGGTCTCTGCTCTCAGCTCAGGTGTCTCCTGGGACCCCCAGGCATGGCACAAAGGGCAGCACCACACCTGCATCCTCTCCTGTTGCCCGTCCAGTGATTCTGGTGCAAATTTGGGTTGTTCTTTACTAAAACTGAAGCTCTAATTCTATCCAGTCCAGGCAAAACTCATTCTGTGCAGTGGGCAGACACTTTGCTGTGGATTCCTGCCCAGGCAGCAGCCATTTCCCTGCCCAAAGGGAAAGGAGGCAGCTCTTGGTTCCCCTCCAAAATAATCAAGAGGCACAGGGGCCTGCTGGGCACCAAGGTCATATTTTGATTCCCTGGAAGGCACTGCCGAGAGTGGTAATGCAGACATGGGGGTAGGGCCCAATGGGGATTTTTTTACCTGGAAGACTTTTGAGATTCAGCCCTGAATGATGTGATTTACTGCAAGAAGGGGCTGCTTTCTGGTCACAGTTCTCCACAGCAAGGACAAGGAAGCAGTGCCTGGCCCAGCACAGTCCTCATTCCCCAGGCATGCTGCTGATGCCTTCAGGAGCCCAACTTCAAAGAGACCCTGCACAGTGACATAGAAACTGCTGAATCCATACAAACAGTGTTCTATGCATCAGTGGGAAAATCCAGCTCATTCAGACCATCTGTGTTGCATCTCCTTGACTGCCTGTACCTGCTTTTTTTCAGGCTCTGGATGTGTGGGCCATGGGAATCACCCTGTACTGCTTTGTTTACGGGAAGGTAAGCTGGCTCTCAGCTGCTGGAGCCCTGCATGGCAGTGTCTGTCTGCCTGGCTTTTGACTCATTCCTTTCCAAATAAAGGCAAATATTAGAAACAAAGACCTACCTTCTGCAAGCTCCCAAATCCCCCTGTGGATGAGAAGGGGCTGACATTGGGATCTGTGGAAAGGATCGTTTCCAGCGTTGGTCCCTGCTTGCAGAGACATTATTTGTGCTTCAAAACCTTAGCACCCACAACAGTTTTTTGGGGGCATTATCCACATTAGAAACGAGCCATTTATTTAAAATTCTGTGTTTAGAAATTTACACAGAGCGTGGGGAGAGGCACAGGATTGATGCCAAGCTGCTGCAGCCCTTTAGCAAACCAGGTTACAGAAAGCCCTGTCTGCCAAAGCTGAGTTGGGCCAGATGGAGCCCAGTTTGGCAAAGCCAGGTCTTCAGAGCTGCCTTCTGCAAACTGCACCTCCTGTCATGGCTTTTCCCTTGCCTGTGGCCAGAACCCCCTTTTCCCACCCACACTCTCCCAGCAGGTATGAGTGCAGGAGTATTATCTGAACTCCTACCCAAGCACAGACCACTGCAGATCCCACCACACAGGCATCAGGCATCCAGCTTAGGGGTAAGAAGTGGCCAGGGAAGGTGGCAGAGCCAGTTCGTGGTCACCAGGCAGGCTGGATGAAGGAGGATATCCCAGTCCAGTTATATATTCCCTAGATCCCTCTGCTGTTCTTCTGCATTTAATTTTTAATAAGGAACAAATCAATTTATTGTGTGGGGGAAGATTGTATTTATTTCCATCTCTGTGTAAAATCGAGGGATTACAGGGAGTGCACTTGTGTTACATGAATGACAAAAGCCTGAGTTGTGCCAGGATCTCTGACAACTGGAAAATCTCTTGTTTGTTTTACAGTGCCCTTTTATAGATGAATATATTCTGGGTCTTCATAACAGGATCAAGACCAAGCCTGTGGAGTTCCCAGAAGAGTGAGTAAACTTTACTCTGCTACTGTAAAATAAAGTTCAGTTTTCAGCGTTATTCTCTGTGCAGCACAAATGCCAGTGGGTCACCGTGGAGGGACAGCCGTGGGTGGGTGAGGTGCTCTGTGTTCTCCCGGGTCCTTCACGTGGGTTTTGTGCTGGTGATGTTGTTGAGGTGTTACAGATGCCTCTGCTGATCCTCTGTCCTTGTGCAGACAAGGACTAGAGAAAATGGCTCTTGAAATCATTGCAAGTGAAGGGATTTCATTACGGGTCTGAGAAGTTCTGACCCAGGTGCGTGGTTTGACTGGGGGGGTTGTGTTTCTCCCCACCTGGCAGCCACTGGAATGACTCAGTATATTCATTTTCAAAAGCAGAGTGGTTATAGACCTCAGTCTTGGTCTAAATAAATGCGTCCCTCTTTTGTGGACTTACCTTGGAGCTGGGAGAAGTGTCTGATGGAAGGATGCTTGTCCCAAGATACACAACCACAGCTCGGTGAATCCCACTCCTCTGCCTCCTCCAACACACCACAGGAAAACATGAGTTTGTCTTTTGCACTAGCAAACTGAGGCTAGTTATGAAAAAAACGCTCAGAAATCAGTTTACAGATGTGATATTGAGGGGCTGCCCCACCCTCCCTCAGCCGGTGAAGGAAACCCACGCTGGGCACGGTCGGAGCTGCTGGGCTGTGCCAGCTGGGGTGGCCAGCTGTGGTCACAGTGCTCAGCAGGGCAGGGGGACGAGCCAGGGCCACTCACGTGGCGTTTGGGCAGTGGGAAGTTCAGTATAGAGGTGATGAGTGTGTGTGTTCTTGCCAGAGGAGTCTGGCAGGAGGTGAGTACATTCCATGTGTGCTCAGCCGTGGTGGCTCGGTAAAATTACTTGATTTCAAGCACAAAGAAAGAAATTAAAACTCTAATGAAAGGCACATCTGGTGTTAGAGAGGAAGGGAGGGATGCTGTCAGGCAGCCTGTGATACATGCATGTATCCACCATCCATTACATGGATTTTGTGAGGTGCTCACTGAATTTTCAAACACTCCAGTGAAGGGCTGAGCCTCTGCCTTGGCAGTCCCAGGCTCTGAGTCTGCAGAAGGTGATGGGGTCTTCAGGCTGCCCTGTTTTAGTCATCTGACTCATGGGCTGGGCTGCATGGGCTGCATTAGTTACCTCTGCGTTGAGGGAAGCACAGCCACTGCAGAAAGCTCAGCCAGAGCCATCTCTGCCCCAGCTGGTGGAGCTCACACCGGACTCTGTGGGACACATCTCCAAGGATCTGGGCCACAAGGTCGGGCCACTTGTTAGACAGCACACACAGACCCCAGTCCTGGGTGTGGAGCAACTCTGGCAGGAGCAGGTGACCAGGATTCAGGCTTCAGGAGCACAAAGGCTGGTCATGCTCCATTGCCATGTTCCCACCAGTTGCTCTGAAGGTGGGGCAGGACTTTTTCCTGTCAGCACTGCAGCAAAATGTTTATGTTTCCCTGGCAGCCTTCTCCCCTTGCTCGGGTCCTGGCAAAACACCCACCCTCTCAGCCACCCTGTATTTGGGTTAGCAGTCAGCTCACAAGTGACTGTTGTCTGCCTCTGCAGTAAGTTATTAACATTTAATGGGCTGACTGGGTTGTGCTGAGCTCCTTTCCTTCACTCAGGCATTTCCTTCAGCGATAATTGGGCTGCGTGATTTATGTGGATTCCTCAGTGACCTGCTCTCCCAGTCTAAAAAAAGCTGTACCCCTGGTTAGGTTGTTGGAGCAGAGGGTTACTGGGTGTTGACAGCTCTCCAAACCACTCTACTTGTTAGATAAAGGCAGCAACAGAGACACACATAAAGCTGGAATTCACTGGAGCGGATCCACCCTGACCTCCCACAGAATTAGCACCTCACTATAGTTAGGAGTATTTTGGGTTCAATTTATTTCACCATGGCTACAAAAGACACATTGCTGTTTGCAGGCAGCCCATGGAAACCTGTTGCCTGTTTCCTGACAGGCTGTAGGACAGATGGAGCTGATGGTACCGGCGTCACCATCCCGTCCCTTCCCTTAGAGACGCCGGGATAAATATTTATTGCACTGCAGTTCTCATTCATGTCTCTGAGCCCTTGGTGTGACACGAGGTAAATGGGGTTAGCTCACACACCCTGATGATCCTGGCATGACTGAAAACCAAACTGGAGCAGTTTCTGTTTAGACATGTATTAAGAGAGTCATAAGCTCTGCACAGTCCCTCCTGGTGAAGTCCAGGACAGTGTTCTCTGACCTGCAGGCACCCTGTAAGGTGATCTGTGGTGCTGGCAGCCCTCTCAAATGGGCACTAAGCTCTGTGGTGCATGGCATTTTCCTGAGAGCTGTTACAGGACTATGACTGTAAGAAAACCCAGATAGCACAGGCTTTTCAGATGAAAAATGCCATCAGGTACAGCCTGCACCTTACCCTGACCCACTGGGGAGAAGGGAAATCAGGGACAGGGTGATGTGATCTGTTATGTGGCCATAACCCACCTGACACTTTGTGATCCTGTTTACAGGGCTTCTCCTTATGACATTAGTCCTTTTTTGCACAGAAATTAGTCTGGTGCTCAGAAATGTTAGGTGGTCATATGTTCTATTTCTTGTGTCTTATAGCTGTTGACAGTTTGGCACAGAACTGATGTTAAGTGTTTTAAAAGCACCATCTCACCTGCATCCGTGTGTTCTCTGGGAGGAGCCTGTTTATTCTGACCTGCTAAGTGCACTGTCACTGCCCAGTGCTGTTCCTCTGTGCCTGGAGCTCATCCCAAGAGCAACACCATTCTTCCCATGCCCACCTAAATTGTCACCTGAGTCTCTGAGGACTCATCCTGTCACTCCCCTTGTCTGGGCTGTATTGCCTGTGTACTGCACACCCTTGGGACAACTCTGAAAGTGGTTAGACTGTAAACTGAACCCACTTTCTGCCCCTTCCCACTGAATGACCAGCGTTTCTTTGGTTGTTCGGAAAGATCCCATAACCAAAGTCCACTTAAAGTATTCATAAATTATCAAACAGCAGCTCTGTTTTCATCAGACTAAAATATCCCTTACTGTGATGTGGTTTTCATGTTGGTTTGTGATAGTTTATTCCCTTCTCTGCTTGGGGCAGTGCAGAGGAGGTGGGCACAGCACCTGGTCCTCACCAGCATTTTCAGTCTCAGATCCAGCCCTGCTGGGCAGTGATGTTTTGTGCTGCCAAATTCCATCTCTGTGCAGTTCTTCAAGAGTCATTCGTGACACAGACTTTGAGCTGCCTAATGTGATTCTGTCACATGCTGGCATTTTAATGCAGCAGCACTTTGATCACACAGGTCTGGTGTGTTTGGAAGATGTTGCCTGTATCATTAACCACAGGAGTCATTGCAGCCTTTGGGCTGGAGGGACAAACTGCAGGACCAAGGGCTCCATGTGAATAGAGTGGCTTCTGAGTTTAGTCACTGTAGCATTTAGATCTTGGAAATAGTGTTAAAAATTATGTGTATTTCTCTTACATCTCTTCATTCCCTCCTTTTGTTACTCCAAGGCTGAGCTGTACAGGTAGGAAATGCAGAATTACTGTCTGGCTGCCATCAGTGTTCATGGAAGCAATTTAATTAACACAACCTGCAGGCTTAGCTGGGAATTTGAATATCATATGGGGGAGGTTTCATCCAGCACACAGCTGCTCATGATGCAGGTTCAGCAAATCAAGCTGTGCCCTTCTTGATCTGTACAGTTCAACTTCAGTTCTGCTTTCAGGAATGTTTTGTTGTCCCGGAATCTGCCCTCCGAAATTTCCCTGTGTTGTGCTGTCTTTAAAAATGTTCTTAGATCCATTCACCTGGTATTTTCTTGTGCATTTTGAGAGGGTGCCTTTGTGTTAGTGGGCAGAACAGGATAATCAAGCTCTGCAACTGTGGTGCCTGAGGAGGAACCAAGCCAACAAGACCTTCCTTTCTCAAGCCAGGTTTGCAGAGCAAATATCTCCTGAGTGGAGCAGGTTCCCTACCAAGTAACTGCAGAAAGAACTGGGCATGTCTTGAGCCTTTACAATTGCCTTGTTAACTGCCTGCTGCTGTTCTCTTCACTCAGAGCACAGATAAGTGATGAGCTCAAGGAACTGATGCTGCGCATGCTGGATAAAAATCCAGAAACAAGGATAACAGTCCCTGAAATTAAGGTAAATTGGACTTTGATATTAGAGTTTTCAGTCTCAGCTGATTTTGTTGTTCCTGTGGTACCTTCTAACGAGGCAGAGCTGTTCCCAGTGTTTGTTTTGGGAGCTCTCCCTGGCACGCCGTGTCGGAAAGGGAGAGTGCTCGTTTTGCAGCATCCCACAGCTCTGTCGATGCTTCTTGCTTGGGGAATATTGACAAAAGCTTTCTTGTTTGCTTATTTCAATGAAAATTACTCAAAAGCTGGCTGATCTCAGTGAATCCCTGGGAGAATCAACACTGTCAGGGGGACTGCAGAGCCAGTGCTGGCAGTGTTGGACCTGTTACAGGAGCTGGATGTGTGTTCCTCCTCTGGTCCATGTGTGGTCTGTGGCCTCAAGGCAGAACATTTGTTTCTCTCACCATTATTTGGGAGATGCTTGTTAACAGAAAGAATGAATAGGCCTGGCAGAGCACAGTGCTTCATGGGGTTTGGTTTTATTCTGGTTTTGCATGGGCTCGCTGTCCTGCTGTCACCCCTCGCTGAGGCCTCAGACCTGCTGCAGGATCTCAAGATTTCCAAAGGGATCCATCAGCATCCTCTGCAGGGCACACCACTCTTGTTTGCTTTGTCTTGGGCCAACACCAGCACGTTTGCCACCAAAGCTGACAATAGAAAGGTTAAACTTCAAGGAAAAAAAAAAGTGACATCTCTTCCCTCCGTGCCCAGTAGGTCACAGCCAGTGACGTGGGAAGTCCTTTGGAGCTGTATTTGTGGGATTTCACTCTACAGTTCTTGCAGGGCATTTCATGTGCATCCTATGAGGTCCCTTGGGTAGAGGAGCAGAGCTGGGTGCTGGCTCTTGTCCCTGGCCGTGCACTGAAGGTGCTTGATGTGCTCGGGGACTTGCCTTGCGTGCTGGCAGAGCATGTGTCCCCAGTGCCAGGTTGGGCTCTGGGCTCAGCCCATGCCCTTGGACAGAGCTTTCCTCATGTTCACAGCCAAGAAAACATCTCTCCCATGAGAGACAGCAGGAACAGGGGGGCTTTTCCCTGCTGCATGTGAGAGAAAAAGATGAAAACGCTCTGGATAACTCAGGTTTCCAAAGTGTTTCAGGCCTGATTCAGAGGGTGCCGGGTTCCTCCCAGGTGCTGGTCGGTGGCAGTGGGTGGGACAGCACTGGGCATTAGGGGATGCCATCTGTCCAGGCACCAAAACCACAGAGTGACTCAATAGGCTGAGTTGGAAGGGACCCACAAGGATCATCGACTCCAGCCCTTAGCCCTGCACAGACACCCCAACAACCCCACCCTGTGCCTGAGTGTTGTCCAAACCCTCCTGGAGCTCTGGCAGCCTTGGGGCTGTTCCCACTGCCCTGGGGAGCCTCTTCTGTGCCTAACCACCCTCTGGGGGAAGAACCTTTTTCTAATATTCAACCTGAGCCTGCCCTGACACAGCTCCAGCCATTCCCTGGGGGCTGTCCCTGGTCCCCCCAGAGCAGAGCTCAGTC
>JAYRBT010000051.1:7157515-7170818 GCA_036023395.1 Myiotriccus ornatus | reverse complement strand
CAGAGCTCAGTCCTGCCCCTCCTCTGCCCCTGCCCAGGCAGTTGGAACTGCAGGGAGGTCTCCCCTCAGTCTCCTCTTCTCCAGCTGAACACACCAAATGCCCCCAGCTGCTCCTCACAGAGCTTCAAATCAAGGCCCTTCATCACCTCCGTTGCCCTCCTTCGGACTCTCTCTGATGGCTCAGTATCTTTCCTACATTGCGGTGACCAAAATTCCAAGGAAGCCGGTAGAAAAGCACTGCTGGGAGTGGACAATGGAGCAGCACAGCTCAGCCCTGTGCCCCACTTCCCTCCCACCCCAGCATCCCAGAGCCGTGTCTGTCCCTCCCCAGGTGCACCCTTGGCTCACCAGGGCGGGTGAGGAGCCGCTGCCGCTGGAGGAGGAGCACTGCTCCGTGGTGGAGGTGACCGAGGAGGAGGTGAAGAACTCGGTGAAGACCATCCCCAGTTTGCCAGCTGTGGTAGGTGCAAACCACAGCCGCGTCCTCTGCACTGGGCGAGAGCGTGGGGCTCTGCTGAAGCCTTCAGCTGGTGGGGAGGGAGGTTTGGAGAGGGGGGCACACGTGCTGCTGGCATGGAAAGCTTGGCCTTTCCACCCAGTGTGAACTTGTTGTGTCAGAGCACTGCAGCAGCCCGAGTGTCGAGTAGCTGTTCTGTGGGTTCCTTCACTCCTTGCTCTTTGCTGTAACGCTGTTAAATGTCTGTTGAATTATTGAAGAAGCTGTTGTTACTCCTCTGAACTGCCTTCAAGGAGTGGGTCCTGCTGTTCTCACTGGTCTGTTTTGCTTCCTCAAAGATCCTGGTGAAGGCCATGCTACGGAAACGCTCCTTTGGAAATCCCTTCGAGGTCCAGACGAGGCGGGAGGAGAGGTCCATGTCTGCCCCGGGGAATTTGCTGATGTAGGTATCCACAGCCTTGCCTGGCAGAGCAAAGGTGCCTGGGGAGGGTGGAGGAGGCAGTTTGCAAATCTTTTCTGTGGCATTCAAGGACAAAACTCCCTTCTAAATCAAATACTGAAGATAAAATCTGCCTCAGATTGAAATACAATGCATTAATACAGCCTAAAAGCTCTTTTTTTTATACATGAAATTCTTTCTGTAAGATGGGTTTGACCTAAACACATGTAAGTTGCTAAACTTGGATCTGTTTTTTTTAACCTGTTAGTTTATAATACTCTGTGATCAAAGATCCATTAGAGGCTGGTGAAAACAAAGTAAGTTTAACTAGAATTTAGTCTAGATCTATATTACAGGGTTTAATTCTTCTCTCCTTTTTATGGACAACAGAACTGGTGCCAGATGAGCAGTTTGTGTGCTTTTTAAACTCAAAATGAGATGATGGGGTTTGAGTGTGCTCCGGGGCCCAAGTCTGGGCAGAGACACGTGGGCAGACAAAGAACACTTTGAAATTGCTTTTTCATTTGAGAGCACATACAGTATTTTTTCCACACTGACAGTTATGAAATAGTGGAACATGTTGCAGCAGGATATTTTGGAGGCTGGGTATAAATGGCTATACTGGGATTAGAAAGGGAATAGACATATTAATGACTAATAGGTTCATCAACAGCTTTTAAACATGATGATCTCTATGTACAGGGGTGCCCTTTACTTGGTTCTTACTATTCCTCCCTCATTTTTATCACTGATTCCTTTCAGAGACAGGATTCTGGGCCATCAGTCCAGTAAGTACCAGCTGGACCATTAGCTTGATCTGGGACAATTATGTTTGTATAAATAAAGTTCTCACCCCACGGGATCTGTAAGGCTTGGTTTACAACAAAGCTCTGTCGTCCCAAAATGATGCTTTTCCACCCAAAATCCCAGCACCGTGCCTGGCAGACTCCCCTGAGGGTGTGCTGATTCTCACTACACCAACTGACAATGCAATTAGAGGAGTCTCTCTCTGCCTCTCACAGGTGTGTGGGGATTTGAGGGCTCAGCTCAATTAAGGATGATAATGCTTTAGGTCCCAGCTGTGTATCGGAGACTTCACTAAAAACTCTTCTTTGAAGTCCAGGGCCAGACACCACTTTAACACCCTGCACATGAGTGCTGCTGTGGGACATTTCTGGAGCGTGGCAGTCACAGCTCCTTTGCCAGCTTAGCACGAGGGATTTGTCCTCATTTGTTTCCCTTGGCTCATTGCCTTCCAAATTAGTTATTGCTAATTGGGCACACGTCCCTACCCTAATCTTCACTATCACTCCTGGTCCCTGCATGGTGTTACTGTGAGATGGGGAGACATTTACTGAATTTGGAGAAAAATGTGTTTTGTTCTTCCCAGTGTCTCAGACAGCTCACTCAGAGCAAGGCAGGATTTCTTCTTTTCAAACCCTGCCTGAACTGGTATTTCAAGGTGATCACACTGAGCCTTCTTCCAAAAGGGACCTGTTCCCTTCCACCTTCACTGGAGATGCTTGAAAATCTGTGCCACCAACTACCCATCTAGTGGGAAAACTCCTTATCCCTGTGGCTGGTTCCTGCCTGGAGCTGATGCTTTATTATCTTCCCAGATTAAGTAAACTTCATTTGATCTCACATGGCTGTGAAGCTTCTGATCAGCCACATAATCAATGTCTAATCCTTTTAACATCATTTTAGGCCTTCAAGATGAGCTATAAGCCTCCACTTTTATTTGCCTCCTTTCTAAAGTCACTGGTCAAATTCTTCTCAGCTTATACAAACCCAGCATCTTTCCCTGTCTCTGCTCATTCCATCCCTGTTTTATTCAGGCTCCTTGTACAGACTAAAAGGGTTTTTTTTAAAGTGTATCATTTCCACTTTTGTTCTGCTGTGTCTGGTGCCCTTAGTTTACAAAGACATTTCAGGCCAGGGATGGAGCTGTGGCCGTGCTGGGCTGGCCTCTGCCCAGCCATTTTAATGTCTAAAATTAATGTGAATGGCCTTTGAACGTGCCAATTCTCCACTGCACTAATCCCTGCTCTTCATTTCTCAGTTTCATGCCACCAGTGCCAGTTTTTGGCAGTAACAATTGACTTTATCCTAAATTAATTCATGCACAACTGGGGCTTTGAGAACCCATCTCAAACCCCTCCTGTTTAGAAGGAAAACATTGGCCAAGTCTCTTCAACAAAGTGTAGTATATTAAACACTACAGCAGGGATGCTCCTTTTAAGGCATGTGGATTATTACTATTTCAAACTTTGGAAAATGCTTTACTGGCTGAACCTAATGAAAATTGCTTCAAATTTAAATAGATGTGTTGAATCTAATGACATTAATTATAAGTGAACCGAGTCTAAATGGGAATGTTCATTGTTCAGTGAGTTATCACTTGATTACAGTGTTATTTCCACAGGGACAAACAGAGTAGACACTAAGCTCATCCAGTCCTTAATTCATGGTGGGTTGTTCCCTAGGAAAAGAACCTTAATACACATATAAAGTATAACATCAGTGCCAATGTTATGAATATCCCTGTTAGTTAAAATAAATTTCAAGTGAGTCTCTGTTGCCATAAATTTTTAGGACCTTGCAGGAACAGAGCATATTGTTGTAGTAAAGGCTCTTCAGGGTTTCTGCATGTCCAGCACCCTTGTGGCTGGACAGGGAACCCCAAAAGTGGGATTTGGCAGAAGAGCAGTGCCTGCAGCCATCGCTACTCTCTGGACATCTGGTTGCCCACGAGGAGCCGAGACAAAAATGAGCCACACGTTCCCAAGCTCTCCTCCCCAGAGACAATGTCTTCAGAGACAGCTAAATCAGCTTTTGTAACTGCATCTCCCTCTTTTCTAGTTATAGGTAGGAAATAACTCCTTGTGTTGCTATGGAAGAGAAAAAGAAAGGCAATTAGAAAACTCCAGTTTCTCATTCAATTTATTTAATTGGGCTGCATGTGAAGTTGCCAGAGCCCTGCTCACTGCTGCTTCAAGCATCTTATATGTGTGCTCATTCTGAGGATGTGTTCTGCAGGAAATCCTCTGGCAGCTGAGCCTGCTTTCTGGCATTTGATGCCTAATTGGTGATTCTTAAAATGGAGCTGTCCTTCAAGCTCTCTCGTTGGGATTTGGAGAGGAGAAAAGCTGAATCACGTGGCTGAATCTTTTCTCATTTCTCCCTGCATTGCCTACACGGTGTGCTGGGCTCTGCTGCTGGAAATGCTTCGTGCAAGAGCAGGGGGGGCTTTCGTGTTGGTAGCCTTGGTTCCTTTAGGGGACACCATTAAGACACCAGTGATTTGAAACAGTTCTTAAGTTAACACTGGGAGGAGAGAAGGCTTTTTTAGCACTCCTTAGACCTGGAAGAAGCAGACCCTCTCCTGGCTGTTATTTATTGCTCTGTTTATCAGCACTGAACAGTTTTAAAAGGCAGCTGTTAAGTGCAGGCACGCTCAGCAGGTGGAGAGGAACTGAAATGAAGATGCCCCCCTTTAGCAGTTCTTGCTTTGCACACGCAGATCTGTGTGAGTGCTGCCAGCTGTCACCTTACCCTGTCACCTGGGGGGTGTCCAGGTGTCCCTGGATCCTGCCTTTCCTGCAGGATCTCCCAGAGAGGCAGTGATTCATGGAGCCCTGCGGGTCCTGCAGGCTGTGGCCAGGTTCAAGCCCATCTTTAACAGTGGCTGCAGAAACAACTGATCCTTTCTAATTTTCCAGTTTCACAGTTTGGTTTTTTTTAAGCCCAGCTGTTCACAGCTGAGTTCTGGGTTTATGTTTGCTGCATTTCTTCTGACTGCTCCAGATTTCTCCTAATTGAGTCAGCACTGGCTTCACCACATTTTATTGCTCTCATTTATTGCAACTACTACCTATCAAATTAATTGCTGTGTTTTGACAGACCAAATTTACTTTCCCGTTATGGCTGCTATTGCTATTGATGGAATGTGGTTGTCAGCTCCTATATGGGGGATCAGTTGGTATTTAAAAAGCCTACCCTGTTGCCAGCCTTCCCAAAAAGAGAGCAAAAGAGCCATCACTGCCCTTAAGGCCATATTATCCATGTAAGTGAGGCATGAGGAAGCCAAGGGGGAAAAGGACGTAAAAAAAAGTGTCTGACCCAGGTCTCCAAGCAGAAACAGCTTCTCCCAAAGCAGCCTGGAGGTGCCTGCCTCGCAGGGACTCTGAGCTGAGAAAGTTCCAGGGCTCAGTGCCATAGGGCTGCTCAAGAACAGGCTGCAGAGGTTCTCCTAGGGCAACCAAGATGACAGCATCAGCTTTGACAAGGGAAGAACTGCAGGCTGGGTTTAAATTTGCCAGGTGTTTGCACTAAAGATGCTCCCTTGGTCTCTGTTGGTGCTCGGTGTCTGTCTCTCCAGTCCCAGGAGATTTTGGGTAGGGTCTGGTCGATGCTGTCAGAACTGAGTGAAACCCAACCAAAAGCCTTACTAGTTTTCACTGCAGGGAGAACTGCATGTCTTGTGGGAAGAGCCAAGCCCCACATGCAGGTAGGTATCCTCACAGGACCGAGGCTGTGGCACAGGATTTTCCTCTGGAATGACCCACCATCGGCGGGTCCCTGCAGCGAGGGCCCCACTGCTGCTGTGGCTCTGCCCCACTGCAGTAGTGGTGATGCCAGGCCTTGAGAGGAGACAAAATCTCCAGAGGAGCCAAATTACATGGCCCAGGGCCATCAGCAGTGTGCTGGAAGCTGTCTGGAGCTTTCAGCAGTGGTAGGGACTGGAGTGGGTTTGTACCAGTGCCCGTCCTCGTCTGTCTCCCTGGCTGCAGGTAAATGTGGCTGGTGCTCCTTCCTCCATTCCACTCTGCTCACTGGGCTGGTTAAGGCACAGAAAGACAAGCTCCTTTGCCTGCTGCCATCATCTTCATGATCACTTTCTTCCTTTGTCTCATTGTTTTGCTCTCAGGGACAGATTCCTCTTAAACACATCCGTACATTTGCATCCATCTTTAAGGTAATTCCGTGTCTGTGTTTCCCCTGGGTGCTGTAGAAACCCCCTCAGCCTGTGTGTCCCCTCCTCAGCCTGTGTGATTTGTGTGGTAGTGAGAACATTTGGCTCCATCCTTCCTTCCTGTAGGAGCAGTTTTGCTGCACTCATTCTCTGTGTGTGTGACACTAACATTTGTGAATGCTTTTTATGATTATTTGTGATTCTTTGGCATTTCAACTGCTTTAAGGTAGGGAGGGGTGAAAAAAAGCCAGGGGGGTGTTAGCAGGAACTGGTGCTCAGACCCACGTTTGAGGAGGGAATAGCTGCAGAATCCGGGAAAAGCTGAGCTTTGGAATTTGGGCTCGGGTTTGATATTTAGTGATGATGCAAAAGAAATAGAGCTGGAGCCATCTCTGCTCCAGATGCTCCTCTGTTCTTCTGTCTCTGGTGCAGCACTGAGAAGACTGAAATTGGTTGCTCCAGGTGACCACCCAACCCCAGGGCTTCATCAAATCGTGGTCATCTGTCCAACCACTTGCACAGACCCTTCTGGGAAGTGGTTGGGCCAGTTAATTCTGTTAAATATCAGAATAGCATTAATGCAACCCATGACAAGCTGCTTACAAACATCTTGGTGTGAAGTCCCAGGATCCAGTGCTTAGGCAGGACACAGCCTCCAGCCGGGCCTGGGCAGATCCGGGCTGGGCTGAGACACTGGGAAAGAGCTGCACGGCTCTGAAACCCTTTGGGAGCTCTGGAGACTCTGCCTGGCTCCTGGTTTATCACTCCGAGACAAATGGATGAGCCAGAGCCAGGATGTTGCCTGCTCTGAGTGAGGAAGGACTTGCAGAGGTTCTCCAAAAATACTTAAGAGAAGGCAGGGGAGGAGGATGGCGACTGATGTGGTGCTAGCAGGGACAGCTGGTGCCACTGCCTGCTGCTGCCTTTTCCTTGGGGAGGAAGGGATTTCAGCAGCCTGGACAGGGGCAGACTGATGGGATTTAGTGGGGACTCAGTGGAGGAATTAAGCGCTTGCCAGGGGGCTGTGTATGTGCTGTGATTCGGTAGGCTGTCCTGCTCCATCCCTGTCCTGGGTTTTGGAGGGAGGTGCTGTGAGGCTCATTCCCTGCTGGACACAGAACACAGTGTGATCCCTCAGTGTCTGTGATCTCCCTGCAGCTCCCGTGGTGAACAGCCATGTCGTCTCCTGGATGACTGCACAGGTCAGGCTTTGCTCGCCGGTGGCTTAGAAAATGTAGCAGAAATACAGTCTTATTTTTTACAAGGAGTAATTTAACAGAGATTCTCATCCAGCCTCAGGCCTCGCAGCATGAGCAAAGTCCTGTGCAGACTGTGGAGTGCTGGTGTCTGATCTCTGCTGCTCCATGGGCAGCCCGAGGTTTTTGGCTGGTGTTTGCCAGTGTGAGGGTCCTTTCCCCCTGACACAAGGTGTTTGGGGAGGCAGGGGCTGCTCGGGGTGGTGGGGAAACATTGAACACACCCCAGGCAGGGAGCAGGAGCAGCAGGATATGCTGGGCTGTGCCAGAGAGCAGAGCCTCTGCTGCTGAATGTGGTGATCAGTCATTTAAAGAGGGTGATGACAGGCACTGAAGGCAGAGCTGTTCCTCAGCCTCCCCCGCAGGGAAATGGTCCCTGGGTTCAAGGTCAGGTTTATTGCAGGGCTTTGCAGGAGCAGAGGGAAAAGGGAACGTGATTTTTGATCATTTCTGGTCTCTTCCAAAATTGGTTTAGCCCTGTGTGTCCTTTCAGTGTTGTTCCCAGACAGAGCTCCAAACCCACATTTCCCGAATGCTGTGTGCTCCAGACACTGTGCAGCAGTGCTGATGCTCCACTGCAGAGCTGGCTTGCTCATGCAGATTCTCCTACAGAATTCCCTGGAGCAGGTTGCCCAGGGAAGTTGTGGATGCCCCACCCTGGAAATGTTCAAGGCCGGGTTGGATGGAGCTCTGAGCAACCTGGTCTAGTTGAAGGTGTCCCTGCCCACGGCAGGGGGATTGGAATAAGATGAGCATTAAGGTCCCCCTTCCAACCCAAACCATTCCATGATGCAACCAGGCTGCCCTGAGTGAGGCTGGACATGCTGGGAGACACAGATTCTTAGATGCTGTGGATATCCTCATGCTCCTTGATGCTGTGGATATCCTCATGGTGGAGAAATGGGTGTTTTAGGCGAAGGCATCAGCCTGCCATCGGTCACTGCTGTGGGATGTTGTGGGTGGCACCTGGAGGTGTCCCCTCTTCTCCATCCAGTCCAGAGCGGTGACAGCTTTCTCTGGTCAAATCTTGGCCATGGGCTGTCAGTGGATGGCTGGGCTGGGTGGAGGTGTTGCTGCTCAAGGATGCCCCAGAGTGCAGGTACAGCTCAAGCCTTCTCCATGAGAAAACATCGGAAATTAGGAGTAGGAGGAAAAGGCTGAAGGTATCGTGGTCAATGTGCTATGCAAGTAAGTTACTTTGGTTATAATTCTGTGACTTCTGCTCTCAGGATTTGGGTACTGCTGTTCTGGGGACCAGACAAACTCAGAGAAGCTGAAATCACAGAGTTTTTGTGTTGGGCAAACTAAGCTCTGGTAGAAATATTTAGTTTATTGCTATTTACAGCAGGGCTTTGGAGAAGCAGTTAAGGGATGAAGCCATCCCTCTGATCTTTGTGAAAAAATCAGATTAAAGGAAAGCAAGCCAGAACTCTCCAGATACAAACTGGATAATTTGAAAACATGGCTGCTGGTCTGCAGGACTTTCCCCAAGAACCAGATACCTCCTTGTGATGCTGCAGCTGCAGAAAGGCACTCAGGGAAGTGCAAAGCTTAGTTTTTGTGGTGCAGAGACCAAGCAAGTGTCCAGGCACAAGCTGCACATCGCTGCAGGGATATTGCTGAGGTGTTCTTGTGGTACCAACACAACAGGCTGGTTCATTGCTATTCCCTCTTAATATTGCTGAGTTGGGTTGGACAGAACACCCCCTGCGTTGCTCTGTGCCTGTAATCTCTTTGTTCCTTTGCCCTTCCTGTAGAAAACAAGGGAGCAGAGAAGGAGCCAGGGACCCCGAGCTGCCCGACGTGTGTGAAGACGAAGCCACGTCCTGAGGCCGCCCGGCCGGTCACGCACGTGCTGCTGCTGTTGTGCCCATCGTGGTGTTGTGTAGCACCATCGCCCTCATCACCCCCTCTGGGGCCTGCAAAGCGAAAAGAAAAAAGAAACTAAAAACCACAACCAAACAAAACCCACCAAAATGGGACCCACCCAGAAAACCAGGCAGGAGGAGCAGAGCAGCCAGAAGGAGCAGAGCGAGTCCTCGGGCGAGGTGTCCGTGCCCTCCTCCGTGTGTGCCTTGCTCTCCACTTGTGCTTCACCCCTGGGCTCTGCCCTTGGGTGTCTTGGCTGAGGAATGTGGGTTTATTTGTAACGTTGTCTCAGGGGTCCTTCGCCCCAGAGGCCTTTTCCTTGCGCTTTTGCATTCTCTTATTTCAAGCATCAGGAGGAAATGTGACGTCGGAGCCAGGTTTTGTGTCAGAGGGCGACTGTTTTATTGAATGCACAAGTAAAGCCCCTCTGTTTGTCAGGACACAGTCCTGCTCCTGGTGTGGAGCTGAGGGCAGAATTTGGGTATCAGTTAAAAGAGGATGAGATCTTGCTTTTGGAGCAAACACTCTCCCTCCCCAATGCCTTTCTTTCTCTTTTCTTTTCCTGCTCCTCTCACCCCTCAGTTTTGCACAGCTGTCAGTCCTGCTTGCTTCAGTCAGGGCAGTGTTGTGAAACAGAGCTTACACCATGCAGTGAGCCTTGGAATGTCACAGAGCTCTGGAGCATGGGGATATGCTGCTGCATGGAACAGCTTAGTGCCCCAGGGACACCTGCTGACCAAGGCTGCTCTTCCCAAATTGCTGGGAATGCCCCCCGTCAGCTGCACCCACGGACCTTGTTCTCAAGCTGGAGAGAGCTGCAGCTTTTGGGTTTATTTTATTTCATCCATTTCCCTCACTCATCTCTTAGCTTGTGTACCTGATGCTTTTAAACTTTCGTTTCCTGAAAACCACCCAAACTGGGAGAGCTCCCTAGGATGGAAAATATTGGTGGAGGGTTTTTACACTGAGGAAAGCTACAGAACACAAGATCACAACTTGATCTTTTGATTTATTTTTTTAAGGCTTTGATTTTTAATTTTATTTTAAGACTGTAATTTTTATGCATGTGCTGATGCTGCTATTTTATCCATAGATTGCTTCTAAACTTGGGATTAGAAGCTTCATCTCTACGGTTTGACAACAGGTGAGAGATTGCACTTGAAAAGGAAATGCAGCCATTTCCATGGCTGTTGACTGAATGGACTTGTGTGGATAATCAGGAATTCCACTCTTGCATTCAGAGGGTAAAAACCAGTGACATCAATTCATCAAAATATATGTCATTATTTTCCTTTGAGCTTTATGGGGTCTAAACATACCCCTGGGAAGCCAATGGGATTGGAATCTTATTTTATAGCACTTAAATAAAAGACATGATTACATTTTGTTCCTACGTAATCATCTTACTGTGGGTTTTTTTTAGGTTTAATCCTGAGGACTTTGTTCCTCAATTTTTTTTGTGCAAGGAGATACCTGTACAGGGGTTGTTGGTAGTGACTGGTATATACTGGTGTTCCTGTTCTGTTTGCTGTGATCCATCTTGGTGGTTCCCAACGTTTTCATAGCTGGGCTTTGCTGCCAGTGCCTTCTGCCTGTCCCCAGCCTGTCACCTCCCTTCGCTCATCCTCAGCCACCTCGGTGGGATGCCCAGCAGTCACATCTCACCTGTAAATACTGGCAAATTGGGAAATAATATTGCATCTGATGGATTTCACTGAGGAGACCTTTAATATCTAAAGCTGGCAATGATGATGGATCCTGGAAAGGTTACTTGCTGTGGGCCTGAGCTCTGCACTGCTGCATCCAGGTGCTAAACCCTGCCTGTCTGTGTGTCTGCCCATGCTCAGCATCCTCCAAAGGACCCTGGTCCTCCACCAGCTGACCCATCCCACCGGGACACTGGACCTTTTGCTGGGATCCTGCTGCCCTGTGATGAAGATTTAAGTACCCAGAGACAGGGAGTGAAAGTGGAGATGGGGACTCAGCAGGTCTGAGGGCACAGGGGGCTCTGCAAATGGAAGAGACTGGCCAGGAGGATCCACTGCCTGAGGAAGGGAACTGGGCTGTGCTGGGGTGCCACCAGCTCCTGCTGCACACCAGGGGCCAAGCTGGACAAACTGTCCTCCAGTTTGGGGGGAAAAAAGGACTTTCTCCAACTGGTGTCCCCAGGGCAGGGCCAGGGAGCGGCCTTGGGACAAGGTTATGTCTCAGGAAGGCCCCTTACCCCTGGGAGAAAAGGGAGTACTGATCATTCTTATCCCTGTGGGACTTCTGAGGTCTAAGCAATACTTGGGTTGAGCTCAAAGAGCTCCAAGAATGCAGACACGGGGTTAGTTGTTGTATTTTTAATAGGTGGTAAGAATAATTTGCTAATCCAGGCAGCTGGGGTTATTTTAGTGATGCCCAAGGGGTGGGAGCTGGCAGGGCAAGGCTGCAGGAGGGCTGTTCTCAGCCTCAGTTAATGCAACCAAACAAATTATAATTTACAAATTAACTCCATGTCGTGTTCCTTTAGTGGTAGCTAAAGCATCACTTCAGTTTTGGAGGGGAATGGATGTTTTTTTATCATTATCCCAAAATGTACTTTGAAATATCTGCCCTTTCATCTGAAAGAAATCCTCCTGGAGCTGTTCCCACAGGTCCAGGAAGCAGACAAGAGCTCAGCTCGTGTCATACCTTGCTTCTTCAGCAGATCTGCCAACAGTCTTTATCCCTCCAGAAATCACCCCTATTGCATCACAAACAGCAGCCTGAAAACTTGCATTAACTGAGATGAGAGAGGTGCCCTGGCAGAAGAGAAACACTCAGAAAGGCAAAAATAGGCTCTACTTCTCACTCAGCTGTGGTGAAATCCTTGTTTGGGTGTGTGTTAGAGCAGCTTGGAGCAATGCTGGTTCTGCTCTGAAGAAAGGAAGAGACTAAAGAGAGTGTTTATTTGAAAATAAACATCTCTGGCAAGGCAGCACTTTCAGCTGTTGAGGAAAAGGATTCTCTTTAGCTGGATGGGTAAATATTTGTCTGCTTCTGTCTGTGATTGAGGGGATGGGGTTTGCTGTGGGCTCCAAGAAGCAGGAAGAGCTGGTGTGGGCACGTTCTGATGCTTTTGTGTGTGCTCTGTATTTGTCCCCTCCAAATCCTCACTTGCCTGTGCTGGGGGATCCCACTGGGAGCACCACTGTGTCCAGTGTCCAGCAGGGAGACTGGAAAGCAAATAGTGGAGGTTTTGTGTGTGTAAATGTAACTTAGTTTGGGTGCCAAACTTGCCTGCTTTGCCAGGGCACATTTACAGTGGAGTTTGCTGAGCACAGCAGTGGAAAGGATTCCTTTGTGGCCCAGAGCCTCCCACAGAAGACCATGCTCTGCTCCAGTCCCTCCCAGTCTGAATTAACCTGGCTTATCCCATGGCCCTGTTGCTCTGAATGCAGCCTTCCCTAGGATGGGGGAAGGAAAGCAGCTGGACAGTTGCTGCCTTGCTCCTCCCCTTCCTGAAGAAAAGCCATGTTCCCTCAGAGCTGCTGCTCACGGACCCCCAGGCCCTCAGTCAGTAACCACAAGCCATCAATCAAAGCTTTCCAAAAAAAAAAAAATGTGTAAATTCAGGAAAAAAAAAATAGATTGCTACTTCTGAGGGTGTCATTCAGATCCTCTGTGCCGTATTTTTGCTGCTGTTTCCCATTTCTAGGCCTGTTCTAATTTAAGTCTCTTGTTCCACTCGGTGTTCGATCTCTGACCCTGTGTGTGCTCTGCTATGACTCAAGCATGATGTAAAAATGCACTCAGAACTGTAACAGCATGTGGCTGTTACACTGTAAATATGTACCATGAAGAGAGAGGCTATTTTTTGCATGCTTTTGTACTGTAGAACTGAGGAGAAAATGACAATAAAGTCCACAGAGATGACACTGGGTGTAAGTGCAGTTCCTAGGACGGGGCTGGGTGATGCTCTCGTGTTCTCTCTCCTGCTTAAACCTTCCCAAGAGGGAGGTTTATGTCTTGGTTGTGGAAATCACAGCAAATCCTGTTTTTTCTGGTGCCGTGGGACAGGAGAGGCTGGCTGACCCCACACTGCTCCAGGGACCTTCCTCCAGGACAGGCATCCAGGGGCACTGTGCTCCTCTCGTTCTTACATTGCCAAAAAAAAGAAAAAAAGAAGGTGAAGGTGTCTGCCTTTATTCCCTGTCACTGATGTTGGAGAGCTGGAAGATCAGGGCGTGTTCACCTGGAGAAGAGAAGGCTCTGGGGAGACCTGAGAGCCCCTTCCAGGGCCTAAAGGGGCTCCAGGAGAGCTGGAGAGGGACTGGGGACAA
>JAYRBT010000051.1:7126116-7149190 GCA_036023395.1 Myiotriccus ornatus | reverse complement strand
GGGCTAGTGGAAGGTGTCCCTGCCCATGGCAGGGGGTGGAATGAGATGATCTTTAAGGTCCCTTCCAACCCAAACCACCCTGGGATTGTGTGTTCTGCCCAAACACACAAATGGCCCAATAACTGTTGGTGCCAAACCCACCTGTTAATTGGTGGCTGTATAAATTCCTGGCAACCACCACCACAACAAGAAAGAAAACAGCTCCCCAGGAGGGACCAGCAGAGGCTCAGGTGGGAAATGGGGACATCGAGGGCACCTCACTGCACGAGCATTTCCCTGGATGAATGCTGTTTCCCACTCCAGGTGCATCCAAGGCCTGTAATTGCTGGTTCCCCAGGGGTGCAGTGTCCTGTTGGGGTCACAGCACTGCCACCACTGCACATCCAGCCCCGAGGCACGGTCAGGGATGTGCCCCCACAGGGCCACTTAATGCCCCTGAGGTTTATGGTCATTTAGGATCTTGCTGGGGACTCGATTTGGGATTGGATCCAGCCAGGTAAATGGCTTGGAAGCTGCTCCCCTCTCGTTTTCTTGCAAATCAAAATGGATTTCTTGAGCAGTAAATTATAATTTCGTGCTTATTATAATATTCATTAAGAGCTGTCGTCTGCTGTAGCGTTATACCAAATACTAATTATTGGAAATTAGGGTGACAGGAGGGAATAATACCCTGAATTGTGGAAGTGGGAGTAATAAGAGCCCAGGAGGGATAAGCAGGGGAAGCAGTGGGAGAATTGCCTTTCAGCTGGGAAAGCAGAGGGAATAAAATCCCCAGGAGCAGGAGCTGGAGGCACAGCTACCTGGGCAAGGGGCACACGGGGTGCGGGCTGGGGAGCTGCTGGGGAAGGGGACAAAAATAATCAGAGCTCCTGGTGGGTGTGAGGGCACCAAGCAGAGGGGTCACAGCTGTGGCACCACTGGGTCCAAAGTGTTCGGTTTTGGGGTGGGATCCATCCAGGGAAATGACCTCCAAGGGCTCCATCTTGCCTTGATGTCATTCCTCTAATTTTTTGCTTAGTTAATTATAATTTTTTTTCCCCTGTTCAGGCTGAAATTAAATTTCCTGCAATGATTTCGTAGCAACCTGGTCTAGTGGAAGGTGTCCCTGATGATGATCTTTGAGGTGTCTTCCAACCCAAACCCGACTGCAGCGTGGGTGGGATGAGTGCAGGGCAGGAGGAAGGGCCAGGGAAGCAGCCAAAGCCATACAGGGCTGTGTGAGGGACATAATTTTCCCTGTCCCCAGCAAAGGGGAATCATAAACTTCACCCTTTATTGTCTTCCATGCTGCTCCACACCGAGCACAGCCAACTCCAAGGCTTCCCTCCAGCAGAACCTCTTTAATCCCATTCCCTCCTTCCTATGGCTTAATTAGAGGGGAAAAAAACAACCATGTATATGAAAGTGATTCCTTTGTTGCCAAACATTTCCATGTTTTTTTCTTCTCCTTGAGCACAAAAAAAGCCATTTAAAGTGTTCTCTGAAGCAGCTTCCAGGGAGGTCCAGCAAACAGGGCCGGGAGCCATCAGCAGCCAAGCCCAGACCGGGTTTCTTCGCTCGAGTAAATCCCTGCTCTGCCACTGGCGGGAGCTGAATGCCCATTTTCCGTGCCCCATTTATTTCACTGCCAGCTCCGGGGTGCCCGGGGGAGGCAGCACCGGGGCAGCTCCCCGGAAATCCCGCCGGGGCACACTTGGTGTGTTACCGATTTCACGGGATGTGCAAACACATCAGGGAATTGCTGCTGCTCTCACCAGCTGGGATAACTCCCAGCACCCAGCTGTGTCTGCCTCCCTGCCTGTCCATCTCTGTTAGTTTTCATTTGGAGGTTCCACGTGGTTATTCAGGAAGGGAGGTGTTCTTGCTCAGCCTGTGCCGGCCAAAATCCCCGTGAAAGAACATTTTTTTTCTGGAATAACAGGGGTTTATTTTCATTATTGCGATGAAAAATTATCATTTTCTCCCACTCTGTTGGTCCCTCCAGCCCTGCTGTGGGGTGGGGATGGGAGCCCTGAGCCATTCTGGGATGGCAAAGGCAGGAGCTGACCCACCGGCAGCTTGAGGCGAAGCAATTAAAGCGTGTGGCTGCCCCCAGCATTTCCTGCCTGTAATTAAAGCTTTTAATGAGGAGGCATATGGTAACCCTCCCCTTCCCCAGCCCCAGGCTGGCATTTGGCCAGGTGTGGGTTCATTAACGGCTGCTAATTACACCATCACTCAGCGTCTAAGTCAAGGAGGGCTGCATTACCCAGCTCTGAGTGCTCCAACAGGCTGTGAATGCTGCCCGAAATATTCTTGATTTTATTCTTCTTTGTCCCCCCTTATACTGAGTACTGAACCCCAGGGGTTTCCAGGGCATTTTGGGGACACCACCCCCCCTGGGACACAGTGCTGGCTCCTTCCCTGCTTCACTTGGCCCACTGCAAATCCAGCTGCAATTGCTTTTATTCCCTGGAGTGGGTTGTGCTGGAAGCCTGATAGTCCCAGTAGCCAGTGGGGCTCAAAGCTGTTCCCCATCCAAAGGTGTATCCAGCTGCCAGGACATCCCCAGCCCTGTGGAGTTTTGGGGCTCCTGCATGTCCCCGGATCAGGACTGTGTGTTATCCCGGTAGGAAAATCAGTGGCTTTGTTCCCCTCAGATCCCAGCTCTGCTGAGGGGGGTTCCTTGGACCAAGTGCCCACCAGCGAGGCTGTTTCCCCTGCAAAAGGCTCTTGGTAACATTTTAACAGCAGGTGGTTGTGTTTCTCACCTCGGGTGTTACAAAGCACCTCATTCCCAGCCTGGGGCTCTGAATCTTCCGGCTCCGCACGAGCACGGAGGGAAAAGGAGCATTAAAATCATCCGTGCGGAAAGTTCTCCCCTTCCTTCCCAAGCCAGTCCCAGGTCCTGCCCCTGCAGCAACCTGGTGCCACCTGTCCCTGCTGCCACTGGTGGGAGTGTGCTGTGGGCACTGCTGCTCCAGCACTCCGGATCTGCCTCTGGAGGGACGGGAGCCTGTGGAGAGCGGGACGATGGACAGGGAGGCCACTCAGGATGGAGTCGAGGTACGTGGAGCTGCTCAAAGAGGTCTGAACCTCGAGGGGCACCAAAAGCACGTGGGTGTGATTTGGGGTGGGAAATGCCTCACCAGTCCCGTGGGAAATGTGGATGTGGCGCGTGAGGGCATGGTCAGTGCTGGCCACGGCAGTGCTGGTTGGCCTCGATGATCCCGGTGGGTTTTTCCAACCCAGACGAGTCTGTGGTTGCACAAACCTGCTGCCTGAGGGTGGTGGGTCCTGGCACGGTGGGAGCTGCCTGGTCAGGAGAGGAGGAAAGAGTGGAAATGGAAATAATTCCTTTTAAAGGAAAATAGTATGAGCTCAGTAGGATCCAGCTTCCTGCAAACACGTGTGTGGTCACTCCTGGCAGGAAACACCCAGGAAAAGTGTCTCCTGTTAATTAAGGATAAAAAAATTGCTTCCTCCGAGGAGACACGGTAATTGTCGGCACCCAGGAAAGTTACACAGAGAGGGAAAAAGAGACCAAGGTTTTGTGGAGCCGAGCCCTGGGCCGGGCTGCTGGTGCCCTCTGCTGCCAAGTGAGATCTTCTACACGTTACTCTGCCCAATTCAGCATTAAATGAAACAGTATCTACAGATTTCCATGCAATTTACAGGCAGCAGCTGCTTGATTTGGCAACACAACTGATGGTAATGGTAGAAAAAGACACAATTTTGCAGTGAGATTCTCTACAGCGGATGTTGGATTAATCACATTTTTCTACTCTTCAGGTTAGGGAACACTGGGTAACTTTGAAGTAATTAAGTTGTTTTCTAAAAAAGCAAGTCAATTTTAACCTTATTCCCTATTTTCTTCCTCCCCCGAACAATAATTTCCACACATCCCAACATTCCTGCGGAGGTCTGGAGACACTGATTCCCTCTGTGAGGATTTGAGAAGTGGCTGCTGAGTCATTTTATTGCATGAATTGACAAGTCTCCAGTCCCACACCAAGGCAATAATGGCTCAAGACACTGGTTTTATCCACCTGAGGTCTCCAGACATCAGGGAAGAAATAATTCCAAAGTGTATTTTATGTCTTTAATACATTTTTTATTGCAGTCACTCCAAAACAATTCAGAAGTTTAATGTCTTTCAAACCCCTATGCTAATAAATCAATATTGATATAACGATGGGATTAAACAGGAGATAAAAACCTGCTGTGGAAGGATGCACAGACTGTCAGGGATTTTGAATTATGGAAAGAAAACAAGCTTCATTGAGTTCAAAGAGCTCCAGCTCATCAGTCTTCACAACAACGTTACAGGACAATCTGATCAAACATGAATAAAAGGACCTTTGCTATTCAGTAGAAAAAGGACACTGGGCAACAAAACTAAAAAACAACCAACAAAAGATACATGTCAAGCAACATAAGCTCAAGTAGGTGCTCATTTCCTCCAGTAGCTTCTGCCCTGTGGAGGGAAACAGAAATTCCCTCTCTGCAAGCACACATGGAGTGGTGAGGAACCCTGAGATTCCAGAAACTGGGCTGAAATTCTGTCTGATGCCAGCAGATCTCATCAGAGCCTTGTCAACAGCATCCCTGTGCCGTTCTCCTGCAGGCACTTCCTACTTGTTGGCTTTTCAAACAGGGGGAAAGGCACCACAGCCAGTGCCAGGCAGCTCCTCGGGGAGCTGGAAAAGTCCCCATGTCCTCATGACACCATCACCTGCACTGCCATCAGGCTGGAAACCCACCAAAACATTCCTGCAGGTCTTAATGAGACTGGATTTTATAATCCTCAAGATAGGCACGTGCTGTGTTGTGTTCAAAGGGAACGTTCAGTGGCCAGGAAGGCACCTTCGCAGCCAGGTTAGCCAACCCAAAATTTATTCCAGATCACCAATCTGAGTTACACTTTACAAGATTTCCTGCCTAGGGAGGTTCAACTTTTAGTCCAGCTCCTGGCAGGACGAGAGGAGTAAGGGAGACAAGCCTCTACCGTTTAAGCAAGCTCTCTAAACGACTTCTGTTGCCTTGCCAGCATTTCCATTACAATAACTGCTCATCCTGCTCCATTTTTTTGCTCTTCTCCTCGACGTCTTTCAGCGCATCCTGCAGCTTCTTCGAGTTCTGCGTCAGGAAGGCAAAGCTCTCCTTGAAGTTGCCGGTCCCGTGCTCCCTGCAGATGTTCTCGAGCCCGTTAAACCACTGCACGATCTTCTCCAGCTCTCCCACGACGGCCTTCTGCTCCTCCAGCTCGGCCCTCAGAGCCTCCCCCGCGGCCGCCTCGGCCCTGCACTGCTGCTGCAGCTGCCGCAGCTCCTCCTGCAGCGCCTGGAATTCCTCCTTGCTGCAGGGATACTGCTCGTGCACCTTGTCCTCGGGCAGCAGCACGTTCTTGGGGATGTTCAGCACCAGCTGCAGCAGCACCTCTTCCATCCTGCCGAAGAGTTTGTCGAAGTGGTCCTTCATGAAGAGCAGGAACTTCTCGGTGCGTTTCCGGATCTGCGAAGGGCTGATCTGGCAGCCGGGGATCGCGTCCAGCTTCTTCAGGATCACGCCCTCCACCACCAGCATCATCTCGAACAGGTAGTCCTGGAAGGCGATGTAGACGCGCAGCATGCACGTCTGGGGGGTGAACCCGAAGAACTGCGCCTCGTAGGCCATGGGATCCACCGGCATGGCTGAGGGGACCGGGAACCGCGGGGCGCACCGGGGCAGCGGGGCCGGCCCTGCCGCTCGGGGGCCGCGGAGAGCGCGGTGTGGAGCCCGAGGCTGTGCCCGGTCCCGGTGTCCGATCCCGGTGTCCGATCCCGCTCCCGGTCCCGGTGTCCGATCCCGGTCCCGGTGTCCGATCCCGATCCCGGTCCCGGTGCCCGGTCCCGGTGCCCGGTCCCGGTGCCCGGTCCCGGTGCCCGGTCCCGGTGTCCGGTCCCGGTGTCCGATCCCGGTGTCCGATCCCGGTGTCCGATCCCGGTCCCGGTGTCCGATCCCGGTCCCGGTGTCCGCTCCCGGTGTCCGCTCCCGGTGTCCGATCCCGGTGTCCGATCCCGGTCCCGGTGTCCGGTCCCGGTGTCCGATCCCGGTGTCCGATCCCGGTGTCCGCTCCCGCTCCCGCCGGTGCCGCCTCCGCCGTTTCCCGCCTCGCTCAAACTCCCCCCTGAGGGCGTCCCCGCTCACAGCCAATCAGCGCCCGCGCAGGCACCGGCACCGCCCAATCACCGGTCGCTCCGCCCCTCGCCGGGCGGGCGAAGAGCGGCGCCAATGAGGGCGCGGAGCGGCGGGCGGGCTCTGGCGCCTCGACCAATAGGAGCGCGGGGCAGCGCGGGGGGCGCCGCGTCCCGGCCAATGGGAGCGCGCAGCGGCAGCGCGGGTTCCGGCGGCTCGGCCAATGGGGGCGCGGAGCGTCGTGCCGGGCGCTGAGGGCGGCGGGGCGGGGCCGCCAAGATGGCGTACCAGACGTTCCGGCAGGAGTACCTGCAGGTGCCGCCCGTGACGCGGGCCTACACCACCGCCTGCGTCCTCACCACCGCCGCCGTGGTCAGTGCGCGGCCACGGGCCCTCCCCGGGGGGCCGCGCCGCCTCACGGGGCGCGGGGGAGAGGGGCGGGGAGCGGCGCGGGAGGAGGCCCGGGAGGGAGGTCGTGAGGGGGAGCGGGGTGGGGCTCGCTGGGCGCTCGGAGCCGTGGGAGGGGAGCCCTGGGGAAGGGGAGCCGAGTCTGGACCCCTCAGGGCACCCCCCACGAGCGAGGGGATCCCCAATACCCGCCCCGGGAAGGTGCAAAGCGCAAATAAACAACAACAGCAACGCGAGGGGGTGAAGGAGTATCAGGGTTCCCACTCGCCGCAGAGCTCACTGTGCTGGTGGAGGACTTGTTGGGCTCTTCCTGGCACAGAGGAAGGGGTTACTGGCGTTCGGGGGTGTGTTTTTTTTTTCTATTATTTTTATTGTATTGATCCCGTCGAAATGTTCTCTTCTCTTTCAGCAATTAGAACTTATCACGCCCTTCCAGCTGTATTTCAACCCCGAGTTAATATTTAAGCACTTTCAAGTAAGTGTTTTCTGAAGCGTTGGAGGTTTTAAAAGTACACTGTAGAGTTTGGAAGTGCTTGTCTTCTCAGAATTGGGTGTTATGGCTTTTTGTATCAGAGATACACTTTTAAAAAAGCTACTGAAAAGCTGCCAATCACTGTACCCTGGCACAGGTCTTAAATTTGTTGTCTGTAAAGGAGATTTCAGTGTCACTGTTACTCGCTTATCTGTCTAGACAATAAACATAAGCTGTCATGTTTAAAGTCCTTGTATTTGTCTTATTTCCAGATATGGAGGTTAATCACAAACTACTTATTCTTTGGACCAGTTGGCTTTAATTTTTTATTTAACATGATCTTTTTGTATCCTTCGTGGCGTTGGTTGGGTCCCCTTGGGCGAGCAGAGCTCCAGAGCGCAGGAGTGTTGCTGGACACGGGCAGAGGTTCAGTTCTGCCTCACCATGAAATTCCCAGGAATGCAGCAATGCCAGCCTCACTGGTGCCATGATTGGGAATCTGTGGCATCTCCTTCCTAAGAGTTTTTTCCAGTTGTTTTTGTGGTGTTAAGACTTGCACTAACCTGAATCTTCAGGTAGGTGCTGACGTACAGGCGATAATTCCAGGTAATTTGTTTGTCACCCTCTCTTCTGAGGTGTCCAAAAAGAGCTGATTGATGCAGTAAGTGAATAAAAAAGTTTTAAGGTGATGTAAAATTGATTCCTTTTCCTCTTGGATCTGTCTTTAAACTGATTTGCCATGAGATTTTCCTGACCTGTGGCCTCAGATACCGGTACTGCCGCATGCTCGAGGAAGGCTCTTTCCGGGGTCGGACGGCAGATTTTGTATTTATGTTCCTTTTTGGAGGACTTTTAATGACTGTATCCTTTTTGTTTCAATTCCAAACTCCTCTGGTAAAGCGAAAGATGTGTGAGTGAGAACTGAAACCTTAATTTTAACCTTTTATCTTAATTCTTAGATGAATTAATTTTGTTTGTTGTATAAGGAATACCATTGTTGGTTAAGGTGGTTGTTGCTGGTTTTCAGCCTTTTTACTGCTGGATCGTGGAAGTGAGGTTCTCAGGGGACTGCTCAGGTGTGGAATCATGCTCAGTTTGTCTATGAAAAATTAAATTACACTTTAATGAGGTTATTCATTCTGCAGGTACCCCACCCAGCGTTTGGTTTACACGAACCTGGGAAGGTGAAGTTACCAACTGCGTGGAAAACATGGGATTACAGGCTAAGCTGTGAAGTCCCTCTCGTGCTTGACCTCATAACTGTTTCCTTAATGATCCATCACAGCTTTTTGGACTGTTTGTGAACCTGGTTTTCCTGGGCCAGGCGTTCACCATCATGCTGGTGTACGTCTGGAGCCGCCGCAATCCCTACGTCCGCATGAACTTCTTCGGGCTCCTCATCTTCCAAGCCCCGTTCCTGCCCTGGGTGTTGATGGGCTTTTCACTGCTTTTGGGGAACTCCATCATTGTGGATCTCCTGGGTAAGCAATGGCAAGAAGCACAAGGATCTGCTCCTCCTGAGGTTTTACGTGAAACACCACATGTGGAAAAATCCAAGGGCTAAATGCCCCAATGCTTGGTGTTAGTTCATCTAGTGTGTTTATACCTGGCTTTTCTGATTTCTCAGCGTTGTAGCCTGTTCTGTGCCATCACAAGGATGGAAAGAGCTTCTGAGGCTTTCTATTGCCTGGAATCAGCCCTGATGCAACATCTGATTGTAGCCTCAGTCTGCTGAAGTAAAATACTTTATATTACTGTTTTATCAACTAATAAAGCCAAAACACCAGTATGTTTAGTAATGGCAAGGAGTTTTCCTTGGATTAACATTTTATACTGTAAGTTAAGCTTTTCAGCTGATGTTAAGTTGCTTCCTTGGGTTTTGTATTTCCATATCATAATATTTTCTGTGAAGGAACCAAAGTGTGTTTTAATTTCCTGAAAACTCTAGTGAAGCAGTTAAAAGTTGTGAAGGAGAAATACTGAAAAATCACCATTTGACTTTTGTTTTAATGCCAGGCATTGCTGTTGGGCACATTTATTTTTTCTTAGAGGATGTCTTTCCCAATCAGCCTGGTGGTGGGAGGCTCCTGAGAACACCATCTGTCCTGTGAGTATTGGTGTCTGCTTTGGAACAGACATGGAAAAAGTGCTTGTCTGGAAATCTCTGTTACCCAGTCACATCAACTTCTGGTCAGTTGGGCAGAGACAGAATTGGGGTGTGTCTGTAGCTGATTTTTTTACTGAACTTGTGTTACTAAACAAGGGAGGAGGATCTGGCATTTGTGTGAGTGGGAGCTAATTTGGGAGAAGGGCTAAAGGGTTTTCCCTCTGGTTCCTTTGGTAACACTTGTCAGGCTCTGCTGGCTGAGCTTTGCCTGTCGTGGCACCGAAGCTGCTGGGTGTGAACAGACTGAGGTATTAACATATAAGATACCTAATAGTTTGGGTTTTCTCTGTAAGTCATCCTCACTTCAGAATTATGGAAATAAAACTCTTCAGGGTTTATTGTGTTGAGTGGTGCTGCTCCTGCTCAGTTCCCTCTTGTGCAGAGGCTCTCCTAGAACGGCTCTGATGATCATTTTATAGAATCCTGGAATATCCTGAGTCAGAAGCTGAACCTCCTCAGCTTTGGACACACAATGCTAGACCTTCTCCCCAGTGAACTGGAGAGCAAGTGTGACTCGGGTGTAAATCCCAGTGCTGTTCCCTAGGGAGGACACTCTTCCAACATGCAGAATTTGAGCAGTTTTGTCCTCATTGTGAAACATTCTAAGGGGGAAGTTAAAAAACCTTTTTGTTTTCCAGGAAAGCAATATTTGACACCCCAGAAGAGGATCCTAATTACAACCCCTTGCCAGAGGAGCGGCCGGGAGGATTTGCGTGGGGAGAAGGTCAACGGCTCGGAGGGTAAATGGGTGCCTGTGCCAAAATCCCACCACCCCTGGGACAGAGCGGCCTGGGGCAGGGCCCGCGTGGGGACCCTCCTTCCCCACCACAGAAAGGACACTTTCTGACAGCTCTATGGTTTTGAAGACAAGCACTTTATGAAATGGCAGTCTCATCCAAGACAATTCCAGCGTCCTTCCCAATCGGGGAATTTATTGTGCTGGACATAATCTAATCCAGTGGAGCCAAAAGTTTAAAACTGGAAACCGTTTCCTGTCAGCTTCAGTTAATAAGACCACGAGTACTTGTTCAAAGTGATTTCTAAAGCATTTTTTCCAAGTTATTTGATACATGAAACTCTCTGGGAAGCTTTACAGGGGACAAACCCAACTTTCTGGGTTTTAACTCGCTTTTTTATTCTTGGATAAAACAACTACAAGATGGTTGAAAGTCTAAGTCACTATTTCAATGGCAAAAGGTTTTTTTAATCTGAGGTGCTGTTGTCTCCAGTCATCTTTGAATCATAAGGAATACAACATGCAGCTTTTCCCCTCTGCCACTTGGGTTTCTGGAATGTTCTGCAGGCCAAGATGGCATTTCTGTGGCTTTTCAGGTGCCCAGGGTTGAGTCTGACTGGTAGGTCTCTAAAATCCACCCCCACACGTGCCCACTGCTCACAGGTATTAAATGACCTGCAGCGCTGGGGAAGCACAACTTGTCTGGAGCCAGAACTGCTTTGAGTATCTCAGATGATGAGTTGAATAAAATGTCTTGTGGATAATTTTTGGTTAATCCTTTGTGTAATCCTGTGGTCTTGAGGCAGCAGGTGAAAAAGCAGAGGCTGGGAAAAGCAAGTGCTTGAAGGGGCAGGGTTAGTGGAAGGCTTTTCCAGGAAACAGGATTGTCTGCTCAGGATGTGAAACCCGGGGTCTGTGTATGAAGTTTGGGGTGGCACATGTGTCCAGTGCAGGCCAGTGACACTGAGTGGGATTTAGCTTAAAGCTGTCTTGATTATAAATATCTCTGAGGAGCCACGTAAGGAATTTGGAGCTCAACTGTTGCTAAATTGTATGGACCGTACTGGGTGGGTTTCTATTGATTATATCACAGTAGATAGAAAAAAAGGATTGAAGCTGCATCTCCCCCCTAAATTTTGGAGAATGGGCTTGCCCCTGACACGTGTGATTATCTCATTTATTCTCAGATTTTGTAGTTTTTAAAAGCTGGCTGTGGGTTTTAAGTTGTTCACAGCCCAGGGCATGAACATGGGGGAACCTCCGGGGAATGCTTTGTCCACAAGCATCGTGTTAGAGCCCGATAACAAAATGGGTGAGACCTTTTGCATTTTTGTCTGTTAAAGTTTATAAGAACCTAAGGGAGCTTTGGGGGGCGGTTCTTATGGATGGGGGGTTTTTTGGACTGGTTTTTTGGGGGGAGGTTTTGGTTGTTTACAGAGCTGGCTTTTAGTATTTGTACAGAGTAAGACTTAAAGCATTTTGGCCAGTGTTGCTTTGGCATAGCTTATGAGATAGGATTTAGATGAAAACCTTATTGTTTTTTCTTCTTTTTAGTTCAGTGTTTAAGAACCCCTCTGTAGGGGTATTACTGGGACAAGTAGCTTATTACTGGGACAAGTCAGGAATCGGTGGATTGTCGACCTCTGTAAGGCACTGCCTGCAGGCGGCTCTTTGCCCGTTTGGGATGGATTTAGCAGGCGTTTGGAGACTGAGGGTCCCGACGTCTGGGGTTTTTTTCCCGTGGGTCCCAAGGGGTTTTTCCCGAGGGGCGCCGGGACTCGAGCGCCGCAAATGGCGGCGGCGCCGTGGGTGTACCAGGACTACAACTCCCGTGGTGCCCCGCGGCGGCGCGGTGACGTCACGGCGGCGCCGGGGAGCCTGTGGAGGGTGCCCCGGGCCGGGAGAGCCCCGGGAAGGGAGCGGGGCGATGGCTGCGGCCCGGGAGGGGCCGCCGGCCCGGGACCATGAGGGGCCGCCGGCCCGGGGCCGGGAGGGGCCGCCGGCCAAGCTCTTCAGGGCGGCGCAGCCCCAGGGCCACACGCCGCCCGCCCACGTGCAGCGCCGCTCGCTGCCCATCGCCGCCGCCCGCGGCCCGCTGCTGGCCCGGCTCCGCCGCCTCGACTGCGCCGTCCTCATCGGTGAGTGCCGGGGGTAACTCCGACATGTGGTGAACGAGTAGTACTGTTATTCGTGAGCCTTGGCTGCTTGAGGCAGCCGGGCAGTTCGTTTTTATGGAGTTCGGTCAAAGCCAGATGGCAAAACTCTCCTCTTCGGAAGTGTCTCCTCAGCTACGTTTTCAGGGTTTTTCACTCACTTTATTGTGCTTTCTCTGTGTCCAAAACTAGTAAGCTTCTCGTCAGACTTTCAGGAGCTGACAACATCTGGAAGTCCAAAGACCCAGCATTTATTGGAATTAAATGAAAAAAGTTTTGTGTTTTACTTCAGTTAGTGAACCCTTAAAAAATAACCCATCAGCCACAGTAACTGATAGATGTGACTGTTCATTTCCTTTCCTCTCTGTCATCCTGATATTGCCATTCTTGCTGGCTAAATACACACTATAATGTGCCACTTAACGTTTTGCAGCTGTGGAGTGAGATAAAAAGCCCACTTGTGCTTTCCCCAGCCTGCAGCGCCCACAGTTTGGCTGTGGATTCTTCTCTGCTTGGTGCCAGCCTTCTGAATTTCTCATGCTGGTGTTGGAACTACCCCTGGGGGGAATGGGGTGGTGTTTGTGTTGTTTGCTGGTGCTGTATGGGTGGAGAAGACATTCCCCTGGGCTTGGGGGACCATCAAGCCTGCACTCCCTTCTTCCCGTTGTGACCAAAGCTTGGCTTTAATTTGCTCCCAGCTTTGCTGAGAAACTTCCCAGTGTGTGTGTAGATTTGTGCATAACCCGAATCAGCATCTGTCCTTGCTCTGTGTGTGTTGGCTGTGTCACACACACTTCATCTCCAGACAACTGGAATATGTTTCTAACCCAGTGTGGCTGGAGAACACTGGAGTGGAAGGAACTTTGCAGGAGCAGCAAGAGGAGGGTGCTGGGTGCTGTCTCTGACCTGCCACTGCTTTGTGGTGTGCCTTTCTCTTCCTGCCTTCAGCCTCCCCATCCTGAAATAGAGTTAAAAGTAAACACGAAAACATGAGTCACAACCTTGCATTTGATAATACTATAAAAGAGGAAAAAACCCACCGTATCCCCTTGTTGTTCCTTAGGAGAAACGGGCTCAGGGAAGACCACTCAGCTCCCTCAGTACCTGTACGAGGTGGGAATTGGCCACCCTGGCATCATTGCTGTGACCCAGCCCCGCAGAGTGGCAGCTGTCACCCTGGCTGCCAGAGTGGCAGAGGAGAAGAGGACAGAGCTGGGGAAGCTGGTAGGTTGGTTTGCAGGTTGACTCTAGAGAGTTGGTTTAGTGCTGCAATGTGGATGGGGCCAAATCAGGGCTTGGTGGGAGAGAAAAGCTTGTCCAGCTGGAGAAGAGGAGTCTGAGGGGAGACTCATCAGGGTCTGCAGCTTCCTCACAAGGGGCAGCTCCAATCCCTGCTCTCTGGGAGCAGTGGCAGAGCCTGAGGGAATGGCTGGAGCTGTGTCAGGGCAGGGTCAGGTTGGATCTCAGGAAAAGATTCTGCCCCCAGAGGGTGTTTGGGCACTGAACAGGCTCCCCAGGGCAGTGGGCACGGCCCCAAGGCTGTCAGAGCTCAAGGAATGTTTGGACAACGCTCTGAGGGACAGGGTGGGATTGTTGGGGTGTCTGTGCAGGGCCAGGGGTTGGACTGGATGATCCTTGTGGGTCCCTTTCAACTCAGGACATTCTCTGATTCTGTAATTAAATGAATGGAGAAAAATGGCTCTACCTGCTTAAAGGAAGGCATGGTCTGTCTCTGTGGTATCTTACTTCTTGATTATTACTTTTTGATTATTATCTGTGTTCTTCCAGTTGAAAAAATACTGCTCAATGAATAAAACAAAACCCATTGTGCTCTCTTCCACTGCTTCCTGTGTCAAAAGTCACTGTCAAGGAGAGTGAAGTGCTGAATCTGTGCAGGTCTGGGAATCTGTGAGAGAAAAGTGGAGTGGAAAGACTTCCCCTACATAAAACTTTCAGAGAGCACAGAGTCTCTTCTAGCAGGGGAGGAATTATTCATCTCTTTATCTAGAGATGAATAAATTAATTAGGTGAACATGGGGTAGGTTATTTTAGCATATTCTGTGATTCTCTGACACCTGGAGCATTTGTGATGTAGTTCTAGTTGGGAACAAGCCACCTGGGAGCATCCTTTGGGTGGGTTATTATACTGGCAAGATTAAGAGCTCACAGACAGCAAATACACTGCTCTGCCTCCCAGAGCCTCCAGGCAGTGACCAGGGGGCTCTGCAGTCCTTCCCTGTGGCACAGTGGCAGTGGGAAGGGCGAGTCCTGGTGCTCCCTGTAAGCCCTCCGTGCTCTGTCCCACAGGTCGGCTACACCGTGCGCTTCGACGACTGCACGTCTGCCGAGACCAGGATCCGCTTCCTGACGGATGGGATGCTGCTCCGGGAGGCCATCGGGGACCCTCTGCTGCAGAAGTACAGCGTGGTCATCCTGGATGAGGCCCATGAAAGGACAATCCACACGGATGTGCTGTTCGGAGTGGTGAAAGCTGCCCAAAGGAAGCGGAAGGAGCAGGGCCTGAAGCCACTCAAAGTGTGTGCAGCTGGGGTGGCAGCGAAGGGGCTTGGGCTCTGAGTACTGTGAGCACCTTCCACAGTGTTTGGAATTTCAGCCTTGACCACTTCTCTGTTCCTAAAAAGTCCTTTTAAATCTGAACAGTTAAGGGTGTCAAATTTATGATGTGTGGGCCTGATATGGCACCTGAACAAGGTACCTGATCACCTCCATGTTGCCGTTTTTTGGTCAAAGCCCCTTGTGTGTGAGCTCTAGGCTAGACCTGGTGTTGGGGAGGTTTTGGTGCTGCTGCTGAGAGCCCTCTGGGAGCTCTGGCTGATGGGACAGCTGTGGGATATGGCCACTCCTGGGAAAGACATTGCACGTTTGTTTGGACATGTCATGAATTCGTGTGAGAGCGTGCTGGGGTTGCTGTAGGGCCTGGCAGGGTCCTCACACAGCCTCGTTCCACACACCGTTGCACAGCCCAGCTTTGTGGCTCGTTGCAGACCTTCAGGGCCCCTCTCCTGATCCTGTTCATTGAGGAGCACAAGTGCAGACCGGGGCCCCTGGGCAATGCTGGAGTGTGGGATTTGACTGGATTTGTCTGCTGGGGCTCTAACAACCTTGGAAAACATTCCTGCTTCCCTCCTCCATGCACAGGATGGAAGATGTGTTGTGTTTTGGGTACTCAGCTCTCTCTTAAATGTCAGAAAATAATTTTCACACATCTTCACTCATATCACACCAACATGTTATGCTTGTGGCTGATGGCTTTAGCAAGGGGAGATCACTCTCTTCTGTCCCAAACTCTGTGAGCTTTTAGCTGTTCTGAGCCTGGATCTCAGCATCCAGAAGGTGACTTTTGACTAGTCCTGGCTTACCAGTGTCCAGCTGGATGGAGACTGCAGTGCTAACCCATCCTGTGCTCACGTTGAAGGTGATCATCATGTCAGCTACGATGGATGTTGACCTGTTCTCCCAGTACTTCAATGGAGCTCCTGTCATCTATTTGGAAGGCAGACAGCATCCCATCGAGATCTTTTACACCAAGGAGCCTCAGAGTGACTACATCCAGGCAGCACTGGTGTCCATCTTCCAGATCCACCAGGTACACTGATCTCACCAGTGTGTGTCCCTCTGGGACCAGGTATTGGCATTCTGTGCCAGGATGTTTGGCTGCCAGACTGCCAGGGGGTTTGTCATTTAATGAAACTGCATTTAATGCTTTGAAGATGCTGCTGCTGTTGGGATTTTGGGACCTGTACATCAAGGCTGGAGCTGAAAGGAGACTGCTAAACAAAGCTCTCTGATATTGTTTCATACCTAATACCTCAACATTGTTCTCACCTGAGTGCTCTGTACCTGAGTGCTTGCTGATTCTCCCTGCCTGTCCTGGACAGTTATTTAATGACACAGCAGTTCCTCCGTCCTGTTAAGACTCACTCCCACAAAATGTGATTTACTCTTCACTTCTGGTGAATACAGTGGGAATTCAGGCTGTTTGGACAAAGCTGTCAGGCACGTGGTGTGGTTCTTGGCATGTGCTGCACAGGGCCAGGAGTTGGATTTGATGATCCTGATGTGTCCCTTCCAACTCATGATTCTGTGTTGCCTGCCTGGCACCACATGAGTGTCTTTTCTTTCTGCCTTACCTGCTTTGCTGACTTGCTGCCAGGACCACACCTCATTATCATCTCAGTTCTCCTTCACTACCCAAACCCTCCTAACTTGCTTTTTCCTCTGGCTCCAGGAAGCACCTGCATGTCAGGACATCCTGGTTTTCCTGACTGGTCAGGAAGAAATCGAAGCCATGACCAAAACCTGCCGAGACATTTCCAAGCATCTCCCCGAGGGCTGCCCGCGGATGATGGTGTTGCCTCTTTATGCTTCTCTGCCCCACCCTCAGCAACTCCGTGCCTTTAAACCCACCCCTGAGGTGAGGGAATGTGGTGGGTGAACAGGGGCAGTTTGTTTGCTTGCCTGAGTGGAAAAATCATGGAATTTAAGGAGTTAGAGCAATCTGTACTGACAGTAATAGTCCCTGCTGTCCACTGACTTTAGGCTGAATGGGTCCAGCGTGATGTAAGACAGTGCAGCTGTGATGGTATTAATAGATGTGTCTGATCATGAAAAGAAGGAAGGATTAGAGGGAGTGAAAAGGGCAGAGGAATCAAAATTTGTCCCATTTCATAGGAATTTTATGTCCATATCACAAAAAGCAACAGCAGTTAATGGGGGAAATACTGAGCTGAAAACCTGGGCATGTTTGTCAGGGCTGTAAGAAAAGGGAATTGTGCTGCCTCAGGCTCTTGTGCCTACTCAGCAGATAAATAAGAATACAGATGTTGTGCCAGAAATGAAACCAAACTCGTTGAAAGATATATTGATAACAGCTGTTCTGGTGGTGGGTTTTGTTACAAGTGTAAACACATGTTTTGGAAACCAATTTGAAAATGGAGATTAATTTATGAGAGCTGGCAGAGCAAGCACAATGTGCTGCAGGGATAGGTAGGCTTGGCCTGCACTGGCCAAAAGCAGCAGCATTTCTTTGTTGCAGCTACTCTGAGGTGGCTTTGGGCTGGGTTTAACTTGTCCTTCCCTGCAGGGCTGTCGCAAAGTGATCCTCTCCACCAACATTGCAGAAACCTCCATCACCATTTCAGGGATAAAATACGTGGTGGACACAGGAATGGTCAAAGCCAAGAAGTACAGCCCTGGTGAGGAATTCTGAGGAACAGCTCAGAGATTGGGTTCGGGTTTGTACAAGTTCCTGGAGGCCGTGAGCCCCACCAAGAGTTGATTTCAAACGCCCTCTGCGCTGTCTGAATTAATATCACAAGTTTTGAGTGTGGGGTTTGGTGGTTGGTTTTTTTTTGTTTGTTTTGTTTTTTTTTTTTTTTTTTTTTTTTTTTTTTTTTTTTTTTTTTTTTTGTTTTGTTTTTTTTTGTTTTTTTTTTGTTTTGGTTGGTTGTTTTTTTTTATTATTATCAGCCATGTGGGGGTAAAAATCCATCAAATACGAATCTTCTCTTCACGGCCACAGTGCAGGATAATACGCTGTGCTTCAGAAGCTAAACCAGGCAAACTCTGAGCAGTATTTGGGTGGCAAAATCTTCATTGTTAATCCTCCATGTTTCTCCAAGCTGTGCATTGACTGAAGTGATGCTTTTGCGTGCACAGACACTGGTCTGGAGGTGCTGGCAGTGCAGCAGGTGTCGAAGGCCCAGGCCTGGCAGCGCACGGGGAGAGCAGGGCGGCAGGAAAGCGGCGTCTGCTACAGGCTCTACACAGAGGAGGACTTCGAGAAGTTTGATGAAATGACAACCCCTGAGATACAGAGGTGAGGGCAGAACTTGCCACACCCCTTTGCTGCACTTTCACAGCCGGGGCTGTGGGCAGAACTGAGCAGCAAAGCTGGATCTAGGGGCTGTCTGGGTGACTTTTAAGAAAAATGAAGTGTGGAGACTAAGCAGAACATCTAGGAATTGTTTGCTCAGGGTGGATAGATGGGCACTGAGTCTCCAAACACACAGGGCAATAGTTCTCTTGACTGTCCTCCAAATCTTGGATTCACCTCTTCCTGGTTTAGGAAGTAGGGCTTCACCAGCAGCATCAGACTAGTCTCTGTCAAGTTGCAGCACAGACCTGAGGACTTCCTCAGCTAATAGGGAAATAAAATTAAAAAATAATTTTAAAAAACTAAAAAGAAGAGAACCATCCCAGTTGTTCTTTCTGTCTCTGCAGGTGTAACTTGGCCAGTGTGGTGCTTCATCTCCTGGCCCTGAAAATTCCCAACGTTCTCACCTTTGATTTCATGTCCAAACCATCTCCTGGTAAGTGGTTACAAAGGCAGCCTTAGGGGTAAAAAAGAGCAGGGAGCAGTTTTGAGTCATAAAGAACAAAAAGGTGTGTCTTCACTGCCAGGGCAAATTGGAAAGAGTGCTTGTTCTCCTGGATAGAGGAGGATAAACCACATTTTTTTAATGATTTCTCTAAATGGAAAGTGCTTGTCCCTCTGGCCAGGGCAGGAGGCAGTGCTGGTACGAAGTGATCCCTCCCATCCATCAGGGAGAGGCAGGAGCCTCACAGCTCCAATGTCCTTGTTCTGGCAGATGCCATTCAAGCAGCGATTGATCAGCTGGACCTGCTGGGAGCTGTGACACAAAAGGAAGGGCAGCTTGTCCTGACCCCCCTGGGAAAGAGAATGGCAGCCTTTCCTCTGGATCCAAAGTTCTCTAAGGTAAGAACCGCAGACAAATCAGCTGATGTTTATCTCATGTACTCATCCTGGGACTGCTGGCATTTCTCTTTGAAACTCCTTCAACAAGGTGTGGAATTTGGGGTGTCTGGAGCTGTACTGGTGTATTTGCTGTACATTAATGCACATTATTTACAGCCCCCGTGTTAGTTTGCTTGTCATTTGTTGTTTAATTCAGGGAGGTTTTTTGAAAGATAATTTCTTTTCTCTGGCACCTCTGAAGCTGAAAGGAGGTGAATTTCCTTGCAATTTCCAGGATTGTTTAGCAGATCCATGAAGTGTCTGCTGCTGTAGTTGATTTCAGTCACCGTGTTTGTACTGAATATGCACTGGCCAGTCTCAGGAAAGAGCATGGCAGCTGCTATTAAAGATTCTTGGTGGGCCCATAGAAGAATTTACAGCTATCCCTAGTTCCAGATGTTGATGGAATTGTCCTGAGCAATGTTTGGTAAAGTTCCTGCCTTGCCAGGGAGGAGGAAATTCTGCCCATCTGAAGTGAATTTGGTCGACCCAAAATGAGTTCTGTGGTGTGCTTTGCAGGCCATCCTCCTGTCCCCCAAGTTCCACTGTGCCGAGGAGATCCTGACCATCGTGTCGCTGCTCTCGGTGGACAGTGTCCTCCACAACCCCCCTGCCCAGAGGGATGAAGTGCAAGCTGTCAGGAAGAAATTCATCTCCAGTGAGGGGGATCATCTGACCCTGCTCAACGTGTACAGGGCCTTCAAGAGTGTCAATGGGCACAAGGTGGGACGCTCCGAGGGTGCCAGTGCTGTCTGGGCTCGTGGGGGCGAGGAGCTTTGGGCACAGGACAGAGGGAGACCTGCATCCTCCCTGGCTGGAGCAACAGGCACCCCCAAAGCTGTGAGAAAAGAGGACTCATCCTTTACAGCTGGGGAACTGGAGGAAGCTGTTCAAGTGCCAGAGGTTCCTGCAGAAAGCTGTAGTTGGTTATCAAAGCTTTGTGAGGCCCTTTCTGTAATCAGAGCCGTGTTCCTTCCCTCTTCCTTCCCTGTTTCCAGCTGGAAACAGGAGGAAGAGTGTTGAGACTTGATAAATACCTAGACATGCTCTGTGACAAAATTAACTGCAAAATACTGAGCATATCTATGAGCAGATTTGGATTTATCCTGCCCTGTCAGCTCCTCAGTTTGATTTGTGGGTCTGTGGGTTCCTGTACCCCGTTCCTTGCAGCATCTGTCACTCTGACCTGATTTGCTGTTCCTTAGCACTGTGGGAGGGAATTAAACAGAGGGGACTAATCAGGGGTAGAAATATGACCTGAAAATGGGTCAGCACCTTTTCTCTGAGACAGATTATATGGGGGATTCTGCTTTTCGTGGTATCCAAAGGCTGTCATGCTGCTGGGGTGAAGAAATGTCCCCTTCTAACTCCTGTCTCCCCTTGTAACTCCTGGTGTCTCCACTGCAGGGATGGTGCAAAGAGAACTTTATCAACGGCAGGAACATGAGGCTGATGGCAGAAGTCAGAGCTCAGCTCAGAGACATTTGTGTAAAGGTAATTTGTTGACTTGCTGTGCTTCTGTTTCACCTGTTTATATTTTCCTGTTTGTCCCCAAACTGATGTCCCTGTGCAGCAAGTCCCGGGAGTAAGAAAACGTGGGTTTGTTTTCAGTCTTCCAGGAATAGTCAGGTAAAATTTCTGACTGTGGAATTGCATCCCGAAATCTGAGAGCTGCAGGGGCTTAATGGGCCGAGGAGAGGTGAAGAGACACAGGGAGCTCTGGGAAGGCTTCTCAGGGAGAGTACAAATTTTTGAAAATATTTTAATATTTTATTTTAATATATACTAGCAGATGTCTTAGTTTTGAGAGCAAGGATTCTGTGGCAGACCAAAAAGATAAGAGAGGTACATTATGACATATGAGATTCTCTCAAAGAAAGATTCATCAGATCTGGGGCTGCTAAAGGGAAATTTGGGGAATGGGATGTTCACAAATGACCACTGAAGACCCTCAGAAGACCCCTACTTACTCATATCCAAATATCCAAATAAGTTTGCAGAAATAATTAGCATATATGCATGTATTCAGGAAATGTAATAAATAGGTAATGTGTTGAGTGTATATTAGTTTCATGAATTTAACCTGTGGTTTAGGTTGCTGGGTGTGCATGCTTTGTGGAGCTGTCCCCGTGCAGCACCATTAGTAATGTTGGCTTTCTAACCTAACAGACTGGTTGGAGAGTTTGTTTCCTGATTTTCGGTGACAGCAGGATTTCTGACACAATGCTGCCTGATCTCAGAGCCCACTGAAGTGGGGCTGTGCTTGCTCACTCCTGTTGTTGGGAAAATCTCTAATTGTAGCAAATAGTGCTTTAGTCTTGTGGATTCCTTTAGCTTTAACAGACAGTGCTTAGTCCTGTATTCCCACACCCCAGTGTGCAAGTGGGTATCTTAAAGCCTCGAGCCTGAACAACGCTGATAAGAAGGTATCACAGTCTACAATTTCCTTGTCAGGGGCAGAGGAGGGGCAGGCTCTGAGCTCTGCTCTGTGGTGAACAGTGACAGGACCCCAGGGAATGGCCTGAAGTTGTGTCAGGGCAGGGTTAGGTTGGATTTAGGAAAAGGCTCTTCCCCCAGAGGGTGGTTGGCACTGAACAGGCTCCCCAGGGCAGTGGGCACAGCCCTAAGGCTGCCAGAGCTCCAGGAGGGTTTGGATGATCCTCTGGGGCACATGGTGGGACTCTTGGGGATGGTCCTGTTCAGGGCTGAGGGTTGAATATGATGATTCTTGTGGGTCCCTTCCAGCTTGGCCTGTTCTGTGGTTCTGTCTATCTTGGCCATACTACAGAGCTGGGCTTCATTCAAGGGGAAAAAACTGGGTGTTTTGACGCCCGTGACCAAAAAGGGATCATTTGAGGAAGGACTGTGCCCCAGAGACCCTCAAGAGACTCCCTACTCTAATGCAAATGATGAAATAAGTAAAAGAATCCATGGTTTTGGTGTCACTGTGTCTCTCCGAGCAGCTGTCGGTTCCTCTGGAGTCGTCCCGCTCGGACACGGGGAACGTCCGGCGCTGCCTGGCCCACAGCCTGTTCATGAACGCGGCGGAGCTGCAGCCGGACGGCACCTACCGCACGGTGGACTCGCACCAGGCCGTGGCCATCCACCCCTCCTCGGTGCTGTTCCAGTGCCGGCCCTCCTGCGTGGTGTTCAACGGGCTGCTCCGCACCAACCGCTGCTACATGCGGGACCTGTGCCTGGTGGATGCCGACTGGCTCTACGAGGCCGCTCCCGACTACTTCCGCAGGAAACTCCGCACAGCCAAGGACTGACCCCTGGCTCTGCAGCCAGCAGGCTCAGGGCTTTCAGTTTTGCCTTAAAAGACTTATTTTTGTACTTTTTAGTGAATTTACGTAAGGGGACATTTTATTAAGGCAGGACAATTTAAGTGTATTTATTCAGGACGGATTTATGTATTTTTTTTCCTGCAGGCTAAAGAAGTTACTGCGAGAATCCGAATCCTGGTGTGTTGTTTTTGTGAGATACAAAAGGTGTGTGGATGAACAAACCGTGGTGGGGCACTCAGGGACCAGCCCTGGTGGTTTCGGTTCTGAGGGAGCGTGTTCATCCTCAGCAGCGTGGGGTTAAAGAGAGGTGGCCGTGGGTCAGTGACTCCGTGCTCTGTGTGCAGGATGGACTCTGCCGTCACAGGTGCAGTTTCAAACACCTGGGGAGTGGGAGTTAAACGTTCCAGTCCTTTGCTGGGGGGGGACAGTCCTTATGGGATGTGGTGGTGTAGCTGCTCTCCTGCTCCAGCCTTGCAGAGAGCACTGAGTGGGCCTTGTGTGCTTCTCAACAGCCTTTGGACAAAGGGAACACTTTATGCCAGGAAACATTGCCTTGGTCAGCCTTCCCTCTAAAATATTCATTGCTAAAGGAGCAAAAAAACCCCACCCCAACCATTTATTTTTCCTTTTGCCAGAGGGCAGACACAGCCTGGCCTGAACACTGACAGTTCGTATAAATATATCTCTATATCTTCATATATATGATTATTCAAGTGTGTATATATATATATATGACCATATATAAGTATATTCCTATAAAAGTACAGAAATATGTAGAATATGTGTAGATATGTATACTTACAGAGACATATATGCAGACACATATAAATACATAAATATATAGAAATATAGAAATATGTACAAATATATGTACATATAGGCACATATATAACATATACACATAAATACATAGAAAT
>JAYRBT010000051.1:7094116-7115633 GCA_036023395.1 Myiotriccus ornatus | reverse complement strand
AGGGTGCGAGGGGATGGGGAGGCCGTGTCAGGGTGCGAGGGGATGGGGAGGCCGTGTCAGGGTGCGAGGGGATGGGGAGGCCGTGTCAGGGTGCGAGGGGATGGGGAGGCCGTGTCAGGGTGCGAGGGGATGGGGGTCCGTGTCCATTGCAGGGCCCCCAGCCAGTTCATCGCCCCTCGGGGGGCCCGTGGCCGTGGAGCCGCGCCGTGCCTCGCTCCGCGCCGTGGAGCTCACCATCCGAAACACAGGCGTGCCCCGCTTCTGCGGGCGCTCTGGGTGGCTCGGTGCTGACTGTGACATTTGGTGCTTTCAGACCCTCCTGTGCATCAACCCGCCCCTCTTCGAGGTGCACCAGGTGCTGCTGAGCCCGGCCCAGCACCATGTGGCGCTCATCGGCACCAAGGGGCTCATGGTGCTGGAGCTGCCCAAGCGCTGGGGGAAGAATTCCGAGTTTGAGGGGGGAAAATCCACGGTGAACTGTAGGTGGGTGACACCTCAGGTGGTTAATGACACCCTTGTCCTTGTCCTGCCACTGTCCCCAGTTCCCCTGAGAAGTAACTTATGTGTTTCTGGTAACAGTGCAAGTTTCTGCTCTGTATTCCAGCACCATTCCTATTGCAGAAAGGTTCTTCACCAGCTCAACATCCCTGACTTTAAAGCATGCAGCATGGTACCCCTGTGACACCTTGGAGCCACACATTGTGCTCTTGACTTCAGATAACACTATAAGGTATTTCCAGTGGGTTTGTTGTTGGGGTTTTTTTAATATCCTAATTTGTCATTATATATTTGCATCCTGCCGTTCTAACTGGGGTTACCGCTAAAGAATACTTCAGTGTGAGAGCAGCTGACGTTCCCTCAGCAGGGAATGTGCAGCACTGCCAGCAGAATGAACACAGCTGCTGTTTCTTCCCTCCAGGTTTTACAGCCTGAAGGTGCCTCAGACACCCATCAAAGTGATCACACTCTCGGACACCGAGGAGGAGACTCTTACCATCAAAAAAGGGTTGGTGTGGCTTCTTGGGTTTTGAAATGCCCGTGCAGAATGAGCTCTGTATTCTCAGTGGTGCTTTTAATGAGTAAGTGATAAATCTACCTGAAAATCTGATAGGAATTCTTCAGTGCTAGGACTTCTTCCTTGCATAGTACTTGCACATTTTTTTCCTCTCTCCCCCTCCTTCTCTCCCCCCTCCTTCATTTCCCGCTTGGCCTAGCTGGGAAGGAGAATCTTGAGGGTGTGTAACAGTGCCATCCCAGAGTGCCGTAGCTGTCCTTGTGCCCCATCCCAGGAGAGCCTACACAGCGTCGCTGGGCGAGACGGCCGTGGCCTTCGACTTCGGGCCGCAGGTGCCGGTGCCAAAGCACGTGCTGGGGCAGCGGGGCAGCGAGGAGGTGTTGGGATACCCCCTGTACATCCTCTACGAGAACGGGGAGACGTTCCTCACCTACATCAGCCTGCTGCAGAGGTAGGGGCACGCTCGCCCTCGGGGTCACCACAGGGTGCTGGGGTGTTTGTACAATGTACTGCAGCCTGTTCTGTCTCTGGCAGTGCTGATACACTGAAATCCAAAACCAGCATGTCATCCTTTCTCAACCAGACATTAAGGGTGCAGTTTTCACTGCTGAGAACCCACTGTTCTCATTATTTACCATCAGAGATCTGACACTGCTCTGTGAAAAGATCAGTGGGTCTAAGGCTGGTAGGTGTGTTTTGGGGCCTTCAGGTCACAGCACAGACATCCTTTGGATGAGGCTCAATAAGCCAAGGATATCTTAGGAAAAGAAATATTTGAAGAGCATAGAGGGTTCACAGGCATGTTCTGGAATAAAAAGTCAAGAAAACTAACCAAGAATATAAACACAATACAAGAAGAAATTACTTTAGAAAACTGAGAAGACGGTGGAAGACTTACCAGTTAGAGGTGAATATTAAAATGTGTGGTACTTGGGTTAGAAACAACACTATGTGCCTCTGCATGAGAGTGGATCAGCACTGAGCAGATCCTGACTGCAGGCAATGAAATGGGCTCAGTCCTTCGAAAGTTCTGCTGAGGGAAATACCACGACACAAAATGCTGCCTGTGAAGTGCAAGAAACCAGTTAACTGATAATTAACTTGAGCTTTCCATGAGTACTTCGTGTTCTCATATGAAAAGGTTTCCTCATGAATTTTTTGCACTGTAGCTTTGGTTGCTTTCCAGTCATAAAACGTTATTACTGAGCTGCAGTTTCCTCTCTGAGATCTCCACCAGGGAGGTGCAGGTCAGACTGGTAATCCAGGGAAGTCTGGCTTGCTGCTGTCTAACAGGAATTAGGACTCGGAGCCCCGGGGTTGTTGGACAGCCGTGGTGTTGTGAGCAAACACGTGCCGTTTATTGCAGTGCTGGCAGCCTTGGGAAGCTGCTGGGCCCCCTGCCCATGCACCCAGCTGCAGAGGATAACTATGGCTACGATGCCTGCGCTGTCCTGTGCCTGCCCTGTATCCCAAACATCCTGGTGATCGCCACCGAGTCGGGAATGCTGTACCACTGCGTGGTGCTGGACGGGGAAGAGGACGATGAGCAGGTACCTTGGCTGGGTTGTTTTCTATTGGCAGTTTTGTGTCTTTAGTGCAAGTTCCCGGTGCAGGGTGCCTGGAAGTGTGTGCCAAGTGCCAAAGCTGCGTTCTTTGGGAATGAGGTAGTGAGTCTTCCTCCTCTTCCAGCCAGTCCCTGTGGTTCTCTGATGCTTTTATTTTAAATCTCACTCCTGTGTACCCTGACAGTAGGTCAGTTTTTGATCAAACTTACTGTGAACTAATTTAAAATCTTTTAAGAAGAAACCCTGGATTTGAGTTAATTTTTTTTTTAAGTAAAAAATAACTTGAACTACTTTCCCTGACAACTAATACTCTTGCCTTGCAACTCTTTCTTGATGCTGTTTCTGTCGGTGTTTATATTTGAATTTAAACGATGTCTCACAAAAGAATTCAATGCTCTTTACAGTCAGAGAAGTCCTGGGACCCAAGATCTGATCTTATTCCTTCCCTGTACGTGTTTGAATGTGTCGAGCTGGAACTTGCACTGAAGCTGGCAACAGGAGATGAAGATGATCCTTTGGAGTCTGACTTCACCTGCCCAATCAAACTGCACCAAGGTGGGGCTGTCATTCTGCTTGAGGCTTTTTCTTGCTTTAGTCCAAGCACTTAGGATCCAAATTCTCAGGTATTTCAAGTGCAGTTTGATTTTACACAGAACTCTAATAATTTTACACAGAACTCTAATAATGTGTCACTCATCCAGCTCAGTTGCTGGTGCAGGTTGGTGTTTGCACCAGGATGTCACAGCTGACTGGGCAATAAGTTGATACATATGTTCAGCAGTGCAGGTGTGAAGGATGAGTTTTTCTCAGCTCAGTGCCTTCTTTTACCTTTGCTGTTTAAATTTCAGATCCCAAATGTCCCTCTAGATACCACTGCACACACGAGGCTGGTGTCCACAGTGTGGGCTTGACATGGATCAATAAGCTGCACAAATTCCTTGGGTCAGGTGAGTGAGAGAAGGGAGCAACAGCTGAACACCTGCACTTTGCCAGCTGCAGGTTGGGGGATATAGGTAGTACAGAATTCCTTACCCTGCCAGGTGGATCTGATGCATTCTGACATGTCTCTCTGTAGATGAGGAAGACAAAGACAGTTTACACGAGCTGGGAGCAGAACAGAAGTGCTTTGTTGAACATATTCTTTGTACAAAACCATTGCCGTGCAGGTAAAAACCAAACCCTTTCTCAATCGCTTTCAAATCAGGGAGTTGCTGGGGAAAATATTTACGATTTGTCACCTTCTGCTGCATTTTTGCCATTAAAAGTAATAAAGTTAGCTCAGAAGAATTCAAATAACACAAGTAAGCGATTTGTGTGTCAGGATTCCTAATGCACAGTTAGGGAAGTAGCTTAAATTCCTGTGATACTGTCTGAAAATCACCTCTCAGTCCAGGAGAAATTTTCATTTCCATTTCCCTGGAGCTTTTCCAAGAATGAATGTGCACAACTTGATGAACAGAGAACTTTTCTGACCAGGTAATTCTTGTGTTTTCTTCCCTTCAGGCAGCCTGCTCCCATCAGAGGATTTTGGATTGTTTCTGACATCCTGGGGCCCACAATGATCTGCATCACCAACACCTATGAGTGTATTACCAGGCCTCTCTTGTAAGTGGTTCTGAATTGGTTTGAAGGCCCTGGCAGCTGCACATGGAAAGGACCTCAGGACATCACTGTTTTTCACTACTCTTTGATTCTTTATTTTCATTTTTGTAATAAGGAATCTGCAAATCAAAACCTCGTTTACAGACAGTGGTGTGGAGATTCCTAATGGGCACCAAGGTTATGTTTGCATGAGAGGGGGGGAAAAAAAAGTGGGATTTTAGTACGTGCTTCCAAAGTTGCTTTGTTTGGAGGTGGTGGGAAAGACAGAGAGTGGTATGATAAATGTGCATTTGCACAATTAAATGTACACCTTGAGGGGAGGGCACTGTTTTCAGCTTCTTTAATGCAGGACAGGTACCATCAGCAGAGCCAGTATTAATGGCAGGTTCTCCTACAGACATTCATTTATTTCACTATTTCCACACAGGTGGGCAGTGACCTGGCAGGCTGCTTTGCAAAGCTGGCCACTGCTGTTCCAGCACTTGCTTGCCTTGTTCTGGAACTTCCTTATCCTTGAGTCAAAGGATATTTACAATTCTTGCTCCAAACAGGGAGCTGTGGGGGTGGGAGCTCCACCAGCCTTGTCCAGGGCTGGATTTACCAGGGAATTGAAACAGTTTCTCTCAGAACCCCCTGGTGTGACACAAGTCCCCTTGGCTGGTGGACAAGTTCCTCACGTTACCAGCTGAACTCTGCCATGGTTTGTGTTTTGGTTTAACTGTGCTGTCCCTGTGCTGTTCTGTGGCAGGAGCACAGTCCATCCTGCGTCCCCTCCCCTGCTCTGCACCAGGGAGGACACGGACCCGGCTGTGTCCCCACTCCGCATCGTGGCCGAGTCGGAGCATTCCTTCGAGAAGCACATCCAGGGCATCCTGCAGCGCAGCTCTGCCAACCCCCTGCACCTGAAGTGAGCATAGATGTGTTCCTGGGCCACCTGCAGAGGGAACACTTGGGAACAGTGTGTGTTCATCGGCTCCTGATGGAACAGCATGTTGGCTGGGGCATGGCAGGGATGGGGTACAGCTCCTGCTGCCTCTGTCCGTACAGGAATGGCATCCAGTCCAGGGATGATGGAGCTGGGAGGGGCATCACCTTGCTCCAGTCCCCTGCCCCAAGCAGTGCTGCCCTCACCTAATGAGGTTGCTCACTGCTTGGCCCATTGGGTTTGGTGTATCTTGGGATACCCTGGGACTTCCTCATACAAGAAAAATTACTTCTAGTGAAGGCATTTAATTGTAATCTCTCACTTCCATAACCAAATTCCTCTGAGCTCTTACTATAAACACTGGAAGTGGTTTAGCCTTTCAGAGGAACATGTTAGAGTAAGATTGCAAAAACCTCTCTCTTATTCTTTAGGTCTGCAGATAAAGATGCTGCCCCTCCCCCTGAGGAATGCCTGCAACTCCTCAGCAGAGCCACACAGGTGTTCAGGGAGGAATATATCCTGAAACAGGACCTGGCAAAAGAGGAAATCCAGCAAAGGTGATGCAAAACCCTCAGAAATATGTGCTGGGCAACCTCCCTGTGACACAGCAGCACAAAGTGCTGAGCACTCACCCTGCTCGGAGGGGCTAAGCCCTGTGGATGAGTAAATGTGCTAAATGCAAGAGTAATACTGGAATACCAGAACTGGAAATTGAGTTACCAGGGAAAGCAAGGGTGAGTGGAACACTTATCTCTGTAGTGGCTCACAGGAGAAAGATAATTAAATACTCCACTGGCTGTTGTCAGTCTGCCAGTGCAGGGTGGCAGGAAATCTGACTCAGCACTAATCCCAATAGAGGAAAACTGCCTTGAGTCTCTGCTGGTTGAAATCATAGTTAGTTACGTTGTACAGTTAGGACAAAATGGAAGAGTTTGTTCTCACCCCTGCCCCTTTTTCAGTGTAGTTCTTCCTACTCCCAGCATTTTCTGTGTGCTGTAAGTCCTGATTCATCTGTCCACAGATGGTTTGATTTTATTTTTTTTTAATGCGTTTATTTTCAGAGTGAAGCTGCTGTGGGGACAGAAAAAGAAACAACTGGAAGATCTGAATTACTGCCGAGAGGAGAGGTGAGTGGAACCTGTCTGCTTTGACCAGGTCCAGCAGCAGGAATGATGCACCTTTGTGTGTAAATGTGAAGGAAATGAACGTTTGTCCCTTGCATTAAGGAAAAGTCTGCGGGAAATGGCCGAGCGCTTGGCGGACAAGTACGAAGAGGCCAAAGAGAAGCAGGAAGACATCATGAACAGGTGAGTGCACACAGGGCTCTGGCTCAGCACCCAGCACTGCCTGTGAAACACGGCTCTGCTGCTGTGGCAGAGCAGAGGGGGCAGAAGGTGCGGCGCTGGGCCTCTGAAGTTCCCTGTGGTGATTTGTCAGCCCAGCTGCAGGCCCAGCCTGAGCCAGCCAGCTCACAGGTGCCACATGAGACCAGCTGAAAGCAAAGACCTGAGCCCTGGCACTTAGGCAGTGGGATACAGCACCAGGCTGCAGTGGTTTAGGATAACTGAGCTACCAGGGAAGTTAATTCAGCACCATTTCTTGCTTTGTTCATCAAGGATGAAGAAAGTCCTTCGGAGTTTCCACTCTCAGCTTCCTGTTCTATCCGACACCGAGAAAGATATGAAGAAGGAACTGCAGTCAATTCACGACCAGCTGCAGCACCTGAGCAATGCCATCAGACAGGTGAGGGGAGGATGGCCCTGGCTGGTGGGTTACTGACAGCTCCTCACTGGGTGCTGACAGAACAGTCCTGCCCACAGAGCAGTTTGTACTTGTGTTAATTGCCAGCAATGCACTAAAGGGACTGTGTGTCTTATTGGTAATAGAGACAAACCCTCAGAGAGCTCCCCCTTCCTCAGCCCTGGCAGGGACATTTCTTCTCTTTGCAGAAAGAAGAGTGCAAAAGCAGGCAGACCTTAACCCAAAAAGAATCAATTCATTGCAGCATAACACACCAGTCTGTAACTAAGAAGCTTTCAGTGTGGCAGGACAGACCAGCACTGACTGGGGCCTTCCTTTCTGTACCTGCCTTCCAGGTGAAAATGAAGAAGGAATACCAGCAGAAGCAGATGGAGAAGGGGCTCAGCCCTCGCAAGCCCAGCATCAGCCTCAGTGCCTACCAGAGCAAGTGCATCCAAACCGTCCTGAGAGAGGAGTAAGTTCCACTGGGCCCCAGCACTGACAGGAGCAGTTCAGGTGTCTGGGGTGTCATGGGAGCTGTGCTGAGGGGCTGAGGCACCAGCTGGGGCTGGGGGAGATGGGCTGAAGCTCCTGGGAGCAGCACTTAAATACATCTGCTTCAATACATCTACTTCCAGTGATGTTTGCCCCTGGATTCTGGGCACTCTGTATCCAGCCTGGGATCACAAAACAAGTTGCACCAGTGCTCCCATTCCCTCCTTCCACCACCTGAAGAGTTTCCCTTCCTGATTAGTTTTGAGCAAACGTGACCTGCAGCATTTTAACTTGGATTGTTTTTCCTTAAAGGGGAGAACACATCAGGGAGATGGTGAAACAGATCAACGACATCAGAAGCCACGTGAACTTCTAACACGTCATCCTGCACTGACAGGCTGGAGGAGCTTTAACTGGTATTTCCCCTTGTATATTTACCATTTGTATGTTGAACAATACGCCTTATTATTTTGTAAAGAACTGTGAAATAAAATACTTTTGATAAGACTCCTAACGTGCTGTGGTGTTTTGCTTTCCTCCTGGGAAGGGGATGGTGCAGCAGGTGCTTTATATTGTGTCACACCTACAGCTACCTCAGGAGTGGGGCATTGCTGCTGCCTTCAGAAAGCTCCCTGGGGTCATCCTGGGATAGTCTCCCACCCCTGCTCCAGGAGGGCTGCCCAGGGGAAGGCCTGTGGCAAGGAGGCAAAGACCAGAGCAGTGCACACACACACTTCAGCAGCTTTTTTTAATTTGGAACACTTTCTCCATAGAGGACACACCTTCAATACAGTTAACAAATGGTTACACTGGAATCCTGGAAACAGCAGAATTCTACACCCACGATTGCACAGGACACCAATGGCTTGGCTCACTGGAATGCAGTATTAACTTCCAAACAGTTTGCCTTGAGCAAAAGATGGCTCTGGAGTCCCTCTTGCCATTGAAAGGCCAATTCAGTATCTGCTGTAGACACACTCTAGTGGACAATAAATAGTTGTTGTCCCTCCCCCCTTCCCTTTAGAAAAGGCGACACGTCAAGCTCAGGTTTGAACAGGAGTTACTGCACTGCTAAAACGTGGCACAGCAGAGGGTGCCGGGGAAGCTGTGGGGAGGGAGGGCTGGGACAGCCGGGGGAACAGGGTTACCTGACATGCTGCAAGAACACTTTTGTACAGAGTAAGACTATAGAGGTACAGGAATGCAGACAGACCTCGATCTCGCCCCTGTCACAGCCCGCACCACCAGCTCACCCCGTGGATCGCAGCTGACCTGGTTACAAAGCACTGCCTGAGCAGGGAGAACCCACCCCCCGACCCCAACCACGCTCCAGAACACCCAGAACTGGAAGGAAGAGCATCTGTTTTCTCATGTCTAAGAGCAGTAACACCGTTAATCCATCACCCAGTGAATATCGACACCAAGAGCTTTTACTGCACTTCATTTACAGTCTTTTGAATTTGCTCTGCACATTTGGCACACACTCTATTGTTTGGTTTTTAAAGGCCCCTTTAAGTTTCTGGAGTTTGAGTTCAGCAGAAGCTCAGAGTTGCTGCTGCTGAAGCTGTGCTGTCCTTCCCCAGGAGGGACAGCTGTTCGCAGGGAGCTCATCTCCCACCATTGCTGGGAACAGCCAGGCTCCCAGTTGCAACACAAACAGCCTAAAAGGTGTGATCTGAAGTTAAACACCAGCTGGTGAAGAAGCTGACTCGTTCCAAAGCTAAAATGGCCACAGGTACTGACCCAGGAGCACGGGTGTGCAGGCTCCAGATGGAACAAGGTGGTGAAAAGGAAAACAACCGTGCAGGAATTCTCTGCCTGTCCTCTCCAAACCGAAAGGAAGTTCCTCCACAGACTCAAACTGTGCCTGAAACACCCACACACACTCCCACACGCTCTCACACTCACACCCCAGGAAGGCAGAGCTGCTTTTGTAAACAGCTACACTGGTACTGTGGCTGCAAAGGAGCCCAAACCACCTGCCCACTCACCTCCTTCCCCCACAGCTGCAGCCACCACCTCACCCTGACACCCCCTGTTAAACAGCCTGTAAAAACACACAGCCAAGGACCAGCCACACCAGCCCTGGACCATCTGAAACCATCTCTCATTGGGACAGTCCAGAAACTCAGCCAAAAATCCCTCTACTGTGCAAGTCCTCGAGGTGCAGTTCCTCAAGTGCTCAGTTGCTGAAGAGGGTGCAGGAGGTGATGCAGTTTTGCCACACAAGAGGCTTCCTCACCCCTGCTGCAACAGGTAAAGTGTCACCAGTTACAGTAACCAACTCAGCAACCAGTTACACCTCAGCTTTCGGGAAGGGAGGGGGAGAACAGAGGCAAAAGCTTCTCATTCTGCAGCTCCTACTAAAGGCCTGTATTTTTGTCTCCAAAGTTGACCCAGCACAACACGACCCCAACCATTGGAAAACTGAATGCAGAACACCTGGGACTGGATTTCTGCATCAGGACCCAGCTGCTGTCACCCTCAGCTCAGCAGAGAGTGAGAAAGGTTAAAAAAAGCATAATCTGGTAACAGCCAAATACCAAAGACCCAAGCCACACTTCACTGTCACTTTTATGTGAAATTAAGTGTCATCTTAAGAAGATGACAGCCCTGCCATCTGTTAGTCTAGTCATTGCTAAGGTGGGACAAATGGCTTTTGGGTGTCAGGATTATGAAGGGGATTAATCACTAGGGTGAATAAAATGCTTTAATTCTTGCAGGGAGTGACAAGGAATTGAGCTGCTTTTTGGTTGCTTTTAAGGCATTCCTCTTCAAAACCACCACTTCTGACTTTGTGTCAGTAGCAGGATATCCACTGCTAAAAATAGGATTTAAGCACTTAAAATACAGTCGTGCATGGCAGTTTGGAGCATTTTCCGTCACTTTTGAAGGTAATGAAGAAAAGCAGATCTGCGACCAAGGACATAAAGAAAAAACAGTAAGGAATGCAGGAAAGTCTAAGGAGTTTTGGACAGTGTAACCTGCTCCTCCAGCCTCCTCCTTTTAACTAAGTAGGGGCCGCTCTTAAGAACTGGGTTTGCATCACCAGCATCAACACCTGCAACCATACAGGAAACCATCCAGCTGTGTGCCTGGAACTGCAGCAGCTGGAGGAGGAGGAATGGTCACGTTACCCCTGGACATTTACAGAACAAGAAACCCAAACCTGGCAGCTGAATTCTGACCACCAGAATTCCCTGCCCCTGCTGCCGCGGTACACGGTAAATGTTTGGGTACAGAAAGGTGGGACAGTCCCCTCTGACAGCAGACCTCCCCCAGCAGCTGCCCTGTGCCTGCCCAGCTGCACCAGCACAGCCCTGCAGCTCCTGCACAGCCCTGAGTGGGAGCTGAGGAATCCCTGTCTGCAGGGGCTGACCCAGCACAGCCCCTTCCCTTGACCCCTCCTGGCCCTACTGCCGGTGTGACCCCCCAGCAGAGCAGACCTGCATCACCTCGTGCCAGTGCTCCCACACTGCACAGGCCTTTCACCAGCTTGGGTTGGCTGGGATTTGTTTGGGTTTGTGTGTTGGTTTTTTTCCCCCAGAGAAGGGATTCCAGGTACTGCTCAGAGATGAGAAACAACCGGTTGTAGCTCCATATCCTGAATTACTTGTGAGAAGAGATTACAAAACAGTGCATTTCTTGTGCTTTTCTCTCAGTATCTGAATTCAACAGAAAAATGGCAAGGAGATAAATTCTCAGTACAGTTTTCATTTTTCTTTTGGATTAGCTTTTATCTGTCCAGGAGAGACACAGCTTACTCACATCCACATTTCAGCAGCATTCAGATTCTTCACAGAGCCAATGATTTTTAAAAAAAAACCAAAACAAATAAAAAGAAGTACTGAGTTATGAAATAAGATCAATATCCAGTGTCCTGCTAATAAAGTCATATTTTAATATAAAATATTCATACAGCATACTCTACACCTCATTCTCTCTGCTAGCTGAATACTGTTACTGACTATTCAAACAGAAAAACTTCAACCACTTTGCTCTTCAACGTTTTGGAGGGACAATACGGTTTCCAGCAGCTACTCTGATCACAGTAGTGGGGGAAAGGACAGGGGGAAAGACAGGGGTAAATGTTCCAAAACTCTATATTAGGTTACGAAGTCGGCTGAAAGAGGGAAGTTTTTCAGAATGTAAGGACTGATCCCACTCAGTGGAACACGAAACACTGCACTCATTAGTGTTTCCATTAGAAAGTTCTCCTTCCTACCCTGCAAGTCACCCTTGTGCTCTCTCTTCCTGCCCAGTACGAAACCTTTTTTCCCCTCTAGAAACAAAACTTAAACCATTGCTCCCCTCTGTTGTCTTCTGCTCTTTCGGTTAGAGTTAAATAATAATTAATGTTGCTATAAAGATGAGTTAAAAACCCCCGACGCGGCCTCGGAGCTGCCCCCGCAGGGTGTCATGTTTCGGGGAGCTGGTTAATGTCCGTCAGTTTTGTGTCGTTCAGGATTGCACGGATTCTCTCCAGGGAATCTGCCTGCCGGATCCGCTCCAGCTGCACCTGCAGGGAACCAACCAGAGGCACCGCGGTGAGCAGAGCTGAGCCCGGAGCCGAGCGCCGCCCCCGGGGAGCAGCAGGGACACAACGCTGGCTGAGCACGGCACGGGGGGAGCTGAGCCCGAGCTCAATTTAGGCCCAAGAACGTGGGGGGGCGGGGAGGGAGGAAGGAAGACACGAGGCAGTTGTGATTTTACAAGCAAACCTTCCCCATCACGCCCTTTCGTCACTGACGCCGCCCTGGCAAACTGGAGGAGATGTGCAAAAGGGAAACTCCCCCAGAAAAGGATGGAAAAGAGGCCCAGAGCAGCCTGATGTGTGCCTTGGAGCCTCCCCAGAGCACTGCTCTTGGAGGAAACATCCCGTTTCCAAGCTCACTCCTGTTACTTGCTCTGCTGATAATCCACCTTTAAGCTGTTTCTCATATGCTGAAACTGTGCCCAGCAGAACTGTGGTGAAATGAATGCAAAGAGCACAGTTTATTTATGTATCACATCCAAACTTTCACATTCTCTCAGTTAAGATCTGGGCTTTCAGTTATAAATTCCCACCTAGCCTTTAATCGATTTTTAGCCCTTCTTCTGCACTGCTGATTCCTAATTTGGCCAGTGGACCCCTCACACGAGGGGTACTCGCCCAGGATCTCCACTGACAAGGCCAGGGAAGGGAATAATCCTGCCAATAAACCCCACTCCTCATTCAGTGGCAATCCCACACAGCAGATCCTGTACCAGGTACATGGAGATGGCACAGGCCACTGTTTAAACTGGAAGCACAAACTGCTGAGACACTGATGTGCAGTAAGTGCTTAGGGCAGAGAGAAAGCACCAAATGCAGAGCTACAGCCCTTACTGAGCTCATCCTGAAGTTGTACTGAACTACCTGCAAATTCTGGAAGGGTCCACCACACACCTTCAACGTGGTGAATATGTTTGCCATAAGAACTGCAATAAATAAATTAACAAAGAGAGGATGATGACAAACAAGAAGCAACTTCCCAAGCCAGGACAATTCAACAGCCTCCTTTGTCCTACCCACTCCTCCTCCAGACACAGCCAGAACAAGAGAGGACAGATCTCTACTGTCCACCCAGCTAAACTCTGTCTAGTAAACAACCTCCCACATTCTGGTTTTAGTTTTCTACATAAACCTGGATGCTTGATTCAAAAACCTGTGTTTTTCACTCTGAGCAGCCTGGCCAAGGACTCGGAGGAGATGGGGCTGAAATTCAGCCCCTCCTCTGTGAGCAAAACAAGCTGGGGCACAAAGGGGGTGCAAATCCTGCAAACACAGACCCTGAGGGTGAGACCAGCCCAGCCTTGGCTTCCCGAGGGACAGTCAGTGACTCTGCAAACACAAACTGCAGGCCCCTTCATGTTCTCTCCAGTTCACAGCAACACAACCAAACTGACAAAGCAGAACTGGCCTCCAGAAACACCCCTGACAAAACTCCTTCCTCTGGCATCTCATCATCCACCACAGCTGCCACTTTTTGGAGGGAATGCAAGGAAAGCAACAGTGACAACAGCAAGGATAAGACTTTTAGAGGGTATAAACAAAGCAGGAACTCTGACACAAAGATCCCTTTCATACATTCATATCACACAGTGCAAGTTCTTCACTTTGTCCTCAAATATTTGCACCCTAATTATTTGCTATGAAAAGTAACACAGGAGATGGACAATGAAAAATAGGGGTCTAAAGGCATCATCCTTTATGGCTCTTTACAGTTCTTTTTAGCACAATAATTGTGCATCTTTGCTGCTCAGAATCAGCTGGAATTAAGTAATCAGAATAAAACCCCAATTATACTACCAACTTTTAAAATAGTTCCTGAAGACCAACGTGAGAAAATTACAACTGCTACTTCTCATTTTCCACAGAAACAATGAAACTAAAGTAGCCCCACACACACTGATCCCACTTTCCTTACCTGAAGTGTCTGAGAAAGCTTTACGAAGTCTCTCTGCACTTGCTCACTGACATCTAATTCAGTCTGCAAACGCTGGGCTTTGTTCTTCTCCTCAAACACCAGCTGCTCCAGGTTGGCCTGCAGAGAAAAAGACTCTTTATGCCATGCTTAAACTGGATAAAAAAAGTAGAAGCTTGTATAAACTGATTAAAGAGTGAGAGCAGAGCAAAGCAGGTTATTCTCAGAGTCCTGGCAACACATTAAACCAGCCTTTCTGCACCTCAGTTTTCCCAACTGCACAACCAGGGGCTGATATCCACGAACACCCACCAAACCAGGGGCTGATATCCACGAACACCCACCAAACCAGGGGCTGATATCCATGAACACCCACCAAACCAGGGGCTGATATCCACGAACACCCACCAAACCAGGGGCTGATATCCACTAACACCCACCAAACCAGGGGCTGATATCCACTAATACCCACCAAACCAGGGGCTGATATCCATGAACACCCACCACCAAGTGTCATTAGGTGGTTGAAGCATGAAAAAGCCCAGTGGCTGTTGTTAACAGCTGTGACCAAGATCTCAAAACACAGAGTTATAACTTTTAATGAAATCTGATCACAGATAAGGGCAGTTATCTGCTGCTGAAAACACAACTGTAGCCAGTTTTAGTCAGAAAAGTATTTAGGGGAAGGGAAAAAAACCCCAAATGAGGGTGAGGAGGCAATTCAGCCCCACTACTTTATAAATCCAAGTGCTAAGGGGTTGGGGTGAGGATTTAACCCACACCCAGGGGACACTGTTTCTCTGCCAGTTTTTTTATCAACATTCAGAAGCTTTTTTTTTTTCATTCTTGTGTAGTGACATTCTCTGGCCACAGCTGACCAGCATAAATGATGCAGATACAACCCACACCCATCACAGCTACCTTTGCTGCAGTCTCCTTCTTCAGCTGTTCTTCTAGAATATTCTTTGCTTCCTGCAGACTCTCCAGCTGCTGCAGGTTTTCCTGTGAAGAACTTTCCAACTATATAATAATAATTAAAAAAAAAAAAAGGTTATTAAATAAAGCTCTCAACATTTCAATCTTCCCCCAGTTCCTCCACAGGGAAGCACAGCCCAAGTATCTTCCTAGGCCTCAGAAATACATCTAAATGACCTCTTCTAGGGATAAAGAAAATACCTGAAATAACACCTTTCTCTCCATTTATTTCTTATTGGAGCTGGAGAAAAATGTTCAAAGACAACATTTAGGTTAGTACTAGGCAGCCCTGTATTAGTTAGGAATTAGTTAACCCAGTATTTAGGTTACAGATTAATAAACAGACCAAACACCTTCTAAGGAACAGAACTGTGAATGTGTCCCAGTCCTACACTGGCATCAATACAGGATAAAAAAGAACCTTTGTTTAAAAAAAAAAAAAACAAAACACCCCAAACCAAAACCAAAAATCCCACAGTGAAAGGGCTCCTTACCTGTTCTTTTTCCACTTTTATTCTTTCCAGTTCAGCTTTTAAACTGGAAATGGAAGCTGAAAAACAAAGAGTATTAAAGCTGAAGTGCAGGAAACACAGGAAATTATTCACACCCTGTTTACTGCCATTAATATTTAAAGGAGGGTTAAGCCCGTGTTACATCAAAGGTACCTCAAAAGCAAACAAGTACAAAAGACTGTACTTTTGTTTTCAGGAGCACAGTTTGGTGTATCTGCTGTCAAAAGTGGCCAGCACTTAGAATTCAGATAAATCAACTCATCACAAAATCAAGTCTTTGTGCATCTCATGAATTTCTAATATTCCTATTTTGAGACTCTTTCACCGCTGCCTCACCTATTTCCTCTTTGCAGTTCTCTATTTCCAGCTGTAGGGTTTCTTCTAGATTTTCCTTCAGATATTGTTCAGCCTGAATCTGTTCTTTGAGGAATAAAATCTCGGCCTTGAGCTTCTCCTCGAGGTGATCTGCTGCTGTCCTCACACTGATGATGTCCTGCCGGTACTTCAGAATCAGCTCCCGGAGCTCCTGCGTTAGGAAATGTGGGGTCAGGATCTCGAGCACTGTGTTTATCAGCACCCAAAGCAATCAGAGACAGAGCTGTGCTGCCCTGAGGTCTCTCCCATCATACCACACCCTGCATCTATCGAGATATCGGAGCAAAAATCAAGGTTTTTAAGTTTTTTTGGCCACAGGAAACAAAGAAAGTGAAGATTCGTGTCCCCACGGGCTTATGATGCTGCTCTCCCTGCCCTTCACCTCCCCCAGGGTTTTAATCTTGAACAAAGGCAGTGGCCATGGAAGGGATGATAAGGTTTATCATTATTCAAGGCTCAGGATTCTTACTGGTCTTAACTGGACAGGAGTGACTGACTTTGCTTGACTTATTGAATCAATACACTGGAGCCCTGGGGACTGAACACTCGTGGGCCCAGTTGCAAAGTACACCTTAAACTGGCTGAACTGGGATAAACCCACACTCCTCTGACAACAGAGCAGCCATCAGGCCAGAGTTAACTCATTTTAGTATCATTTATCCTTATCATGAGCTGTGCCAATGGCATAGTGGGATTAGGCTGCTGGTTTTGCACATCACAGACTTACAGGGTTAAAATCCCAATTATTGTTCACTGACAGCTTTTTGATAAAGAACAACATTCCAGTGAGATCCAGTCACGTGCATTGTTGGTGTTAGTGAGTTGAAAATGTTTTACCTCTGCTGCTTCTGGTAGGATGAAATCTTCAGCCTGCTGTAAAGACACGTGCAAGCTGTGCTTGCCTTGAAGACTTTCATTATCTTTTTGCAGTCTCACCAACTCTTCTGAAACCTGCTCCCTTGACTGCGTCAGGACAGCCTCCAATGCAAAGAAAAGCATAAATTCTCACTTAGGGTCATGCTCAGATCTCTTCTGCTCCATTTACCATCACCAGCAAACGCTTTCACAAGTCTGGGGAACTGATTTTCTTGGTAAAGAAGGGAAGCAAAGTGATGGTGTGGATCAGCATGAGCCTCTTGCCTGGCCTGTGCACCAGGAATAAAGGTGAGATCAACTTGAACTGTACAGGCAGAGAGGAGGAAGCAAGTGATGAACACAGCATTGCTCAGTCTCCCACTTTTCTGCTGTATTTATGCCTCAACTGGCTGTGCTCATGGAGGGGTAGGAGTGGGGGAATCACATGTGGCTTCAGGAACTGGCAGTGTGATGTTTACTGAAGTGTTTATTAAAATGACAGCACTGTAAGAGCAGGTTATTAAAAAACCTGAAGCATTCCTCCTGAAACTTTCCATGGGAGGTGTCTGCCTCCCACCGTTGTCTGAGGGAAACATCAAAACAGATGATCCCTTGTAAAGAGAAAGGATTAAGAGGACATGCTTTGCCTGCATTATAAATGGAAAAAAAAAAAACATCAGTGAACTTTTCCAAGAGGAATGGTTGCTTTGGTGTGGGGAACCAAGGACTTGAGCTCTGACAGGAGCTGGGCCATGGGTGGGCAGCAGGAAAAGCAGGCTCAGATTGATGTATTTTCTGGATCTCCTGCACCTCCTCAGACGTGCCCTCCCACACAACATCTCTGCAAGCAGTGCCCTGATGTCCTACAGACAACCCCAGAAATACTGGGATTTATTAGGATGAATTCTCTCAGTCCCCCAGAAATACCAGGGAGGAAAAGAGAACCACCTTGATTCTAATACAGGAGGGAAAAGAGAACCACTTTGATTCTAATACAGGAGGAAATTAATTGCTCTAAGGAAGTCAAGCTTAGTTCTAGAACGTGAGGTCCCACTCCTATTCTCTGGCTTAATTCCAACAAGATGCTCAAAAATAGTTTTAAAAAAATTAAGTTCCCATCCATATCTCTTCTGGGCGTTAGGGCTGACATTTTAAGTCTGACCTGTAAAAAACACTGAGCATTCATCTCTAAAACTCAAAGAAATATTCACTAGTGATGGTGCTTGTGCCGAATCCTGAAAAACTGCCTGGAGAAATTCTACTGCCTTCAGATTAGAGGTAAAATTGAGATACTAAAGGGGCATGAAATGCAGATAATGAGTAAGGGGAAAAGCAGTTGTCTAGGGATCTCCATGCACATAAATATGCATGAACACACCCTAACAGACAGACACAAACTGCCCCAGGTCCTGCTCTTGCCATCACAGATCAATTGACCAGTATCTTTACAAGTCAAAGATGCTCAGCTCTCTCCAGCCAACTGGGCAGCAACACGGAGTCTTTTACAACCACTTTTGGGTTTCACCTGCCCTTACCATTTGCTCCTGGACACTCCTCTTGGCTTGCAGAAACGCCTGCTGCAGTTCACTGAGGAAGTTCTCTGACTTCTGACACTTGGCCATAAGCAGGGAGATCTGAAAAGAAGAAAACCCACATAGACATGTTAGAAATAAAGCATGAAACACATTTTGAAGAAGAAATAACCCCCAAAGTCTTCTTGCCTGTTATTAGTATTAAATACTTTGACATTTCCAACTAATCCCCCGAGGTATATGCTGTTAATTCCTCCTTCAGTAAAACAGGACTGCAGCTCAAGGCAGGAAGGAGAGATGCTGTGCTTCTATGCCTACAATGCACTTATATTCTATTTAATAAATTCTAATCAACAAATAAACAGTTAATTCTAATCAAATTTAAAAGTAAGACAGTTCACAGACACTAAAAGGAAGCTGCAGAGGGGGTTTTTTAAGTTTTCAGCATTTTTAAGGTAATTTTTGTACCTTTTCCTGAAAGCGCTCACCTTCAAAAACTTCACTTCTATTGTTTTTTACTTTGTTTTTACAAACCCAATAATTTTTAAGTCATTGTTTTGTCATACAACACCACAAGGTAACAGTAAGATTAAGCATTACTTCACTGAGAGCGTGTTTGGGTCATTTCATACACAGGGCACTTCCAAACTCAAACACTACTCAAATTCCTATTATCACTCTCTAACAGATTTCAAGATTAGAGTTGACATTTTAATGCCAAAATTTGGTAACATGATATTAGAGACATGTTAGATTTATCCAGAAACTGAGCAGACTCAGGTGGAGCAAAACTAACCCCAGAAATTCTCATTTGTGTTGCCTCCACAGTCCCTACTCCCTCTGTATCTAAGAGGAGTTCTTGTTACAGACTTCTGAAGAGCAAGATTCCCAGCACCTCAAGTCCCAAACGTACCTGATTAGAGGAGTCTTCAGCACTTTGTTTCATGTAATCCTCCAATTCCTGTTTCTCTTTCATTGTCTTCTCCAGCTGGTCATTCGCCTGCCTCAGCATCACCTGCAGCTTCTTCACCTGGGTGGGCACAACCAAATCATTTCATCTCCCATTCTCTCGGGGAGCATTTATTTCTTGAGCCACAACACACCCCCAAACCACAAAACAAGGTCCAGCAACCCCAAAGATCCTCTGTTGCTCTTCTGAAACACCCCCCAGCACAGATTATCCCTCTGAGGAAACGTGGGACACCAAACTGCTCTGGCCCATTGCCAGGGAATGACTTCAATCACTCGATTCAGAGCAGAATGTGACTCATCTGAAAACTGTTCTTCAGTACATGGCAGGAAACAAAGATCCTCCAGGACCCTACAGTCATTTTATGCTGTTAGGATGAGGTCCTTTTCTGTTAACAGCTCTTCCAGTATCAAAGATAATAGAATTTAATGCATGACAAGCATTTTAAAATATAAATTATGAAAGACACTGACTTCAGCATGGGCAGAACACTTTTTACAGAACAGTGACTTTACTGCATGGTCTTGTAGCACCAGATAAAGTGGTCCTTGGAGGTAAATCCTTCAGAAATATGTACACCTTGGTGCACATGACCACACAAAAATAACAGATTATTTCAATAAAATGAATGTCAAACGTTATCTAGATTTTAAGTATGTTGACATTGCTCAATTAAAACCAAAGAATGGCTCACTGTTGCATCTTCAGCAGTTCAAACAGCTGCAAAAAAAACCACCTTTCTAAAGCAAGAAAAGAAATCCCACCTGGTCTCTGGTCTCAGCCTCCTGGATCTGGATGCCTTGCAGCTGCTTCTCGTAGTTGGAGCACATATCACAGCGCCTGCCCAGCTTGTTCCCTGCATTCTGCACCTGCAGAACACACAGTTATCATCTTCCAGAAAGGCCATGGAGGGCTCCAAGGAATGCAGGAATGCCACCCACTCTCAGGTGTGCTGTGTGACCACAGAATGTTACAGGTAAGGGACAGTGGCAGAAGTGTGTAATGGCAGGATTAAGTTGCTCTAAAAGGAAGGGATAACGTGAATCAGCTGTGGGATACCAGTTTTTCCTGGCTTGAGTCCCACTCTCAGCACAAACACAGTAAGCCATGACATGGAAGAGCTCACCAAGTCACTCAGTGTGCCCTTCTGACACCAAGAAACCAAACAGGAAAGAAGAAAATGGAAGTGTGCAGCAGGGAAACAAAGAGTAAACCTGCTGCCAGTTGGGAATTGTAATGGTTTGGGGACAATTGGAAGTTCTATCAAAGGTTCAGCTGCAAGTCAGGTTTGAGCTGAAACTGTGTTTGTATTTGCTGCTCCATGTCCCACCCACACTGAGTGGCATCCACACACCCAGCCTGTGCTCCTGCCTCCAGAAACACGTGGGAAGCAGCATATTTCTGCTCGGAATTCCAAGAAAGGGCTGGAGTAAAGCATCATCAGAATGGCAACAGGGCAAGGAAATACTCAAAAGTAGGGGATTTCACTTGGCTCTGAGATCAGGGTGCTGTCATTTCTCCAGACACAGCAAATCAGCAGGAAAACAACAACAGAAAAGCAACTTTGCAACAGGTTTGGAGAGACCTCCTAAGTAATGATTTGCACTTCATTTGAACAACTTAAGGAAATAAAAATATCATTAGTTCTTAATTCCATCTGTCCTTTATCTGGCCTCTTCTTCCCTGCGTTCTTACACTCCTTTTTTTCACTCCCATCTTGTCTTCCTTTCCACCCACTATGGATTGTTATCTCCCCGCATCCTCCCCTTTCTTCCCCTTAAAGTGCTGCTCCTTGGCCTCTCTTCCTCTGAAAGAGTAACCACAGGAACCCCCAAATACTCCCCTTTTCAGCAAGAAACCAAATGCAAGCTGTGAACTGGCATCCCACAAAGCTGCTGAAAAACAGACAGGCAGAACACCCAGAAGCAACGATTTCCTTGGTCATCCACACTGAAACTGGCACAGGGCTCAGACTAATCTGCTGCTTGTTGCTCTCAGAAATGGGCTTCTGATGCTGCAAATGCCTAAAACTTCCTGAAGCTCCCTCTGTGGTAGCTTTGTGTGTTATGCATATTTTGGATGCTCGTTTCCAAAGTGCACCCCATGCAGAACCCTCAGTAAAAGCCCTGGGCACACACAGCAGCACTGCTAGCTCTGCTCCCTCCCAGTCATCCCCAGTTCCACTGTAACCCCCTTTCCTTAGGTTCCCATTTTCTCCTTTTCTTTGAGTCCTCCCATCTTTTTTCACCCTCTCCCACAATCTTGAGATCAACAGCCAGCCCTGCCAGACCCTCCCTGAAGTGAAAAGCATCTTGTGTTTAGGAAAGGTGACTGTCCCACGAGCAGAGCCAGGTAACACCGTTTACATCCAGTGTGCTTTACCTACAGAAGCATTCCAAGAGGGAAAAGTGCATGGCTGCCTATGGCTCTTGTCCAGAGAAGCTGTGGCTGCCCCATCCCTGGAAGTGTTCCAGGCCAGGCTGGACAGGGCTTGGAGCAACCTGGGCTAG
>JAYRBT010000051.1:7047717-7087821 GCA_036023395.1 Myiotriccus ornatus | reverse complement strand
CATCATCATCATCATCATCACAGTGTTCACCACAGCAGTTTCCACTATTGGAGACACTTGGAGAAAATCTCTACATCAACCAAAAAAAGCTGACTGAACTTCCACTCTCACTCCCACTTACTTAGTTCAGCAGCCACCTCTGTGACAACAGGCTGATATCACTCCATTCACAGAAGGCAACTAAATTTTAAATCCATGTATGGATTAGGCCCTGAGTACCAGCTTTAGAAGAGAATGTTAGCAAATCTATCACTCCTGATACCTGAGAGAAAATCTATGGATCAAGCATTTAATAACAGAAAAGGCCCAAACTGTCCTGCGACCTGCTGCCACACAGCACATATAAAAACCCCCAGAAGAACTGCATGGTGAGGTACTGGCCATGCAGTTGCTCACTCAGGAAATTAAAAGGATCTGCAAACGACACACAGTTCAGATTGGTTCTGTTTTGGAAGATCATTTCTCAGCTTTAAATTACTCCTGACGTAGCATCACGTTTTGGTGCTATTGTACTAAGTATTTCAAAATATACAGAGAGAATTTATCACAAACCCCATGATTTTTTCAAAAGTAGTTCGGAAAGATCAAATGGCAACAGAATTAAAGGACTGATACAAGGAAAGAGGAAAAAAAGAGAAAGAGCCAGGTAAAAATCACGAGAATTAGAATGAGAAATAGCACTCAGTGTTCGAATCCAGAACTGCAAAGGTCAAAGAGTGGCCCTGACATCCCCATTTCTTAAATGCTCTTTCCTCTCCTTTTCCTGTCATTTCCTGTCCTCTGCTACATTTTGTCACTGCTGGAATACCAATAAAATCCATGAGCAAAGCAAGGGACGTCACAGGGCAGGGAATCCAATACTGGGGACATGTGACTGTCACATGCACAGCCAGACCTGTCACTTGCAGCCAGCAACTCATCAGTCACGTTTTTTGAACAGATGGGAGCAGGAGTTCCACTTCAAAGAGTGCTTTATAGTTCATTTATTGTATCACTTCCATTCATTTAATGCTACCTCTAGCTGGCTCATATAGACTAAAAATAGCCCAACATTTTCTGGACTGTTGAACGTGCTCTTTTCTAATTCTTCTTGATAACTGCAGGAGTATTTCACTGCCAGTCTGGTTTCACATGGTTCAATATTGAACACAGAGCAACAAATATGTCCATGATGGAACTAATCGGTTCTGAGAAACAGCCAGAAAGTTCTCTGAAAGCAAAACCAAACCAGACTGTGAACAGCAACCAACTGGAAAGAAGAAAACTGTATCAACTTACAGAAAAATTACTCCAGCTTTTACTGCCTGGTAAACAGAGCTGAAGTTTGACACTGTGGTTGCAACATATTGTAAGGATGCATTTTAAAGGTCAGTGGGATACTGAGCTGAGAACTCAGAACAGCCAGTACCTGCTAACAAAAGGAGTGCTGGTCACTGGCTCTGCTCTTGGAGGTGAAGTAGAATTACTGAGATGTCCAAATTGAGGTTAAAATTCCCACTGAACCTTTTAATAAAAGGAGAGTATCTATCCTGTTGTAAAATGCTACTTGAAGATTCTGTTACATGGGGCAAGAGGTGCTGCAGCATCACATTTCCTGTGCTAAAAGGTGTTATTCAGGCTCTTCCAGAGGTGTGATCCTTGAAATGTTTATTTCCTTCTAACATTCTGGCAAACTAACTTGGCTGTCCAAGGCCATGGTTTTACATATGATCATATTTACCCATTCCTTAATCAAAAAGACAAGAGCCCAAACCACTTCTGCCCCAGCAAGGCCTGCTGCCCCCAGCACAGCAGCTGCAGAACAGGCTGTGAGGGACCTCCAGATCACAGTATGAAGATGATTCCATGGAGAGAACGTGCTGAAAATGAGGCCAAGCCATTTTCAGAGGGACAAAAGCCTGACTGGAGAAACCCCAGGTAATATTATACCTGAGTTTGTTCCTTAAAAACGGGACAGGCGGAAAACACACAGACACAATTGGAGAATTTCTCTCTAAAGCCAAGACTAAACCATTTCTCCTCTAAATTTATTCCACCGTTCTTTATCATTACCAACTAAAGTAGTTTACTGTGTATCAGATTTTATGGCCAGCTCTGTCACAGAAATCAGATTACTCTCCCCTTCCAATTTCCCCTCTCCTGAGCAATAGGCACAACTTCAGAACAGGAGGTTTGTCCCTTCTTGCTCTTCTCCTGCATGGAAAATACCTGCTCTGCAGACTTCTGCTACTCAGAGTTTGACACAACTGTGCTAAGAAGAGTATTTATATTCATTACAGCTCCAACAGCAAAACAGATCCTTTCCTGAACAGAAAATGAGGTCTGACTTTTTTAAAAAGAGTAGCCAAATTTTGCCAGCAGACAACTCATCCCCACCACGTGATTGTCCAGAGGGAGCCCAGTCATTCCCGGCAAAGAACTTGCATGGAAGTACCTGTTGCTGTGGTGGATTGCTTTTAGCACCTGTAAAAACAAAAAAAACCCCAAACCTATCTAGTATCACAGGCCAACAGGAAAACAGATTTTTATAAATCATCAGTAAGTTTTCTGAAAGGTGAGTGTTAAGCGTGTTAATCACTAGGCCAAGGTATTTCCCTTTTTTGACTTGGGAAGAGAGATGAATAATGCAATGTTTTCAGCACAGGTTTCTTAGAAATCACTGTTTTATGATAAAAAGAATCACTGAACACAGAGTTTTTTCCACAGAAATTAGCAACCTGCAATCTGAAATATATTTACATGGAAAAGCAAAACAGTTGCTTCCAGACAAGGGCCCGTGTCCCACCAGACACGCTCCTTGTGATGCTCAGGAATGCCAAATATCAGGAGAGACTGGGATACCTCTGGCAAAGTGCTCACATCTAACAAATACAGCTCCAAGCAGGGTGCTCACCAAAATACTGCCCATCCACTCCAAGTGCTCCCAAATCAGGACAAACAACATATACCCTGGAAGTCTGAAACCCCAAAATCTGTGCCCTCAACCAAATAAACTAACTTAAAATGCAGAGAGGTATTTACAGAATTTATAGATGCATTTGTTATCATCTCTTTCAGGGAAAAAAAGTATGCAGACAATAAGCATACTTGTTAGCAAATATGTGGGCACAGTATTAAATGTCATGGGTTTTCTTTGTAGTTTAAATGAATTTCATGGTCAAATTGAACACAACTGAACAGAGATATTATCCAGTGCCCTGGACTGAAACACATGGCTCACAATCATGTCTCTGCTCTGCTCCTTCCTCTCACCTCAGCCCCCACTGAGAATTCCAGACAATGGCATGGTTTTCCTGCCAGTTTTAAGAAATGTGATTTATTATGTGCTGCTACAGCATCTACTTATAACCCAGAGAGAAAAGTAGTTTGTTTTATTTTTACCCCTTTGGGATGTTTGTGGATTCCTCAGAACTGGCTACAAGATGAAGATATTTTTAAAAGCTCTCTTCAAGTTTATGCTTTACCGTAAAATAAATCCACCCTTACAATGGAGCATATGAAGATGGAGGATAAATAGAGCACTGTTGGCTGGAAATGCCATTTTGCAGGAGGAATTGATCACAAGTCTTCAAATAGCACATCCCAAGTGATCAAGAAAATTCCTCTTTCTACACTGACTGCTGACACATGAATATTCATTATTTTGCTGGTTAAACACAGCTTTTTATGGGCTTGGGATTTGCTTGTTTGTTTTTTAGGTAAAATCAAATGTCCTTTTCCTAATTCTGATCTAATTCTTAGTCTCCCTGAGGAAAAACCTCACAGGTTTAATAATGACAAAGAAGATTAAAACCCCATGCAAAGCAGTTTAAGCAATTATTTCAAGCTGTACTCTGAAGACCAGATTTCCCCCTCCCCCTCCTATTACATAAAGTACATGTTCCTCTGCTTTCCAGGCCTACAAAGCTTTCCAAGCTTTATTGGCCAGAGATCATTAAACTGATCACCTTTTCCTTTAGGACCACCAGGGATATTTAGTTCACTTCTAAAGGGGTATAGCTGAAAATGCTATTTATCTGCAATACTAAACCCCTGTACTAAAGCCACTGAGTTTAGGTGAGCTGTGCTGTCCTGTCAGCAACTTGCAGCTCCAACTTACATGACCAGTGAATTCAGATTAAAAATCTGAATCAGTTGAGAGAGATTGTTTTCTGGAAATGGTTCCTGGCAGTTAGTTGGGATTGCACTGCCAGGACTGGGTTGTTTCTACAGGACTCACCACACTGGTCCCCATTTGGACCTTCCTTCCAGCTTCAACCACAGTGGGTTTTTTTCTCTTTATAAGGCTGAAACCTTCTCTTAAAACAGTTTGTCTTACATTTCCTTATTGAATATAGGTTAATTCATTGCTTTAAAACTGTTTTACAATAGCTTGAAGGCTACTGTAGGCTTACTGGGAAGACAAATTCACTTAAATGCAAGTTTTTATAACAAGATAAACAAAGATCACAAAACACTGACCTACTCTAACAGGTTCACTTTGCTCCCTGCCTGAAACACACCAAATCTTCAACCTCAGTAGAGCAAATAAAACCCAAACTCAAGGCAAGGCACCTCAATCTACTCCTATGAAGTTTTCTTAGTCACAGATCTTTGAACAACTACAACAATATGTGTCCATACTCCAGGGCAATTATTTTTCATCATCCAGAGTCTGTTGTTTCGTGACAGCACAGTCCTGGACTTCACAGTGATGCACAAAGATGGCTTAACTTAGAGAAAGGCAAAAGGCATTTTAGGTATTTTGAGGTTTTTAATGGGCACAGTAAATTCATAAGGTCTCAGAAAAGAAATATATGTGCAGAGGTGTAAAGAGAATTTTAAACAACTGCAGAAAAAACTGAAGGTGGTTTTACTTGAGCTCTTCTGACATTTCTGACAAGGGACTTCACAAGCCCACCTGCTTTTACAAGCTGAAGGCAAAACTTTGTCATCTTCTCAGGTACAATCCTCTCACTGAACCCACATAACTGGGTGCAACACCCTTATGGATTCAAATGCAGGATTAGGTCATGGTGACTTCCATGAACAAAGGCTGGAAGTTGGCAGAGCTGAGGAATTACAGCAGGCGTGGAAACGAACTCATGTGTAACAGCACAAGTGTGTCCTCAAACAGAAACCGAAGAACCAGATTTCAATGTACCTTTTTCATCTCGTTTTCCAGGTTTTCTTCCTCCTGCCCTTCAGACAGGCGCCGTCTCAGCTCTGCTATCTCCCGCTCCACGTTCTCCCGGTATTGGTTCCACTGAGCCCGTTCCTGCTCCAACCTGTGGTGATACTGGAGCTCATAGTCACGAACTGTCTCTGTAAAACAGCATTTGCAGAACTTATTTTCAATGTAAGTTAAAGGACAGAGCTTCAGGAGCTTCAGCTCCAACCAGCCAATGATTTATTATAATTGGTCAAAACCAGGACAACCATGAAGTCTCCCTTCCCTTTGATTCTTCCCCCAAAACCGAAATACATAAGTCAAAAATCCAAAGGAACTGAATCTGAATTTGTGCCAACACTAGAACACAAACAAACAAGCCCTCAAATCTGTGTAACTCTTAATTTCAAAGTAATTGTAAAATGAAAAGTAAAAGTAAATGTACATGACTATCATCCCATTTAGCAGCACATTTTGTACCTCCAAGCACATCGTGCAAACAAACCACCAAAACCTTACTTATTTACTGCAAAATGCAAAGACATTAGAACTTCTCACATGGCTTTCATTTTCTGATGATTAACAGTTCCCTCTCAGGTAAGGAGCCGTCTGTGTTTACACAGGGACAGCAGCTGGCACAACTGAGCCTTAATCTAGGTTCATGTATCTATGCAGATCATAAATAAACAGACTTTTGTGTACTCAATATACATGAAGGTTTGTCTTTTCTGGGTGAAAAGCATAATCAGGTGATGGAAGAACTGCCTACAGCCAACAGGCTCAGGGCAGTGTGATCCTGTTTGTGAACCTTTAAGAAAACAGACAGCTGTGGCAACAGTCTGTCCCAGTTTATATCCTGCCTTTTGCTCCTTGCACTTTGTCTCAGAAATGTCAACAGCTGCACAACGTGCAAATGTAACAAAGAACAGAACCCAGGACTGATGCAGAGCAGCACGTGCAGTCACTAGCCTGGGGAGAAGCCCACCTGGGCAAGTGAGAGCTATGTTCACACAGAAGAAGAGAATCGTGCTGTCAGCCTAAAGCTGTTTCCAGACTTGTCAAATTACAAGCATCCCACTTTTATATCTCCATGGAAGGATGAAGTATCACATTCATAGTCCCTCAAAGATGCTTTGCATATACATGAGAGTTGCTATTGCCATGATTACTTCTAAATTCTATCCTTATGTTAACAGAACAGAAACCAGCAAGCTCCTTTTCACACTCCTGGGAACTGCACTGCATCCGGCACTTCTTAGTTTCCCGAGCCATGACAAGCAGTTATCCACATTCCATGCAAAAGCAGGCACAAATCCCTGAAGAGGTGGCTGATCTCAGCAGCTTGCCTGGTTGTTACCTTTCATAATGGCCTGCAGTGAAGCTACTTCTTCTTGCCACTGTCTCTTCACCTCGTCGATGGCCTCCTGCTTGGTGGTCTCTGACACTGTGGCTATTGCTTTGATGTTCTCCATCTCTGCATGAGCTTCCATCAGCTGGGTCCTCAGCTGGCCCAGATCATCCTGGGCTGCCTGCAGCACTGCATTCTGTCTTTTCAGGTCCTCTGAAAGAAGGATTACGTATATTTAGCTTGATTAATAAATTCAGCCTGAAGAGTATCCCCAGTTGCTATGGCAAAGAACAGTGCACTGATATTAAAACATCCACCACAATAACTGAACAAAAGTTGGCAGGGATCTTTAGGGAGTGATAGTTCTTGACTTTGTTTGCCCTTGTTTTTATTAAAGAAGTATATTCACATGGATGCAGCCACAAAGCAGACACTGCAGATATAACCTAACGCCCAATGTACCTGATGCAAGTAAACTGCTTTCATCTGGTTATCATTATTTAACTCATTCTGGTAAAGAATCTTGAAAAGCTAAGAAAAACAGACAGGAGGACAGTCTTTCCCCCACTTCTGGAACCAACTTGATTCTGAATTTGGATAGAACACTTCATAATTCTCAAACAGAAACTCTCTGTGACCACTTCATGGAGCCCACACAAGAAAACCATCCAGACTAATTTGCTCTTTACCATGACTTTGCTAACAGGGAGCTTCTGCTAATAAAAGGGATACATTCAGTGGAACACCCACTATTTCTCTAATTGTTGCAACTACAAACAGAAATTAAACTAATTTCATTTAATCCTCCTGAGTTTTCAGTTCATCTGAAGCAAACAGCTCTGGGAGATCTATATTATATAATTAATTCCAAAAGCACTAGCACGAAACACAGTTTTGTGTTAGCCTGTTTCACTTGCAGCTGAAACATCTGCCCAGTGCACAACAAACACCAAGCCACCTCCATGTATTTCCCTCAGTGCCAAGAAATCAATCCTGGTGCTCCCACCCCTTGATAGACAATATGGAACCCAGACCTAAGCAGGTACTTAAAAAGGCATTAAGCCTTCTGTAAAAAAAACCAAGTCTTTGTAGTATTTATACTATTTAGTTTTCAAACAACTCTATTAAGGATGGGTTGCAACAGTCCCAAAGTACATTTAGGAAAGGGTCTGGGAGACAGGGAAGCAAAAAAAAAAAAGAAAGGAAAGGAATTGCTTGTATATTCTCCTCTGGTGTCCCTTCATTTCAGTACATGTGAAAGTTGTTTTTGTTTTCTTCCCCTGGCACAATTTATTTTTATTTTCTACTTTTTGACTGTCCCAAAATGGGAGAATTATTGCTGATCTCATCAGTAGTGTCTTGTGTATCTTAAAATTTCCTTTCATCCAGCTGCTAAAACACCAAGAAATAGGCTTTCTGTGTGATCTGATCTTCATTATGCCTGTTGTATTTCTGCTCTCATAAGCTTATACAGCAGTTGCAGTCTTAATGCATTATTTTTTGGCTCTGCTTTCATATGTTAAAGACAGGAAAATGGTCAGAAATAGAAATAAATCAATTTGGCTCTCAGAGCTCTACTCTCCAATTCTTTATCAGATATTTGAGCTCATATGGTTCGAATTTTCCTATAAATTGTGTTATCAAAATAGATGCCCTTGGCTGGTATTAAAACTTTGATGATGTTTGCCTGCTTACAGCCTACCTCAGATGGAAATTTAAGACAAATTAATGCTCCACAGAAAGGCTGGCCCCAAAGTACATACAGCACAGCAGCCAGGAGATGTCTTTCCACTTCCCAGATCAGCTGCTGCTCAGAGAAAACAAGCTCACAATGAGTTCAGGCGGAATTAAAACTCAGTGGTGGAGTTTCAGCGTGGCCATCAAGCTGCTCTGACTCCTGTCCATGCAGGTAAATCTTTAAATTTAATTCTAAAAATCCACTCCAGGAAGCTAAACAGCCACCTATTGAATTTTACTCTGCTTCTCTTTTGTGTTCTTACTGCACCTGTTCAAAAGCCTGTTGTTCCTACAGAGATTATTTGAGGAGAACGGAGGACTTACCTTCCTTAGCCAGGTACAGCTCCTTAAATTTTGCTCTCTTTTGATTAAATTCTTGCTCAAGTTGCTGCTTTGTGCGCAGAAATTCTGCATTGACCTTTTCCAATTCTGCCACCCGTTGTAGAAGAGCAACTAAAAATAAAACAGAAGATAAGGTACGTCACTAACAGTTATCCAGGCACCCCAACCTGCAAGACTGAGGTTCAGGGCTCACTCTTTTTAGAACATCTCCATCACTAGCTCAGCCACTGCCCCATGATATATCAGGAAAACTAGTCAGCCCTCTGAGGAACAAAGGAGCATAAGTTTTCTCAGACTGTAGCACCTAATCATAATTAGACATCTCCAGGGCACTAGAGATGTGCCAGGGAATTCTGCAGAAAACAATCTCCCAAAGAAAAACACAATTTCCTATATAGAGAGAAGGAAGAAATAGAAACAGTTCTGGTGATTTTTTTTTCCTTCCACTGGTGCTTCTTTCCAAAACACTGGGAATTTAGTCAGGAGGCACAGGAGCAGCGTGTGAGGGCTGAGTAACAAAGCACCAAGTTCCCAGGGGCTGAGGTCAAAGAAAACAAAGTGACAGCAGCTCAGCTCACAGCCAGGGAAGGACAAAGCACAGGAAAACCCATAAGCTAAAAATTAAGTGCCATTATCTATCCAGTCTTCAGTTCTGCATGTTCACCAGAAGATGAACGAGATTCCATTCAGAGAAGTTCGCCAGGAGATGACCATGATCTACAGAGAAGTAACTGATTGTAAGATCAAAGTCTTATTTCCAGCAGGTAAAAATCCTCGAGGACACACAAACATCCCACTATTTTCCAGAGTTTACCACATTAGCAGTATAAGGAAAGAGGGAAGAGCAAGAAGTCCACAAAGCACCTAAAGACTGTTACAACATGCTTATAATTGAAAAAAAAATACAATACCATTGTACGATGGTATAAAGACCCCAGACAACGACTGACCCTGTAACACTGTCCTTCATGTGCAAGAGCAATTTCTTTGCACCTCAAGAAGCACAGCTCTGCTTTAGGTGGCAGTTTCACCTTGCACAGCTCACAGTTCAAACACCAGAGACAGATGAGCCAGGGCCAAACCCACCTCCCTGCTGGGATGCACTGGGGAAAAAAATATTCCCCTCCACGAGTCTCTGTTACTGTTCTGCAAAAGCACCCTGTGGCCATGGGCCAACTGTGCTGTGCAAAGCTGAACCACTTCAGTTCAGGCTGCCCAGCACGGGCTGGATACGTCAAATATCGATCCCCCAGAGGTGTTTCCACGTCCCACCCCATGTGCTGCCCACCAGAGGCAAGTCGTGGAAACAGAGCACAACTACAACACAGCCAGAGTTCAGCATCAAACAGTCAGACTAAAAACCAGCTGCAATCAGCCCCAGAGCTCACAGTGGGAAATCCTTGCACAGTCGATGCCTTCGAGATGGGGTGAGTTTTATTTATTTTTAGCACCAGATGACGTAGAATAAGAGCAGACACAAACAAAAGGACTTTTTAAGAGCACAGGTATGTTTTATTGATTGCTGGTTATGAGGGCTTACAGTGTTACAAAACACAGCACTTAATCTGCTCAACTTTGTACTGAATAGGATATATGTAGATATAATATAAAATAATAAAATATATATAAAATAGGTAACACAATAAATAATAAAAGGTATATGAATAAGAGATATCTTCATATCTGATATACCTTTATATCTTATTATATTTTATATATAAATATATATATTAAATATATTTTAAATATATCTGATGTATCTTTATCTCTTGATATCTGAATAAAAGATATATGTAGATATGGGATTTAAGACATTTTAATGTTGCTTTTTTACCAAAATCCTGGGGTTTTATCACCTTAAATACAAACACATGAATTTTTCTGGCCAGTAACCCCTGTGTGGAGAGTTCAAAGCCAACTGCACAGGATTGTTCCGAAAAGCTGAAAGCTGAATCAACTGCAAACATCAGTCAAGCTTCCTGCTCCCAAAGACAACCTGAGCACTCCTTGTTTACTTGACTCCCTTCCCATCTGCCTTTAGCAAAGAGCAGGAGCTGTTGGGCAACACAACAGAGTTGTATTTCTTCCAAAAGTAAGAGTTGCTTCTGCTGAGGATGGAAGGACAAGAGGACACCTCAAGAGCAGAAAGTTCAAGTGCTTTAAGCTGGAGGAAGAACAGACTCATCCTTTTTAAATCCTCCCGCCCAAACACAAAGAGGGAGGGTAGAGTCACCAGGAAGGAAATGAAATTTAAATATTTACATTTTTACAGTATTCCCCCTGTCTGCAGCCTGGTGGGTATGTCTAAAAAGTAATAAATAAATAACTAATCAACCCCCACCACGACTGAGCTCCGGCAGCTGTCGGGACCAGCTGCAAGCATTCAAAAAACCACAGAGTTTAAGATCTCAGCTGCAGGTCATGCCTCACTGCAGCTGTGCATGAACATCCCTCTTTCTGTTCAGATAGTTGGTTTAAAGTGGTTTTACCGCCTGTGCTACACCAGCAGCTCAGGACAGACCTTGGCACACCCCCACAGCAGTGGTACAAGGCACAAACTTGAGGACAATAAACATCAACCCACTCAAACGCACGCGCATAAAAAGCAAAAGAAAGTTTATTTTCTAAGACAGACTGGCAATTGCCACCTTTCCGCTAAGTGATTAAGTTTAAAAAGAAACTGTTTTCTTCTTCAGGGGTATAATTTGTACCACAGCCATACAGACACTTCCCAAAACGATCCCAAACGCAGAGTGCCAGACGCAGGTACCCGCGGGCTACATGGCACAGATTAAAGTCCACCTGGAACTGCAGTCGATGGCAGGAAATGGGCTCATTCACAGAATTCCAATTAGCCCTTTGTCATTCATCACTCACTTCTTGCTCTAAATTTAGGTCCAACTCACCCCAGGCCTGAAACAGAGAACTACTTTGCCATCGTAGGGCATCAACTGAAAAACAACCCCAAAGCCAAACGCACATTTTGCAGCGTCAGCATTCCCTGGTTTTCCAGGCGCTGTCCCCATGCTCCCATTCCCAGCACAGAAGGCACTATCAATGTTTAACATCACCAGTGAGGTGCAGAGTAAACAGAGCCGGGAGATGGGCAGTTCTGGGGGAGCTGTGCCCGACTGAAACACGATCCTGTGTTACACACGGCACCGGGACACGCAGGGAACACGCTGTAATTCCCAAGAGCAGCGCTCTGGGAAACCTAAATTCCTATTTAGGGCCCTAAGTCTTCAAGAAACAAACAAACACCCTGAAGACCCACTTTCTGAACTCCTGAAATAGCACTGAGAAAAAAAAAATTAAATTGAAATTATTGTGCCAAACTAAAAAAACAAACCAGAAATCCCCTTTGGCCAACAATTTATTAGCTGTAAATAGCGCTTTTCCCCCAGATTATTAGGACAAATAGAATGCTGATGACAGAATTATTCACAGTAATTAAATTACCAGCTTTGTTTCTAGCTAAGAACACATTTTGCAGAGACACAACAGGTCAGATGCAGGAATCCCCATCCCCCTGACATTACAGCAAAGCACACTGTATGTTATCGTGTGTCTGAACCCAAGAGAAAAGCAGCAAAATTCATCTCAGAGCAGAGTCATCAATCTACAGGAGAACCATGAAACTACTGAAATACACACCGAGAAACTCTAGTGAAAAATATACAAATTTCTCTTAACCTCCTACCCAGCAAAATTCCAATTCTAGGAAAACACAGGAACAAACACACATTTCTTATTGACTAGTTAGTTATATGCTGCTCCACAGATCAGCTCCAAAAGGGATTAAATTTTATGTATGACAGAGTTTCTGTTACAGAAACATGGAGGGCCCATTCCAGAACTGAGACAGACAAAGCTGATTATCAATGAGACTATTTTTGAGTACTAGGTCTATTTATAAAATTAATGCCACAAAGCCTCCTGCTCAATATTTAAAGTATCAAACATGACATCAAGAGTTCAGCCCTACACAGCTGAAATGGGAAAACAGATCAGGAAAAAAAAATCTATATGTATAATAAATTTTCTGTCATTTTCTACCTTTATTTTCCCATCATGACTGCTCCAGACAAAAGCAAGGAAAAATAAAAATATATGGCTGCTCATTTCCTAAAGGTACTAATTTTCCTCTGTTGTGACATCACACTGGAGCCACAGTTATGTTACCATATAAATTTTTAATCTAAGTCTGCCACCAGGATGTGTATTTAGACTGCAAAAAGCTTTTCTTTATTTTATTAAAAGAGGGTTTGATTAAAAAAAGAACAACCAACCTCCCAACCCTCCCCACTCTTACAACAACTCCAATCCAGCTGTTTGCACCAGGCGCTCAGAAGCCAAGGAACAGATCATGGTGCTTTGAATAAGCACGTTGAACAGAAGCAATTCCTGACTTAGGAAGTGTGGGATGCTCTTTTTGAAAGGAAAAACAAGTTGCCCTGGCACACAGGTATTGAGCAGCAGCAGCACAGCAAACCAAAGGGGGGGGGGGGGAAAGGAAGAAAAGAATTACTTGCTTTTCTCAGCCTTTCATCCGGGAGCTTCAAGCCTTTCACTCACCAGGACAAGCGGCTCGAGCTCAGTGGTCACCACGCGCTCCCCTCATTTCATCTCCCCCAACTCTCACTTTGCCACCTTCCTTTTCAGAGTGGCAACAAACCCCTCTGGGCTGAGACTGTCACACCTCCTTTTTCAGAGCGTTTCCCTGCCTGCAATGCTGGTAACCCAGCTATAAAAAGGGGCAAAGCAGGTGACTCTCCCCCCAGCTGTGCCCCAGCACAGGGGCCGTTGCTGCCCCGGGTCACCAGCAGTGAGTCCTTCTGCAGAAGTCACTCAGTTCCCCATTTGGGGTTTTCAGAGACACTGCTGCATTCAGCCAACCATTTCTGCTTTATTGTGCAGCTGAAGGTTATTTGACATCCAGTTTGTTCTCTATTGACTGAACATTCCCAGGCAAACAATCCAGTACCAGTTGAACGCCACACACTCCCGGTGTTGCAGCAGAACTGAGCCTTCCCTGCATCATATCTCTTACAGCATATTTTTATTTACTGCAGGATTAAAAATATTCAACTGGGATGTTACAAACACCCAACCACATTATAAATACTCCACTGGCATCAAGTGGAAGCTTGCAATATGCTATTAATTTTGAAAGTAACGTTATTTTTCACTGAAGTTGAATGACAAACACGCCTTTCCACTCTAACTTGTCGTCTCAGTAATACCTATTCCTACTCTTTATTTTCCTTTTTTATGTTAAGCACTGCATGACATCCTCCATTAAGAAAAAAAGAACCACCACATAAAAATAATTAAAATCTAAAGAAATTGAGGTGTTTGAATAAAAGGAAAGATTCTCTTCTATAACACAACCAAGAATCACAGAATGGCTTGGGCTGGAAGGGATTTTAAGGACCATCTTTTTCCAACCCCTGCCGTGGGCAGGGACACTTTTCACTATCCCAAGTTGCTCCAAGGCCCGTCCAACCTGGCCTTGAACACTTCCAGGGATGGGGCAGCCACAAGATGAGGACAAGAACAAAGGGAAGAGAAAAAAAGGGTTCTTTAAAAGGCCTAATTAAGCCTGCACAGTAAAAAACCAGCCATTTACAGTAATAAGTATCTCCCCCAAAGTCTGTTTATACAGAAAACACCTTCATCCACAATCACATGGGGGGAAAAAAGCCAAGACACTGTTTCCCCTTCCCCGTTTTTTTCCACTTCCGCTTCCCACTTTTTCTCCCTTTTCACAGCTCTCACAACATGTTAACTACTTCCTTGCTTTGTTATTGCCTCCCTCATCTTCCTTCTCGGCCACAAATCCAGGCTGTTGCTGCTCTGGGGTCCAAATCTCCACGCCCTGCACTCAAGTAAAGGGGAATCACACACCTGATTCCCAGTTTGGATAAGCCCAGGCCCTGGGACAAGCAACGCTCCTCACACATTTAGTCAGTCTGACCTCGGGGAACTTCAGTCTGGTTTGAAATTTACGCTCAGTTAAACATTATTTACACTGCACTGCAACGGAACAGCTCTCACTCACATCAAGTATCACGGGAATGCACCTAATCATGTATGTCCACGTTGACAAAAGCGAGGTGGAATTTTTTTTCCAGCAATTCGTCTTTCATTTGCCAAAAGCATCGTCCTCTATCTCCATCATCATGGCCTGGCTATTCCTGCATTCCTTACCAGCAAAGCAGCTGGTTTTTCTCCTTTCAACCAGCATTGCCATCAGACCTCTCAGTTCTGAGCACAGTTTTCTCCACAGAAGTCTCAACTTGATCCACGAAGGGATTTTACTCTGTGTTTATTTAATTTCTGCCGTCGATGTTTTGGTGCGTGGGGACAAACAACCCCTCCTAAAATTTCAGGGAAATACTACTGGTTAGCATTTTTTCCCAAGAAATTCAACCATGCCTTGTACTTCATCAGTTCTCCGAGTAATTTAAATAGGGCAGCAGTGGATGAATCACAGCGTTGGAAAAGTCAACCAGAGATGGAATCCTGTGGAAAGCATTTTGGCTGCATCCTGCTGCTACCACCAGTGAATCTCCCCAGAAATGCAGTGTTGCTAAGCCTGAATGCATATCAGAGTATTCCAAAAGCCAGCAGCAAGCTACAGTCTGGTGAACTTTGAATTCATCTACAGCGACACAAAATGCAGAGAACAGAGTTACCAATCTCATCACAATCACCGGCCTTTTCCCCGCTCCCTCAGTGTTTGTGTCTTGTTCCACTTGCTTCAACAGTTTTTCTTTTTTATAACTGCTCTTTACAGGAGGATCAGTTTTTTGAAGAAAAGGATTGCAGGAACAAGCTCAGTGTCTCCTTGGGTTTATGGAGGGGGTTATTTACTCTCCAGGCTGAGAGCATTTACTCAGCCCAGTCAGTGCTTGAGCAAACAATGTGATGGCAGCACAGAACTCAGGGAAGGAGAAATACCCAAGAATTGGGGAGATTTATCCAAAATGCTTCACAGCTCGTGCTGGATCACACCAGTGCCAGCCCAGCCACCCCTTCCCCTTCCACAGCATCTCAAAGCAAGCCCCCAGAAATGTCAAGTCACTTAAATCTCCCTGACCATAAGAATATGAATGAGTCCTCGTATTACACAGGGATATTTCGGCCAAGCTTGTCCACGCTACCACCTCTCAGCATTTGCATGATATAACCAGAAAATCCAGAACAGGATTAGACTATTTCACGTGGCAATTACACTTGACAGGGAGGTTTGCAGCGTATCTCGCCAGAAAAAGAAAATTTAAGTTGAGGAAATTGTCTTAATAAACCATCAGAAACCTGCTGTTCTGATCAAACAAGAATATTTCAGGTTGACAGATATTTAGGGAGAGGTCCTGATATGCCTTTTACTATAAGGAGACCCCTTACACAATTTATCACTCTGAACACCACTAATATAACTGTTCTTACAATGTAAACACTTGCTAACCCCAGACAACAGACTCAGGAATGATTTTCTTTCAAGATAATTTAATTGCTGACTCATTTGCAGTGGGAGGGAGAAAAAAAATCCCTGTGACTCCTTATAATATGTTTATCACTTCGCCTACAGATTTATTAAAGGCTGTCCTCTTCTGGGAAAAAAATGGGAATAAAGTATGACTCAACTCTCAGGTAAAAAAATAAAACAACACAAAACAACACTTCTGCATTGTTCTCTTTAATGAAGTAAGTTAATATATAAAAGAAAATCATTACATTAATTCAAAAATTCCCCCAGATACCACCAGTGTGAGATCTTGGGTTGTTTGTCACAGGGATAAGACTTGAGTCGTAGCTTTGAGACCACCCCAAATACTCTGCTTCCCAATTCCTGAGCAGGAAGAACAATTAATGATGACATTTAAAAATTCAAAGGAAGGTGACAAGAAAATGATGCAGAGAAAAGCAGAAACATGTCAGTGTTTGTGGAATTTATCCAGGCAGTGGCTTCTGTTAATCTACTGTTGTTACAGGTATGAGGGGACTGTCATTTAAAGCAAACCAGCATCTTGGTGGACATTTTCAAAAGCTGAAATAATCAATATTGGCATGGAAAATCACTTCCACATGCACAGCCACCAGACAGCACCACAGTAATTTTACAAGTACCAGAAAAGCTTCAGAAACAACAGCAATTTGTACCCAAGTTATGGATGTGAACAAGCTCCACAAAAGGGAGTTAACACCAGATTTCTTTCCCACTGTGGTTGCCTGACCCTTCCTACATAATTTAACCACCCAAATTGGTCAACAGAGAATAAAGAGGGAAAGGGAACAGGTAAAAACTCACTTTCAAGGAACAGTAATTTGAAAATGTCAGCTGTCAGAAGAGCACGCTGCAGGCAGGAAAACATGGTGCCTTCGAGTAGTCCCCTAAAGGGAATAAATCTTAATAATGGCCTGGAAAATATTGTTGCCAGGTGCATTTATGGAAACACTGTGATGATAAATATAGTATGAGAAATAATAAAAGATGATTAACATCTTTATTTGATAAGGAACAGGATACAGCTCCCATCCTTTGGAGTAAGGTTTCTACAGCAATTTAACAGGTTCCCTGAGAACAACACACTAGTACTCCCCCAAGCCTCCATAATCTATTTCTTGACAAAAAAAACCCACTGCCATGATTCTATCTATTCATATTTTTCGCTACCGCTTGTCACCTAAATGAATTCCTGAACTGTTAAAAAGGAAGAAAATCCTCCTCCAGCATGAAATTTTTTGAAACATTTTAAAATGTGCCAGGGGTACAAGCACTACAGAACGGGCAGACTTGCCTAAGCCTGCAGTGATGATCACTGGAAATCAATGCATGTCCTGGTGGTCACATTAAAGGGTAGTTCAGCACTCCCACCCTCCTGTGCCTTTATTCCCATCATGCCACAGACCTTTGAGGCTGTGCAGGGACAGGATCAGAGCAGGAATTTGGGGGGTGGGAGGGGAGTGAGCACACTTATGACTTAGCTGAGCATATACCCAGGGCTCGTGTGAGCACAGAGATTGGAGTGTGGAAAAAAAGCCAGAACTGTACCCTTTGACACTCATATTACCACTGTGTGGTCTTCACCCTTCCTTTATACCAGCTCTAACACTTCTCAGGCCTTTCACTAAATGAATTAAACTAATTAATTCAGCAGTGAGTAGTTCTCAGCTGGGTGTCTGAGCTGAACTGGCTCAGTGACGGGTCCACCGTGCAGAGCTGGCCCAAAGGAAACAATGGAAACACGACTGTGGGAGGAGGAAGAGGAGGGCAGGAACTCTCCTTTCAGCAGCAGCAACCTTCTAGACTGGCTTAGTTGCAACCTGAAACCACAGCCTGATAATCAGTTTAACCTAAGTGCTGCCTGCCAAAAAGGAGTACTCTGGCCTTCTTTCTGTCCCCCACTCTCCCTTGTGGCAACTGGGACTGGTGTGGTCATACAGCAGAACTTACTTTTTAAGACATGATGACTGACGCTGGTAAGTGATAAATGACCTTCCTCAAATCCTGATTTCCATTCAGACCATCCAGGGGAAGCTGACAAACTTAATGGGTATCAGAAAGCAAATCCCCAAGCTCAGATTTCCCCCCCAGTGTTTGTACACACCCGGGCTTTGAACAAGTGCAGCTGAAAGGGTGTCTCCAGGACAGATGGGTTTAGACTGGTGCAAAACTTAGAGCTGTAGAGAAAAATGTATCAGAAAGCATTTGTATTCCAGAACAAGGCTGGGCTCACATTTATTCTTACTTGAAAGCAAATGTGCTTGAACAAAATTACAGCTTGATTAGACCCTGTAAAATGCCACTACAGCCCTTCCCAATGGATCATCAGCTCAGTGCAACCCTCAGTACCCTCTGGAACATCAGGAGTTAATACACCACTTAGAGATTGAGCATCTTTATCGCCACTTTCATCTAGAACTCAGACAGAAGCTGTGAAGACCAGACAGACAGCTCTGATATTTTCACAGCTAGAAGCGTCACTCAAGCGCAGAATTCCGAGTTTGGCTAATTGCTTTGCCATTAATTTCACACATGGCTCCAGATACAGCACAAGGAAGAAGATATAAACAGACAGAGCGAGCTGGCAATTAAGAAAACCTCGCCTGAAACCTATCTTTAAAGGAAAATTTAAAATATGACATAAAGATGCCAGCTTGTCAGATGATTTCAACTAACAGAGCCAAATTTATGCTTCGTACTCCACCAAAATAAACCAAGTAACACCACAGATAAAATATCTCAGAGGGGTTTTGGCACAGGCTGCTGTTCATGTAAGATGAATGTTCCAATTCTTGTGTCTGAAGTCAATGGGAGTCTAACATGAACTCCAGTAGGCCTCAGGAAAGACAATTTCCTTAAAGGATACCAGCCATGGAAATTTATTGTGGATGGTTACAATAATTATTGCTTGAGCAATAACTTCCAGCACTCCTCTGTGTTTCTTCCTGTGTAGATTAAGCCAATGACACTCAACATACAGATGTAAGGACTGTTTCACACTCTGTGGTTGTATCTAAGTTACTGTTTCAAGTTGCTGCTTTGTTTGTGTTTTTTTTTAAAGCAACCAACCACGGTGCTGCCTCCTCATTTTGCACTGATGGAGCACAGATTAAAATAAATCATTTCTGTTGGGGAGGATTTCAGTGGTGACCACCCATGCAAATACAAAACGTTACCCTCTCAAGGCACAAGTGGAGGGGTGAACAGTTAGACAAGGAAACACTGACAAAAACAGTGAAAGGGCCGTTCAGTCTTTTGTTTTCCATATTCCTCCCTTTTGTTGCCATTTAAGCAGCATTTCAAATCTTGCTGCAATTATCTGAGAGCTAAAAAACGCGCATTGACAAAAGATGCAGCACAGGCCACACAATCTGTGCAGGTCACTATCTGAAGGGCGTGGGAACGCTGCTCTCATCCACGGAGCTGGGCTGGGTCGATCCCCAGGTAATCCCTCCCTCCCACCTGAGCCCATTCCCTCTGGAGCACACACAGTTAATGCTTCCGTTGTCTTCCCTTATTGATTCTGATTCCCTTTGCCATGTATAACTTCTGCCTGTTACTGCATTTTTGCTCCCCAGCTTTGCTAAAAGGCATTTTCAGAAGCCACAAGAGATAAACAAGAAGATAAATATTAAGAAAATTTAAAAAAAAAGAAAAAAATCCCACCTGAATTTAAATTTCTTCTCAGTGTGACTCACCACAGTAAGGTGAGGTGCTTTTTGCTTGCTAAGTAACTAAAAATCAGGCTGCCTTTTTTTTTTCTCTCTCCAAGATCTCGGTTATTTTTCAGTTCTTAGCTCTGCCAGACACACAAGACAAGACAGGGCTCTTCACTGCACACAGAACCAAAGAAGCAGATCTCAGCACTGTGTGTTTCCTGCCCTGCTCTCTACATACAGCAACTTTCAGAACCCCTGCAATAGCAAAAAGATGGAACACTTATATTTTCTACCTTTGCAAGGGGCTTAAGTTAACTTCCAGCAATTAATTTTTGCCATCTGCGAGGCACTTGGTTTACAAATAAAGATACCAATGTATTGAAGAAATAGATTTCAGCCAGCCTCATGATAAACAGGTAACTGAAGTTGCCTGCCTCAAAATTCTATAATCTGTTCTGTGCAAACACTCAGAACCTGAGCATGTCTGAGGCAGGGTTGAGAAGCAGATGAGTGGTTGCTCTATACCAAGAGTAAAGCACAAGGAGATCTTGCACTTGCAGAACCTGAAGAGATCTTAAATAAAGAAAAATACGTTTTAAAAACAACAAACAAGCAAAGACTCGACACAGCCAGGGAGCCAGGCTGTTTGGAATGAAAAAAAAAGACATTTTTCACAGGGGAAGTTTGTACAGTCATGAGATTTTCTCTAGAAGAGGAAGAATGGAGGGATGGAGGAAACAGAGAATGGGGGTGTGATCCTGCAGAGCAGAGCAGCCAAAACAAGGACAAGGGACAGGAACACCCACAGAGGCTGCAAAAGGCAGAGAGAGGGACAGCAAGATTTAGAGAAGCTGAGGAGGTGGCTGGGAAGGAGGTCTGAGGAGAGCACAGGACTTGCTGAAGAGCAGGGCTTGCCCAAGACAAGGTCAAATGACTGGTGTTCGACCAGAGAGAGGGGAAAAACCTGAGAGCAAAGGTCAGGCAAGGCCACGGATCTGCTGCTTCGCTGTGTGGAAGCAGAAACTGCCAGGGGAGATGGAAACAGCCAAGAGGGGGCCTGAAAAGCCTTATTTTAACTCTTCTTTGTATTTGGAGGAGTCAGGCCTGGCGAGACAAGCACAGGACAGGGACAGGAAGGGGAGAAGCACCACCACCAGTCAGCTGAATGCCAAGGGGAGTTGTGGCTGACAGAACTGGACATGAATGGGAAAAAATACATAAATGAACACAATTCCTCATTTTATCCCCAGTCATGCTGCAGTTCTGCATTCTTAAGGTACTACAGGCACCATAATAGAGCAACAGGACAACCCAGGAGTTTTTTCAAGCAATCCTCTTCCTTCTGAAAGACACACAAATATCAACCAAGGGTACACTACTGTCCTTCCTATGTCAATTTATATAAAAATATCAAATGACTCAAATTTCTCCAGAGGTAATTCATCATCATGCTTAACTGACTATGCCATGACTAAAATGACACAGTGCTTCCCCTACTTATAGAATAACTTGCAGAGGGCAGGACCATTAACTCAACCACCACCACATCAGGCACTAAAGCCAATTCTGAAAGTAAAACCTATGAATGATTCAGAAGCATCAGAGTTTGGTGTGAAAGATGTTCCTCAGAAATACACACACACACAGTGGCTATCATAGCAGTCTCGTTAGGAAGTGCTGCTTATCAAAGTTACCAGTTCTTATCTTGGGAGACTTCAGTCAAGAGTGAAGCCATAACCTCATCCTCAGGCTTTTTCTTTTTTTACAAGCTACATACTTGGTATTTTTTTTTAAAGAAAAGTATGCAGTTAATATACCTAAATTTAGTATAGAAAACTTCACATCTGAGAAGCATTTTTAATAAAGTGCCTGGAGTGAAAGCCCAGCAAGTCTCCTATTCAACCATCGGCCACGACGAAGCCGATGGGATTTAGTCCACTCCCACGCTGACAGACGCTGTTTGGTTTAGCTTCTTAAAAGTTTTTAAACAAAATTCCTTCTTCAATCACTTTCAAGGGAGCACACACAAAGTAGTTCCACCCACCAAGGGCTATGGGAAAGCAGCTCAGCATCCCGAGGCACCAGGCCAGGGAGGGAAGAAAACACTTAGTAAGTCCCTCATCTCTGTGACGACGGTGAAGTGGCCAAGAAGCAGTGAAAATGGGCAAAGAATTTACATCTTCCAGTGTTCAAAATACAATAGAGAGTCAGTCCACAGGCTAAAGTGTATTCACTGTGCCTTTAGGCAAATCAACAGGTGATTATAAACATCAGGATCATGGTATTTTTCAAAATTAAGACGGAAATTTGGGACTTGGTTTAAACAGGAAAAGACCCCGAATGTGCATATTTCCACTCTGGAACAAACTGACCTGCTGAGTGGATCAAAACTCCCTTAGAAATTCTAAAAGGTGGGCACATGTATGTTCAAGGTGTGTGTTTTGCTTTTGAACTCAAATTCCAGATTTGTCCACTGACCCGACATGGAAAAACACACAACCTCAAACCAAAAAGTGTGAGTGTTTGTGGGTTTAAATTCAAAATATATTTGATACGTAATATCAGCAACTACTAATAATAGAGCAAGTAAATAATAATAAACCAAGAAAAATTAATGTGAGGGAAGAAATCTTTGGAAAGTACCAACAGTTTTGAAGATACTCCCCGAGAGAGAAGGGTTTGACATCAGACAGTTACATCAACAATGCAGAGTTGGACATCAGCACTCACAGCCAGTCCCTTCCAAAGCACGCCTTGCCTGGAGATGAGTAAACAGCATTTTCAGACACTTCAGTTTTATTGCAAAGGGACACACTTGCAAGGGAAGTAACTGGAAATATAAAAGCATCTAAGGTTTTGTTACTTAATTTTCTGACATCCCTGGTCCCTCACGCTCGGCCCCTGGGGTGTGACGAGCACGGCGACAGCAAGTCCCGGCTCCTTTTGGGATCCTGGATTACTGACACAGGGATACAATGAAGATCATGGTGCTGCTGGTGGCAGCAGAATCAATATGACAACGTCCTCCAATCCTCTACCTACAGCCAAGCAGTTCTCTCGGCTGAGAGCTGGCACAACCTCCCACCACAAACAGAGACGCCACTTGTGCTGGCCTAAGCACAGGGGGAAGAACGAGTCACTCCAATACCGGATTGATTCTTTCTGCAAATTCTTATTAAAATATCTGATAGAGTGTGCCACTAACAGTTTATCACTGAATAATATCAATGGATACGCTAATTATCAGCCTGACTGTATTAATGGTTTCAGTTTAGCGCAGCAAGAGTGGAATAACTGACATACCATTCTCGTTAACTTTGGTACTGAAGAATTAGTGTTTTATGATATTGCAGTTCCTTCATTGAAGCATTTTCCAAATATGAGAAATGGTATTATACTAAAGCCTGAGGATTCTGAGAGGCAAAAGCTATGCCAAAGCATGTTGTTTGGTAACCTCATTTTCAGAGATGGCAAGCACCCAGATCCCAACTAAACCCAGGGAGGCTGAGAGGTTTGAATTTTGAGTATGATATTCAGAACAAAAATATTTTGAAAAAGAAAACATTACTGCTCTGGTCAAGCCATCCAGACAACACACATAAATTAAATCTTCCCCAGAAAGCCCCTTGACCGGGATCAGTAAGCAGCACACCCCCACTTGCAACACAGGTCAACATCATGAGCTCACAGTTCACAAAGCTCCACCAGCACCCAGGACTCTGCACTTGGCCTCTCTGTCACTCTTATCATATAGAAACTGTTACCCACACAACGGATTACAGGGTTATTAAGGACTACACTAATCCAAAGTACAAACCCAGGGCAGCACAAGACATCCATTCTTTTGCTGTTTCTTTGCACTATTCCTTGCCCTATTCTTGGGCCCATTTTCCATCCAGTACGAGCTTTGGAATAGAAGGCACATTCTATATTATATTCCTCTCATGTTGTTCCATATATATTATTTCTACTACAGTAGAAATTTTAGTTGTTTTATACTTGCTTTCCACAAAACAAATCCTAGCTGATGTGTCTTGCACAAGTAAAGAATGCATAAGGTATTTATAATCAATATAAGTAATTACAAAAAGCCATTATTTTTCCTTAGGGGAACATACTAATCCAGTTCCATTTTGTCACATGTAATCTTAAATCCGAGGTTACACTACTCCTTAAAGCAATAAATGCAGTGCAGACAACTAAAAATATTAAATAATTCATTTCTTCAATTTTCTCCACATTAAAACAGAACAGAGTTTCAAGGCACACTTTTGGCAAGTTACTTACAAAAAAAACCAACACAGATGAGAACAACAGGATAGTAAACAAAGTGCATCAATAAAACCCCAAACTGGTCCTATTACAGCCAAAGGAGGATGGGGAGAGGAGCCATTTTAGGAGCTGTAATTCCTTAGTGTAGGAACACAGCAATCACTTTCAGAACCCATCCAACTTGCAGCCAGTTCCCCCTGCCACGTGTCTTATTTACAGCATCCTCATCTCCCCGCAGCAGGAGAAGGACATCAACCCAGACCTCCTACAAGACAGACTTCACCAACCTATCAAATCACTCGACTTACTTGCACCTTTTTTGCCTTCTTTTTAAACGACAACATCAAAAATCTACCTCACTTGCATCTTCTAATCTGCTACCAACACACAACCACCTTCCCTGGCCAAGAGGCAGCAAGCATTTGTACACTGCACATCTGCAGTCAGGCAGCCTGCAAGAGCCAGGAAGAAATGTTGTTGGGAGTTGTTCTGCAGCTCTCAGAAGAACAGGCTAAAGAACAATAAACAATGGTTATTCACCAGAAGGTACACGAGAACAACCCATACAACGCTGACCTTAGAAGCATGACAGCAAGGAAATCCACCTTCCCCTCAGCGCTCTCAAAGGCCAGCAAGCAATCACTGACCTTAATGCAGGGGAAAACCCACAATCTAAGCACCTTCATCATTAAAACTTCTAAAAGGCAGCCTGAAATCCCGAAATCCCTGAGGATAAGCACTTTCTCGTGTAACTCAACCAAAAAAAAAAAAAAAAAAAAAAAGCGCCCACATAATTCCCTAGACATGCATAATTAAGAATACATCATTGCCCTTTTCTGGCAGAGTGCTTTCCCAGGGAAACTCAACTGCTCTCTAGAAGAGGAGAGCTCTGGCCTAGTCCCACGGCCGGGGAAGCACCAATCCTTCAGGATTCTGCACATCCCTCCAGTTCTCCGGTATCTACATTATGCCCAGCCTCAACTCTGATTTCTTGCTTCCCCACCCCTTCCCATACATCCCACACACTGAACACCGTCCTTTCCATCCCACCTTCCAAGATAAGCAATACCTACAGTTTGTTTTTTTCTTTAATATGCACACAGTTCCACTGTAAAAAACGTCAGTAAATCCTCCCAAACCAGCCAGAAATAACCCTCCCGCAACAACAACCAGGGAAAGCTTGGCTCCCTCCTGCACAGGTAGAGATACCACCTCGAGAGAAGACGTGTCGTTTTTCTTTGTCTTTTCCAGCACGGGGACGAACCGTCCACTCCGAGCACCCTCCGATCCCCCCCGAGGCGGGTTCCGAGCACACCCCACCATCATCACCCCCACCACCAGCCGAGCCGCTGACCGAGCCCCACCGCGCGGGTTGCACCTGCATACATCCCCCCGGCAGGGCGGGGAGGCCTCTTTCCCCTACCCCGCACCCCCGGGCCGGGCTCCCCTTCCCCCGGCAGCACCGCGCTACCCTCGCCCCGCACCTACAGCCCCAGCCGGACCCCTCCCCGCTCCCGGCCGGCCAGGCCGCCTCCCCCGCCCCGCGGCCGGCGCGGCTCCCCAGGCGAGCCCGGTGCTGCGCAGGCCTCGCCGCCCCCCGCGGTACCGTCGGCCGGGGCGCTGGGGCCCGGCTGGGCCATGGCTGGGCCGGGCCGGGCCGGGCCGGGCTGGGCTGGGCTGGGCTGGGCTGGGCGGGCGCCGCCGCGGCCTCCTCCGGGCGGGGACCGCTACGCCACGGGCAGAGCGACGGGAGCGGCCGGGCCGGGCCGCCGCCTCCTCCGCCTCATCGTGACAGCAGCGGCCGCCGGCGGCGGGAGGGGAGGAGGGACGGGCGGGACGAGCGGGAGGAGGAGGAAAGAAGCAGGAGGAGGAGGAGCAGCAGGAGCCCCGCGCAGGCGCCCGCGGTGAGGGACGGGAGCGGCAGCCGGGCCGGGAGGGAGCGGGGTGAGGACGGGGAGTGGGAGTGAGGAGAGGGAACGGGGACGGGGAGAGGGAACGGGGACGGGGAGAGGGAACGGGGACTGGGAACAAGGACATGGCAGAGGGATAGGGCCAGGGACTGGGAACAGGGACAGGGCCCGGGAATATGGACAAGGAACAGGGGCTGGGGACAGGGAACAAGGAGAGGGAATAGGGACTAGATCCAGGGAGCGGGAGAGGACCTGGGGACAGGGACTGGGAACACGGACAGGGCCTGGGAATAGGGACAGGGAACAGAGACAGTGACAGGGATGTGGGAATAGTGAACATGGACTGGGAATAGGGACTGGGGACAGGGAGAGGGACTGGGACAGGGACCAGGGACTGGCAACAAGGGACAGGGGACAGGGACTGGAACACGGACAGGGTGAGGGTCGTGGTGGCTCCTCGAGGGTCCCCCCCAGGCCGCTCCCCTCAGCGCCACGCCCCTGGGTCTGCAGCCCAAAGGCATAGTTAGTGTTTATTATTCAGGAAATCGGTTTAAGCAACACTGACAGACTATTCTGCCCCACAGTCACAGACTCACGGAGGCTGGAAAACATCTCTGAGACCGTCATGTCCAATATTTGACCTATCACCACCTTGTCGACCAGACCAGAGCACTGGGGGCCACATCCAGTCATTCCTTGATGTGATGAGGAAGGAAGCACCTAAGATTCATAAACAATCAGAAAGTTTTATTAGCAAATTAAAAATTGTGGTGTGACCAGGGTGGGCAGTGGAAGGAGCCAGAGCAGCCACAGGGGCCCTTCCCCAGCACCCACGGTTGGGCTTCAGTCCTTCCAGCTAACTGGGAGAACATGCCTAAACTTTAGGTTTTTACCAATAAAATGGTATATTTACATCATTTGAGCTCATGTAAAGTCACAGAAAGCAGAGTTGCAGTGGAAATTACAATACCAAGTCCTGCCATGGGCAGGATCTGTTACGACTCATCTTTCTTACGGCTTACGCACCCTAAAATGAGTCCCTTTTAAACTCAGTCTCACTTATCACCACAGTTTTTCAGGCCTTGTCAAAATACGTGGTACAGCAAGGCATGGGATTCTGCATTTCCTAATAATATTTTGCTCAGTTAAACCAAATCCAAACCTGAAATAGGGAATCTTTGAAAATTATTCCGGTTTGCCCTTTTTGATCAGTCCAGGTAAATCTTCTCAAGTCTTTGCCGTTGTAAAAAGCAGGCTTAGACTAAAGACTTAACTTTTCAGTGTTCCCAACTTGAGACGTGCAGGGCTTGCTTTCTGTGGTATTTGGAGAACCCAGAAGTGCCAACTGCTCACGGAATTGCTGACTTAGTGACAAGATGATCAAAGGATGAAGTATCTATCACTTGAGGCACATTTACACATTTCTTAGCTCCTGCTTAGGCTCTCTTACAAGTAGCTGGATATTACAAGCATTCAACACATAAATCCCTTTGAAAATCTAGTCCTGTGGGAACTGAGCTCTTAAAACTCTGCCCTCCTCTGTGTTTGTATGGGTACCCCAAAGCACCCACATTAGCACTTATTTTCATCTTGTTCATGTTGAGGAAAAGCTCTGGCACGTTTTGGATGGTCCAGGATCAAACTGAGTGCAGCATCACTCCAGCTGCAAATGGAAAGTAAGATAATATCAAGCTCGATATCTGTTGTACCTACAAGTGCTTATTAGGGAATGAATATCGTATCACTTTCATCACTTCAATTGACAATTAGAATTGCAACATTTCAAAGCCTTTGTTAGAACTCCTGAGCTTACATTCTAAATGGGTTTTGTATGTAGTTTGAAGAATATAAAAACCCTCAAGGGGCTTGTGCTTTCATTTTTCCTGCTTGTTCTTCCATCTAGAGCTGTACTAGCTTTATAGGTATGGCTCTTACCTAATCTTTCCTGCTTTCCCTGGACAGTAATTGGACTTGGCAGAGGCAAAGGTTTAAGTAGTGTCTATCCAAATGTCTTCTAACCTGGAACAACTGAGTAACTTCCTCTGTGCCTCCCAGAATGTCCCATTTAATTCTAATCACTTGTAGTTCTTATAGCCTTGATCTGCAAGGATTTCCCAACATGACTCAGCTCAGTCTTAGAAGAAGTGAAGGAGGTTTGGCAGCAGTTTGCAGTCAGAGGAACTGTTGCAGTGCAGAACCAGCAGAGACCAGGAGTCCTGACCGTCAGTCCCTGTGGTGTACATGTTGGACAAGGGCAGTGTTGAGGAACCAGTGAGGCAGGTGAGCAGAGACTCTTTCTGGAATAAGCTTCTCCAGAGATAACACCCCTAAAATCCCATGAATTTTTATCAAATTTACTTGGCCTAAAAGTCTAGCATGGGTGCTTTCAGTATCAGCAAACACGAGTGAGTGGAAGATGCATCTTCCTGGAGAGCATGTGCTGTGTTAGTACAGAAGGAGGAGCAGCTGTCCCCCTGCAGTCTGCCTGGAATTTAATCCTGTAGGGTTTCTGAAAGAAGTTTTCAGCTTTTGTTTGAGCAGGAACACCCAGGGACAAGCAGTGAGTGTGAACACAGTGCAGTTGCTGGAGACCTGAGTGGGACTGGGGTTGTTTGATTGCAAAGAGCACAGTGAAATAATTCACACATCTTGGAGAGAAGAGGTATTTTCTTTTTGCCAGAGGAAAATAAAAGGGTGGAGAAGGAAGTAATTAAATGTTTTCCTAATAGTTCTGTCGTGTGGTTGGTTGACTTGAGTGCATAGGGATGCTCAAGTTCCAAATTAAACTCTTCCTGCTTATTTTTTTGATCACGTAGAAAGATTTTTCTCTTTCGGTATCTTTGGTTTTGCTTTTTCTTCTTTTTTTCCTTTTCCTTTAATTGGGGCACTTTAACCTCAAGTGAAGCATCTCTTCATGAGGCTTTGAGGAATGTATTGATCACTCTCCTTACCTGTGAAAGTAATCCCAGATCCTGGTTCTGGTTGAATTAGCCTGGCTATGTCCCAACTCCTGGCAGGACAGGGCCCAATTGCATACCTTTTACTGCCACTTGCCACAAATTGCCCAGCTTTGGGGGAGGCCACTGCACACTCCAACAATCAGAGGGACAGGACTGTGATCAGGCTGAGGAAGGTAGGATCACAAAAGCTTTGTATTCACAGGAAGTGAGGCTATTTCCTAATTCTGAAAGGTACAAGATATTATTCTTTTGTACGCCTGCTAAACCAATTCTACAAAGCTCAGGGTCTTTAAAAGGATAAACTGAATTTCTGGACATGCAAGGCCAAGGCTGCATCTGGTGTGAATCCAGTGGAAACAGGCTGATGTGTGGGAAATGAGAAGCTGGCCTGTATATAACAGAATCAAAATAGAGATCAAAAAGACCCCCTGAATTGTGCTCTTGCCCGTTTCTGTTGCTTTACTGGCCACAAAGAAGTTTGATTCTGCTGTGCCCTGAACGATGGGGGTTTGCAGTGAATTACAGGCCCTGCTCCCCAGTGGAGTTCAGCTCATAAACCACCCACTGCTTAATTCAATTAATCCAAGAAAGCTGAGTAAAGAGGTGGATTTGGGAAGCAGCTTTGTGGGTTGCTGAAACTAAACTCCACTGCACTCACAGAGGAAAAGAATTCCAGCACTGGGGACACTCTGCCTGAGCAGGTGGGAGAGCTGATTTCCTCTCTCCCAGGTGACTCTCCCCGTGGGTGTTACACAGTGAAGAGTTTGGTAACAATCTCCACTGGACAAACCACAAAAGGGCATCATCTTCAGGTGAGTGCAACAAGAATGGTTCCAATGTGGACAGCAAACATATGACCAGAAAAAGTGTGTGTTCTTAACTCCAGGTGAAGTCCAGGGAAGAAGCAGAAGTTGCAACACACCCTTGAGGAGGGACTCGGTGCCTCAGGACAGGGAGCCTTGGCCTCATTCAAAAGGCAAGTGACAGCCTTGTCCTTGCAATTTACTGCTTGCACTTTATTTTCTTTTATTTCTACATTTGCCAGAGTTTTTATACTGGTTTTCTCACTTGTTTTTTTTCTTTTATTATTATTTGTTTAAAATAAAGTGGTCAGAGTTTCCTAATTTTTTAAATGTTTGTTTTCCTTCTGGTGAGATTGATGGGTCATTATATTGAGTATTAGTTCTGCAGCTATGAGTGTTTGTAGGCTTTGGTCCTTTCTCTTTAATGCAAAGCTTTTGGAGAAAATTTACATTCATCTAAGTATTACCATAAAGAGGTTGGTTAAAAATCCCAAACCAGTCATGCTCCTTGCTTCAGAAGTTATTCTGGAATGTGAGGAATTCAGTCTGGAACAATTACATTATTTGCAATAGTAACTTCTTAGCGAACCCTGGAATAGTTTATGTAGTTAAAAACCTTTTCAAGAGCAATTGAAAAATTATGTTATCCCATCTATTGTTTAAAGGGTTCCATGTGGTACAGTTCTTTGAATATGTGGGAAGAAAATGAAGCCAAAAATGAAAATCTGGCAGGCAAGAACCAAAGTGCTTGCATTGGCCCAAAATCCAGATATGTGCACATTAATGATCTCATTTGAAAGATGTCTGTATTAAGATCTGAAAGCTCTCTGTGTTCCCAAGGGACAGGCTCATTGAATATTGTGATGTACCATCAAACTAAACAGTTTTCCTTATTTCTTACTTCAAAATAACCGAGAAGTCAGAAACTCATTCTGGGTGAGTAACCAAAGGGCACACTGAGAGCACAATTCTTTTGGGTAACCTTGCTCAGCAATACATCAGAATTGTCACTCAGAGAGGCACAGCTCTGCCTTGCACTTACACCCTCCGTCGTTGGAAGGTACAAAAACAAGCCGTGAGCCATTCAGACTCACTATACCTGTACTAACAAAATTATCTGCACACACTTCAACTACTGCAGTACCACGTCCAGCATCTCTGCTTAAGTCCCTGCTGAAGGCAGATTTGGACAAAGGCTCCCTCCTGCCAGCTCTGTTACTGCAGCAGGATTTTACAGTAGAGGAGAGCAGGCAGCAGTCAGTCACCACACATTTATCACACCTCACCCAGCAAAGTCCAGCGTGGGCCAGCACTGGGACCCCAGAGAGACCTCTCTTGTTTTTCACTCTGTTCATGAGGTTATACTTTTCTTTGAAAAACCTCAAACAACAGCAGGAGGTTCTGCTCCTTGAGGCTGTTTTGCACAGAAGTGTTACACGTAGTAGTGTTTCTCTAACCAACAGACCATGTCAACAGTAGCATCCCATGCATTCAACTTCCTAATCTTGAGTCGACCAGTTCGTTAACATCAACGAGATGAGTCATGTCAGATCTGCAAGACTGGGCCATTTATCCCATTTCCTTCCTCTGAGGCCCGAGCAGATCAAATATCCCATAAACTCTAGTGGTTTGCAATGCCCACTTGCCAAGAGAAGGGAGGGAGCGTTGCAAGTGCCGTAAAATTCACTGTCCCATGTGTGTTGTATTAAATGGTGTGGCCAAAAGATTTCCCTGTTAAGGCTTCAGCAGCAGTGCTCATTCTGGAGTGTTTTATTCATCCAATCACTGTTAACCCTCCGTTTGTCCCCCTCAGAAGTGCCTTTGGAGACATTTAGAAGAACGATACCCAAGAGGTCTTTGTGTAAAGAGTGGACTAGGCAGCTGAAGAGATGCCCCAGGGTTTCAGAGGATCACCACATCTTTGCAAGTCCTTCAGCTGAACAAGCCCACCTACTGTACAGTTTAATCCAGGTAGGATTCCAGAAGTGTAGCTCAAGGCCTTCCTCCAGGTGGGACTCCACAGTGATTCCTGAGCCTTTCCTGGGGCTCTGCCAATTCCTGTATATCCAGAGATGGTCCAACCAAGTGCTTGTCAGTACAAGTTAAAATCCCACATCTCAAGTCAGTGGGTGCACCCATGCTGTCCAGCTGTTTCTCACTGGTGCCATCCCATCCTTATGAATCCTTTTATCCACTATTTTCCCTGACTTCTCCTAAGTGTTACAGTGGTCTCCCTATTTGCCTCTTTATTTCACTAGAGTGCCCTTTCCAGACCTATGTCCCTTAGATGCAGACACACAAGTTATTTTGTATTTCTATGGCACCTTGCTCTGGAGAAAGACCATTTTAGTAGAGCCAGAAGAGAAGGAATTATCTTAGATTTACATAGCCTGATTTTCCTGGGGATACACAGAAATCAGCAACAGGAAGGAAAAAACCTGAACACGTATCTCCTACTCCCTATAGCTTTTTTTTGTCATGAAGTACATTTTCTTTCCTTATTCAGCACACCTCTAAAAAATACCAAAAATACTTTTGCCCTTCTATGAAAAAACAGCCGAAGACAAACATCGGTTGTAAAATGCGTATTTCTGAGCAGGTGAAAAGATCAAACAAACTCGTTTTCTGTAGAATCTCAGTTTGATCCTCCCAAAAATGTTTGCTGCTGAGATAGCTTCCCTGCCTGGCTCCTGCACCACTCAGGCAGCATCAAGAAGCTTCTTCCCCCTCTGAGACCACAGGAGGTTTCACATTACGTTGTTAACCTCCCTCAGATCGTCTCCTCCGTGCACCATCCCAGTCACATTTACATGCAGACGTCATGTCACTCAGCCCACTTTATGCCACTTAAATCTCTTTCGTTGCCATGGGGAGCACTGATAAGGAACCAATTAGCAAATAAAATATTTGAGGACGGATGTGGAAGCCACTACTCCGCGGATTTGTGTGTCACAGGCAGTGACATTTCGTTTGGCATTTGTCCTTACCTGGCTGAGCTTCTTCCACTGCAATTTCAGCTACATTGTGTAGTCAAAACATGCCCTTCCCACGGGGTTTAGAGGCTTAGACGTGCAACGCTATCTGACCCGGGGGAATTTTGAGAGTTCTCAGGAGAAGAGGGATTGCTTGGAAAGCGATTTTCCGGCATGAGAGCGCCAAGAGCACCATCCAGTGCCTGAGCAGAGTAAACACACGGGAACTCGATGGCGCTGGGACAAAGGCAGCTCTGCGCATCCCCCAGTCCAGCTACACCTGGGGGGGTGCACGAGGGGTTAATAAAATACACACGCTGACAGAAGGAACTTGGAAGGGAAGTCTGGCAAAGTGCTCAGACTCTCAGGAGGACAGGACACAACCTGGAAGATCCCATCTTCTAAGCTAGAGCTGTACTCTGAGTTGAGTTACCGATGATTTAGGGAGCAGAAGACACAAGGGAGGAGGAAGAGGAGGTGGCAATAGATGGAGCTGGTTAAGAAAAGTAGGTAATTAAAACCATGATGGAAAGGAAAGAGAAAATCGGGCCAGGTCCTGCAATCCTTCCCCTTTGCAGGATTGAATCAGCAGAGACCAGGAAGGTGCGCTGGCAGCTGAGAAAATAAGGGAGAAGTGACCTCAGCTGCCACTGCCCAGTCCCAACAGCCTTACATGGCCTGTCAAATGTGGGTAGTGCTGGATTTCAAGAATAAAAATTATTTGGAAAAAGATTTTGCACACATGTGTGCAATAAGTAGTAATTCTCATTACATGTGGCTACATGCTGTTGGTGGGCTAGAGAGAAGGAACTAATTGGAGAACAAGGAGTCCTTGGGGCTAAAAGTGGGCACAGGCAGAAATTAATGTTATCTGTAAAGAAGTGATACCCAAAAAGACGTCCAAGAGAAAGCATGCAGCTTTTCCATGGGCTGGTAGCTGTGCAGCAATGTATGGAAACTGTGTAAACAAGGAAACACGAGTTTGGTATGTTATGAACTGGCTATTTATTAATCAGAGGTACAGAGTGCTCCAGTTTAGCACAATGTTTGTGGTAATCTATCACTAATATGTCCTTCCTAAAATCAGACTTTGGGCATAGTATAGAAATGCTGTAATCCAAGACAGCTCCTCTGTTGTGTTCAGCTTCACATGTGTTTGCTCTTACTCCTTTTATATTGAGCTTGCAGAGCACAACTCACTTCTTTGATTAATATCAAGCAGTGTTTTGTTAGTGCCCTGTGGCAGAAGTGCCCAGATGGGGTGGGCTGAATACTGAAAACATGAGAAGCATTTAGTGTTCTGTGGAGCTCTGTTAGAGTTGTCTGAATAGAACATCTGGTATCAGATCTTGGGATAAATCAGTTTGGACCTGCTCTGGGTCTGTGCTTTGTTCCAGATTTACATTCCCTCTCTTCCTTGTTCCTGGAGCCAATAGATGATGGTTTATTGCCTGGTGCAACCCATTTAAAGTCCCTTTGTTGGGGCTTGGCAATTAGTGGAGCAGAGAGAGTATAAAAACCACTTTGACATCTGTGGGGTTGAAATGGCAACACTGACTTAAGATCTCCCTGAAAGGCCTTTTATCTGTCCTCAAGGTGATGGAGAAAGAAGAAAGAGTAGTTATCCAGAGACTTTGGGAAGATATTGCCTGACATCTGTGCAGACCTTTTGTGTGTATCCAACGTGCCTGCCCACCACAGGGCCCTAGTGTAGGCATGCAAGACCTCCCTGCCAGGGGAAATTATTGGTATCCCACTACTCAGCACTGCCACATCCCTCTGCCAGTCCCGCTTCAATGTGCAAGAAAAACTCCTGCAGGTCTGAAGAGCGAGGAAGGAAGCCGGGAGCTGCTGGGGTGTCGTGTGACCGACGCCACCCGGCAGATGGAGGTGCCCGTCCCTCAGTCACACAACACACTGCACAGCCTTCCCAAACACATCCCACTGCTGGCAACAGCGAGGAAGGGCAGGCTCACGTGGTTTGCAATTCAAGGACTGTGACTGCAGAGGCGAATCAGGTGCTGAGGCACATGGACACCTAATTTAGAAGCGTTTGAGATGAACTCCTTGCACTTTAGGAAGTGTTTCAGCTCTGAGTACACACACCTCCCAAATACCCTTTGGATATTTGGCTCCACTCTTGGGCAGGTTTGCACGAGTGGTGTTTTTACCTGCTCCTGTGAGTGGTGTTTTTACCTGCAAATTTTACCAACTTTACCTGCTCAGAGGCTCTGACTCCCAGGACTGTGACCAAAGCCATGAAAAATCACCAAATGGGAATTCCGAAATTGCATTCAGAGTATTCTGAAGCAACTGTTTCCTATGTAGTAACCAAGAAAAATGTCTCACAAGGGAACATTTTATGCTATTGAGAAAATAAGATATTTTGAGTTATATTCCTTTAAGATGTCTTGCTACGTTTAAGGGGCTGATTTTGCTCTCTCTTTTCCTCTTGTTACCCCAACCAAACTTCAGAGGAGCTGTTCTTGCCTCGCACCAATGGAGAGAAGGAAAGAGAAGCAAGTTATTCATGTTCACTGTTGTTTTGTGCCAGATGTTTTGCTGGTAGAAATCCATAGCTCCACAGGCACCAATTTCTTCAGGATCTGGAATGTCTGACACAATCTCTGTCTCCACTCTGGACGGTCTGTGAAGGAACCCGCTTTATTTTGCAACGTTGAATATTCATGCTGGGAAGTTATAAGCAAAAGCCAAATAATGAGAGGCAGGGTCTCTAACGAGCTTCCTGTCACATGAGGCTCTGGTTGTGGGGAAGCAGATGTGGTTGCTGACTTGTTTCCAAAATGTTTGTTGAGTGGTGATTAGACTCTGTCATGCTGATGTTATATCTCTGTGATCTCATTCAATACAAGTAGTTCTGCAAACAGTGAAATAGTTTTTTCCTATGGATTTATATCTTGGATTGTGTTTCTGCATAAATTCTCTGATGTTTAATGGGGATTGAGTTCATTTTAGCCTGTTTCTTCAATGAGAGATGAGTAATCTGTCTTGACTTGGCTGCCTACTTTCACGAAACTTGCAGGAATTAAATATCACAAGTATTTAAAATTTGAGTGGGAATTATGAACCAGTTCCAGAGTTATTTGGGGCCAACTCATATAAACAAACATAAGCATGAGTCTCATTTTCTTTAAAAAAGCAAAAGGTAAGAAGCAATCTTTTATTACTTTGTCCTTCTATTTTACCTGCTTGATTCTGTTGTTTTATTAGAGATCAATCATGTAAGAGATGCTTTATTTATAAAGCTTTGTGAAAGATGAGAGACCTTTTTGCCACACTGAATGCTTATTAAGACATCATTAATTTATACTTATTTTGGGCTTATTATGACGTTGCTTTTTATTTTCCTTGCTGGAGCAGGGGAAAGAGGTGACATGGTTTTTGACTTACATGTTTGCACAGGCAAGTGCAGAGAAAGAACATTATTTTTCCTTTAGGATTCTCATAGTCCTGGTTTGGAAAGGGAGAAAGGAAACCTAGAATAGAAAACGACCTTTTGTGTTGCTGAGTCCAGTCTTCTGCGTCTGCAGAGAGCCAAGTTCCCAACCTTTTTCACAAACAGCTTGTGCTGTTCAAAAATATGCTGCTCTCTCTTTGTCATCCCTCCTATCCTCCCAGTTTCCCACTGTATTTGGGTGTTTGCTCCAGAATTTTCTTCCTTTGATAGGAAGAAACCTTTCAATTTCCACAGTTTATGCATGTTTGTTCTTTTTCTATGAAATCCCTAAAAAGCTCATTCCTGTAGGTAGCCATGTCTGTACAGGGAACAGGGAAGGAAGACCATTCCAAGAGCACAGAAAATCTACACTTGGGTAAATCCTTAAGACACAAATCTGTTGGAAATTAGGCTTCCACAGCACTTAGCATAAAATATCTGTGTGTCTAATACTCCCAGGTTTTTCTGGGACTGGCAAATGAATTCTTTAGCAATGGGAACTGCACATGCATCTGCTTGGCTCCTGTGGGCTGATGTTACAGAAAACTGTAGGAATGTCTCCAGGGATCACAACCACCCAGCTTTGTGTCACAGGCCCTGTGTCTTCACAGGCCTCAGAAATTCCCATTCAGCTGAGTAGAGGAGAACAGAGTGGCAAGTCTCTGCTTTTATTGCTAATGCTTTGTAAAATAACCTTTATGGTCTGTACCTTCAGTCCTGGGCAGGTCTGTGTGACTTAAGATTTATTACACTGCCCTTCATATTTGTGCATCTCTCTCCAGTTCCTGGAGAGGAAAGAAATTAAAGGTCCAAAAGGTTAGCTTGGTGTTAATAGATCCAGATATATATACCCAATATTTAACTTCCCTGGACAAAGGAACTGCTTGATGCCTGGCTTGTCCTGTTACAGTGTGACAGTGTCAGCCCTGAGTGCTGCAAACCTTCATCCAGCCTCAGAGAATAAAAAGTAAAAAAGCCAAGTGTCTGCTCAATGGAAAACAGATGGAGTTTTCATTAGATATTACTTTTAATGATCTGCTTTGAAAATAAAGATACCCCATTCCAAGCAGAAGAAGGGCCTCCTAATAGCTGTGTTTAGATCCCAGGCTCATTATCTGAGCTGCAGATAAGCAAGATTGCAAGACCTTTGTATCACTGGAACCTCCAGTTAAGCTTGCCGACCATTATTAGAATTCCAAACACAGCAGAACTCTTTTGGAGCCTTCCCAATGTTTTTTCCTGAAGATGTATCTTTATTTAATGATTCAGAGTTATTATGATGGGCCTGGCAGTGAATTGCTCTGTTTCTGGAGTATTACCATTTAACCCAGGCCAGGATAAAAAAATCCAGGAATATTCATTGCAGGGCAGACCTTTTGCTTCTTTGAGAGCCTGTTCTTCACAGTCCACCTCGGTGTGACTCCCCCAAATGTGTTGCTGGCTGTGAGAGGTGACCCCAGCAGTGCAGAAAGCCTAAAAATCCTTCCTAAAAGGATGAACCCTGCATTCTGTGCCTGTAGGTACTAAATCAGCTCTTGACATGTAAAGAACAATGCAATCCCAGGGTTTTAGGAACAGATGGCTGCTGCCAAACCACAAGAAATGCTTTTGTCTGGAACTCATGGAGCAGTAACATAGCAATGGAGGGTGTACCCCTGTCTGTTATTCCCTCTGAGCGAATTCTCAGAGACATGTTACCAGGATTCAGAGAGATTTCATGGAACTGGGAGAGCAATGGGCTTCAATTCTCTTACAAAGGGAGGAAGAGACAATAGAGCTCAGCAAAACGTGGCAATTTCTGTTTCTGTCTGAGAGTTATGCAAGCAGAGCCCAGTGCCCACCCTCAGGCAGCACTCTCCCAAAGTGAGACTCACGTGAGGAAACTTGTGTTGCTTTTCTTCTTCAGGCCTTCAAAATTGCTTTATTTCCTCTGCATGTGTGTAAATATAACCTGTATCTTCAACTGATCTCCAGCTGGAGAGCATGAGTCACAATCCATACTTCTCAAAGGTCAAGGAAGTTTGGAGCTGATGTTCTGGTTCACTGTCACCTCTGTGGAAAAATACCTGCATGAATAATGAGAAATAAGCCTCTTGTTTTCATAAGAGGGACCAGAAGGGTCAAGTTCAGCAACAGTCTATCACAAGCTGTTAATTAAAGCACTGTTCTGAAACCAGGTTTTTCCCACTCTGTTAGAAACCTTCTTCAGTTTCCAGACTAGAGTTATTAGTGACTGGTTTGTTCACATATATTACTGTGCCAAAGCTGTCTTTTAGTTTAGATTATACACAAAGTGAGTACTAGGTTTCCTCTGCTTTTTGTCTCTTTTAGGGGAAAAAAGAAAAAAAAGGGCTTAAATACAAGGTCACCTTGTGTTCAAGGGCCTGTTATATCCTCACACAATTCAAGGGTGTAGGGGGGAACAAGCAAAAGGATCAGATGACAAAGATGTCATTTATTAGGTTTGATGTCATATTTAGGTCTGTGTTCCTTAGAATGATCCAGCAACAGCATCCCTGCCCCTGTTATCTTATGTCCAAGTAAATACAGTTAATTTTCTTTCTTTGGGTTATATTTGCAGAAATCAAGCAAATGCCCTCTCTTCTTGTGTTACTGGAGTGGAAAAACAATACAATTGTTTCTTTTCTCTTGTCTCATTCAGTGGCCTTTTCCTGGTTCAGTGTAGCTTTGTGAGCATGGGTGGCCAAACCATGGATTGCACAAGGCAGTTCCATCCCCCTGGTGATCACAGCACGAGGTGAGAGGTGTCAGAGATACTCCTGGTTGTGAAGAAATGACTTGCAGAGGATGAATTCTCAGCAAAATTCCAAGCAGGTGCCTTTCCGAGGTGTTTAGTTATGCAAACCTCAGTCACTCGGGGGGGATTTTGGCCTAAGTAAATAACATAAGATGGATCAATGCAGAAATCCACCCCATCTCCACGTCAGCACCCTGCTTATTTTGAACTGAGGGTGCAAAGCCCCAGCAGGGACAGACACTCTGCAGTGTGGTGGCCTCTGTGACTCCCTTGAGTCACTTGGCAGCACAATAATGGAAAGGGAAACGTGGGATTTCTTGTGTCTCTCGTGTCCATGGGAACAACACTGCTGAGAGCAACGGGGACCAAAGGCCTGGCCTTCAAAACATATGGCTTGAAAAAGAAAGCTGTGGTTTTTTGGGAAGGTCCAAATGTGTTTCATTCAGCTTTGCTGCTACTCCCAGAGTTGAGTTGTAAACAAGTCACACATCTGGGCTGCACTGCCTGGGACTGTTTTCATCGTCCCAAGCAGTTATTGGCTTCATGATGTTCTGTGTGTGCAGAAAAGAGCTTGTAAGAGGCACCCTGAGCAAACTCTTAACTGAAGAGCTTAAATGTCGTGAATCACCAGCCTGCAAGGGAGCCACAGCCTTTAACTCTATAGATATAAACCTGAAGTCTTAAAATTCTGCATTTCTAGGCCTGTAGAGTCTCATTCACACAGCTCCCTAGCAGATTTCCATGCTGACTCCATGTCCAGACAGGACGACTGTCCAAAGGAACGATGGACACGTGCTGTCATGGAAGATAAGTGGGAACTTGAGCAGAGCTCCCCTACAGCTACAAAGCTTTTTGTAGCTATACAGCAATAAAGCTTTGAAAGCAATTTCTGTACATCATGAATAAAGGGATGTAAGATGTCAGGATTATCAATACTCAGTGTCGAGTGACAAAATAATGTCGCACCTCCATAATTTCTGTTGAAGTAATGGATTGTTTTCTCACTGCACAGTTGGCATATCCTGGAGTCTTTGGATTCTGCACTCTGGAGGCTGAATGTGTTTGAGTTAATTAATACTTAAAATGTCCTATGCCCCTGATTCCAGCCTCAGTTCCCCAAAATGTGACAGTGCAGGTGATCACAGAAAAGCCACAGGAACAAATAGCTACTGAACTCCAGTATGGTCAAGGACCCACAGAAAGGGACAGGGAACTTGGAGACTCCCA
>JAYRBT010000051.1:6926270-7047617 GCA_036023395.1 Myiotriccus ornatus | reverse complement strand
GGTGGGCAGGTCCTCAGTGTGGAAGAGTCAAAGAGAGTGCTTTTCCTGCAAACCTGCTGTCCCCTTCTGCTCCTGACTTGTTCCTACTCCTGGTTAAAGCTGTGCCTTGCCAGCTGACTACCTTTTTGGATGATACAAAGTCAAGTCTAGGGATCAGTCTTTCTTATTTTTCTACTCTAATGAACAGTGTGTTGCAGTACAGAGACACCTGTAATTTACATCCTTTATTTGAGATTAAAGTCAGCTCATGATTAACATTTTATATGAAGCAAGGTGGTGAACAGGAGAGGTTCATTGACTTTTCAACCCTGGACTCACCCAGTGTTTTACATTCCAAACAAAATAATTGCTGGGTTTCACACCAGTCTTTTACCAGTGCATATCACACAATGTTGCTGTTGGGAAAAACTGAATTTATTAAGGCAGTATATTTTAAAAGTTGGCTCCAGCACCACACAGCTGGCAACAAGGAAAAAGTAATCTAAGGCAGCATGTAAAAAACTTCTCTAGTTAGACTGTGAATTTTCCAATAACTGCCTCCAACAGCCCACCCTATGACACTGATTGCAAGCACATAAAGCCTGATTGTTCCAAAGTCATATAAATAAAACGTGGATGTTGAAATGCCAACCTCCCACTATTCGCCTCCAACCTTTTCTTTTCATCTCTTTACTGCTTTTTTTGATTTTTTTTATCTTTCCTGGTGTCCTTCCTCTCGCTGGGGTTTTCCCTCAGTACCACCCCCTCTTTGCCTCCCAGAACCCAGTGGAGGTTTCAGCTTGAGGGGCAGAGCAGGAGCCAGCAGGCAGTGGAAAGAAGCTGGGGCAGGTTTGGTGAGCACATCAAGCCCCCAAAAAGCAGGAGAGTGCAGGTTATTTGTGTGTGCACACAACTTCACACACCTGGTGCCCACCTGAGCAATCCAGGGGATCACTGGAGCAGTTTAGGAGGTTCTGAACTCGAGCCTGGCTCAGTGTTTTTCACAGTGTTACTTGCAGAGTTGAGTCTGACAACCCAGAGCTGTTCTAAGATCTTTTAATCTTTCACCTCCCGTGCCATTGCATAAGGACAGGCCACTCACCACTCAGAAAAGAGCTATGAAAATAAAAAAAATTGATTAATTAACCTGGAAGAAAACCCAAGAAGCTCTTGCTCTCACTCCTGTTGTCTGCAACTAAACTATATAACATACTGGTTTATAACATAGCTTGTGTAAAGGCTTTTTACTTATAGACAGTGTTGGTGTCACTTCTTTGGCTCTTTGGGTTGGTGACAAGTTTTTGTAAATGTCTCTTGTGAGACCTAAGTAGGGTGAAATGTACTACAAGTTTATCTCTGTTTTCCTAACTAAAAAATTAAGCAAGTTGTTAAAGAGTTTCACAAAACTATAATTAACTTTCCCTTTGAGAACAGAAAGGATACATTTTTTAAATGTTTTTATTGCCTTAGTAATGCATGTTACAAAAAATGTCTTCCACAGCAAAACACACTAATAACAGGGATGAGTGCAAACCAAACAAGTCAAAGTAAATTAGCTATGAAACCACTTATTTTAATGCAAGAGGGAAACTAATAAAAGTTTCGAAACAACTCTTCCTCCTCTGAGAAAGCAGAACCGTTTTTTTCTCTGTTGGAGCTTCTGACACAGGTCAAAATATTGCCCTACACCGAGATTTCAGTGCTTTTCCTCCCAGAGAGACCCAATCATTGTCCTCACAACATGCATATTTTGCTGGCAGAGCAGAAAAACCCAGTCCAGAGCAGGAGTGCAACCAGCTCTGTCAGGCCAAGGCAATGGCCGTGCAGACAGAACATACAGCTGTGCATTCCACACCACGACTGCCCTCAGATCTCTGTTCCAGGCAGTGTGTTCTGACTTCCAAGGGCACAACCTCTGCAGGAACCCACCTCACTGAGCACTTCACTCAGCTGCTTCAGCACAGCTCCACAAATCTCATGTTCTGTCAGGCCTTATTCTCTGAGCACCTCTGCACAAAGGGGTTCTGGGATGGATGACCCAAACCTTTACCTTTTGGTCCACAACAACATATTACACAACACCTTCCTGTGCTTCTGATGCCAAAGTGCAGCTATAAAGCTTCCCAAATTCCTGGATGTGCAGCCATCTCCTTGGCACCACAGCTCACCTGATGTCAGCACTGAAGTGTTTATAGGCTGGCAAATTCTCCTCGGGAGGACCCACTCACAGGCTTACAAGGGGAAAACCGTAATTTTTCTTCCCTGTTCAGTATTTTTTGTAATGTTATGAGATAATTGACATTTCTTCCCTCTCTCTGCTCTCATTTATTATGGTGATAAGGCTTCTGAAGTATTTCATGAATTCCATCCGGACATCTTCAGGATCTTCCTCCAAGTTGGAATGTATCAGTTTTAGTTTGTTCAGTGGGTAAGCTTTGAAAATAAATAAAAAACAATTAGGCATATTCCTTTTTAAAGAGAAATTTTCACAAAGTCATGGGACAGCTCATGTTGGAGTCAGCTGGAATTCACAGTACCCAGTGTTTGATACCCCAAATAACACACAACACTTGAAGCAGAAACGCAGCAGAGCTTGTCAGCTTTACAAACAAATACAGCTTATTGCCAAATTAAATTCTTCAAACAGTATTATTAAAGGTTAAAGCCTGGTTTGGGACTCATATTCAGTTAGAATCAAACAATTCAGCACTGAACTTCAATTTTACTGCTGAAATTATATGATTTTGATTACTTCAATGTTATGGAATCATACTGTTATATTAAATATGTATTAATATATTAATACTTATAACAAACATGTAGTTGTTTGAACACTGGAACAGGTTGCCCAGAGTGTGTGTTTTCACTGATATAAACAGCCACAAATAATTTTGCAGTGTATAAGGCAGTGATTTTAAAAGGGAGACCATCAGCCTCTTATTTCAAAGGGCTCCTGTTCTTTTGATTGATAGAATGCAGACTTAAATAGTCCCAAAAGTGTCAGTTAACAAAAAACATCCAATGGAAGAACCAAACTACTGCTGATGAGGAAATATGGGAGGAGTCCTAATTCCTGGCCCAGCTGCACAGTTACTGTGTGACCTTAGAGAAGCCACTCAAAACTCTGCCTGCCTTTACTTTCCCTTTAGTGAAACAGGAATATCCTTGAGATCAATTATTTCTGGGTTTGCAGAGTGCTCTTTAACTGGCAGATTTAAATGAGAAATGCGAGCCATAAGTTATGAACAATTTTAAAGATACAGGGATCAGTGAAAAGCTCCGAGTTACAGATGGAGTTTTCCATCTGCTTACCCAGGGACAGGTTTTCCGTGTCCTCTGCACTGCCTGGCTTGTGATGCGCCACCAGGAGACACTGACTGTCGAGCAGTGGCTGCTGCTGCACGAAGCAGGAGTACCACGTCTCAATTTCCTTCAGGTGACTAGGCAGCTCAGGGTTGAAGATGATTACCACCCCATGAGAGTCCTTCATCAGAGCTGGCCAGCACGTTTCAAACCTTGAAAGAAACCAGAAAATGGCAAGACTGACAGCTGGAAAACAGAAATGTGCACCCAAACTTCCTCAGGTTTTCTTCTTTCCTCCTCAAGAAGACATTTAAGTGTTTTGTGTTTTCTATTTTTTAATTATAAAATTAGTAATCTTGCCAGTGATCCATATATTCCAACTACTTTGTCTTATCTATTACATTACTTGCTCCCATGATTTGCTGACAACCTGCTATTTGGTCAAGTGCTTATTTCACCTTTTTCCCTAAAAGTGGATCTGTACCATTCTCAGTTGTACCTTTTGGAAATTCAGGCCTCAATCATTTACATACATTGTTTGAAGTTCACTCATATAACAGCTTCAAGGACATAAAGGCAATTACAAAGTGGGCCTTTGTCTCCTTTACCTGTAATTCCATTCCAGCAGCTGGGGACTTTACTGGTATATTCAGTACTAATGCAAAACAAAGTTCAGCTGTGATCATGGCAAAGAGTATCTGTCAGATGCTTTACAGCAGAAGCTATAGAAGAATATATTGGGGTAAAGAGTCAGGAATATTCCTCACCTCAAACAGATCATTGGTTTTAGGCCTGAAGCCTGAATAACCTGTGTAAACAGAACTATTAGGGCCTAAGAACCAAGGATGTGCCTTACTTTTGATCACCACTGCAATCCCACAGCTCGAACCGACACCCAGCCCCCTTGCTGTTCCCGTTCAGGTTTGGCTTCTCATACTCCAGGATCCTGCAGGACACGATGGATACACGGTGGGATACGATCACATGCAGCAGCACAGCAGAGCTCGGGGGCCTGGGGGGGCACACGGAGCTCGGGGGTCTCGCTCACCTCACCCCCTGCGTCGGGCTGTAGCTGCCGATCCCTTCCGTGCTCTCCGACACGAAGTTCGCCAGCACCGACTTCCCAGACTGGCAGAGAGACACCCAGCAGGAATTTAACGCGCCACAGCCTCAGCGGCGGTGCCCACCCGAGCCCCGCCAACCTCCGTCCCTCCCGCTCAGCCCCGGGCCCCTCTCCCTCCTCCCTCCCGCCGTGGGGCTCGGGGGGTCCGTGCCGGGGGTCCCGTGTCGGGGGTCCCGTGTCGGGGGTCCCGCTCACCTCGCGCGGCCCCACCAGCAGCACCTTCACCCTCAGCATGGCGGGGGGGACGGCGCCCCCCCGCGGCCGCTGCCCGGCAACGCGGCCGCGCGGGGCGGAGGCGGGCGGCGATTGGCTCTGCCGCCGTCACGTGATGGCGGGGGGCGGGAAGGGGGCGGTGCGCGCGGGGGGCTCGCGGCCGCAGGGGGGCGTGGCTCCGTGAGGGGGCGGCTCCCTCAGACCCCGCGGCGTCCCCACAGTGTCTCCGCTCCATCCCCACAGCGTCCCCACAGTGCCCCCTTGGTGCCCCCACTGACCCTGTGTACCCAGACACCCGCTGTGTCCCCGCTTCGTCCCCTTCGTGCCCCCCACGGTGTTCCCAGACCGTTCCCGCTGTGCCCCCCACAGCGCCAGCGGTCTGACCCCGCTGTGTCCCCACAGTGTCCCCGCTCCATCCCCACAGCGTCCCCACAGTGTCCCCAAAGTGTCCCCGCTCCATCCCCGCAGCGTCCCCGCTCCATCCCCACAGTATCCCCACGGTGTCCCCGCTCCGCCCGGCCGAGCCGCCCGCGGATCCGTCTGCTGGAGTAAGTACGGTCTCGCAGCGAAAGGGCGAAGGGATCCTTTACACTCCACATGCTGACCCGGTCCAGGGAACACAGGCTGGCCAGCGGGGAGAAGGGTGAAGTCCTGCTGCCGCTCCCCAGCTGCTGCTTTCACAGAGGGACAAGATTCCCGCACAGGGCTCCCTCCAGCTGTGCGATTCCTGAGCACTGAGGAGGGAAGGGGGACAGCTCAGTACTCTGAGGGCAGAAGGAGGAGAAAGTGGAAGGTCCCTCTCAGACCGTTTTTCTGCCCGTAGATACCAAACTTTGAGCCATGAGAAGATAAACCCCCACGATTCCCGTGCAACCTTCCCGGGTCCGAAATTCAAGGAAAGATGCAAAAGGGACCACCAAGCCCAAACTGCTGGCTGCCCACAGTGGGTTTGTGGTGCCTGTAAATCCAAAGCAGCGAGCCCTGAGGGGACCCCCAGCTTTTGTGTCCATTGTGTGGCAGCGAATCCTTCTGCCTGCGCTGTTTTGGGGAGAGGTGTCCTCTTGGTCCCTCTGGGCCCTGGAAAGCAAGAGCCAGATACTAAACACACTTAAAACTCACTCGGTGCTCCTGCACTGCCCTGGTGTCCCTCACTCGTCCTGTCCTTGCCTTGTTTCATTGCAATTTTACCTGCAGATTCTCCTTGAAAGGACAATGAAGCTAAGCTTTTGACGATTCTTATTAAGGCTCGTTAGGGGAAGCAAGAGGCTTTATTAAACTGCAGCTTTTAAGAAAATAAAACATCTGGCAGACAGATGTGCCGCTTCAGAGCTGTTTAGTGCCCAGGTACAATAGCACTTTTAGCCAAGCTTTCAAATAGGGCCTCTAGGCACTACCACAATGTAAATGTTTATTATTAGTACTGCTAATAAATGTGAACCAGAATTGCCCTGCTCTCACTGAGGGGGTACAGTCTTCTCCATCATACTGGAGACTCATTTCTTGTTTCACTCCTTACATTGGGACAGTTTGGGGTGGTTCAGTGTGGCAGTGGTACCTCACCGTTCACACAGTATTTTAAACTTCAGAAAACCCTCTGTTTTCAGGTTGGTGGGACAAAGACAATGAAAAAACACTAGTTGCAACCAGCACTGGATTGGATTCTGCTGTAGCAGCTTTTTTGTTTTCTGCTTGTGAAGATCCATGTGTGATACATGACCAAGTTCACAATGAACTGAGACAACTCACAGTTAATCCTTTCTGCAGCTCTGTTGCTTTCTACATTTGAGACCCACAACTTCCAAAGGAAAGACAGGAAGGGTGGCCCAGAGAGAAGAACCAGGACAGCCTCTCCCATTAGCTGGCACATGGTATGAGCTGCTAGCACTTGAAGAGAAATGTGTTATAAAGGGAACTATTGTGGACAGCAGCATAGAAGAGGGAAAGAAAAGGCTAAGAGGTAACTGAAACTGGGTAAAACTGGCTGTTTGTGCAGCTGCCCAGAAAGCAATTAGGATTAATTTTTAGATGAAGTGTCAGATAGGGTCTTTGTGTGTTTATATTAGCCACTGAAGAGTAAGGAGAGCACAGCTAACTAAGGCTGCAATTTTGGGATTTATCCATGTGATTTAGGGTTTGAAGTCACTTTAGAAAGTGGGAATTAAGCTTTCAAGGCACTTAGGGTGACATTTTCAAAGGCACCTAAGTCAAGTACCTTTGATATTATCAAGATGTGCCTTAGGCATATGGGTAAAGTTATGTTAGTTACTGGTGTATTGTTTGCTGACAGCATATGTGTATGAATCATTTTGCTTCACTTATTTAAAACTCTTTGTCAGACTACAACAGTGAGAAAACTCCAGCAGCAAGTGAACTACTTCCAGACAATGCTGGTAATGTCTTTAGGTCTTGCATTTATTAGCTGGCTGGTTTTCCACCCTAATGTTTTGGTAGCGAACAAAAATTATCATCTCCAGGTGATTCTCTGTGGACGGATCCTCCTTCTTCCTTCAAAAGCCCAAAGCAACTGCAAGGAATCGATAATATTTCAACAAAAGTGTTCTCCACTCTAGAAATGCCAGTGAGAGCTCGAGTGATGAGACACAGCAATTGCTGTACCAGGGCATGTGATGATTTTTGCCTGAACTGCAGGTCAGAGGACTTTGCCTCCGAGTCACAGGTCTGCAGGTTTTACTGGAAGCAGCAGTAAAACATAGTGCCAGTCACCTTTCAGATAATACTTGAGCACTTGCAAACCATTCAGCCTTTCAGAAAACACTATTTTGTGTTGTATTTCATCTAATGTGGCATATAAAATTTTCCCTATGAAAACGATTCAAAACCCCCCCTCCCCATCTTTCATAAGGTTTTTGTGGCTCAGTGCTGGTACTTTGTTTAATGTCCCGTAACAATGTTTCCAAACTTTGGGAAAAAAACATACCCTGGAGCACTGCAGTTGTGTGTGAAAATGCTGCCTTGGTTAGAAGTACAACCACATGGCACAGCTCACCATGAGAGGGGAGGCTCTGCCTGGTTGCTGTTTTGTTGCATGACATTTATTGTGTGTGTGCAGAAACAGCTCTTCAGTGGGTGCAAGCAGGGACCTGCACTATATCCTCCATTTATTTATACTGGTTCATCTGGGGGTAAGGCCCAGGATAGAGGAATTGAAAGGAAGGAACACCTATTTTTGAGCACTGTAGCCCGTTATTAAAAATTAAGGAGAAAATCAATATTGCCATCTCAAGGCTTGTTGCTTAAGAGGCTCAGAGCAGGGATTTGTCTCCAGGGCTCAAAGTGTAGTTGATTAAGTAAATGATGGTTTGGATGAAGTGTGGCAGCTCTCTGGAAAAAAGTTTTGGTAGAGCTACGAAAAAGGAGAAAATGGAAACAGGACATTAAGTTGCTGTGACAGGGGTGCAGTGGAGCCCTGCTCTTTGTCAGGAGTCTGCAGGGTAACACTCAGTTCAGTCCCTCTCAGGAAATCTATTCTGAAATCAATAGAAAAAGCTCATGTAAAACCTTGTTGCTTGGTTCATGCCAACACATTGTCAAGGACTACAACTCTGATCGATCTGTGGCCTCAGAGTCCTTCCCAGAGGAGAGGAGGATCTTTGTTTTCATTTTATAGATGGAGAAACAAAGCAGAGGAAGGTTAAATGACTCGTTTGAGCAGCCCACCAGCTGACAGCAGATCCAGATTCATTCAAATGCCTCTAAGTGTGAGTTCTGGCCATGGCCAGGCACAGAGGAGCAGGGGGGCAGACAACTCAGACAGACAACTTAGTGCTCAATGTGTTCTCCTGACCAGTGGCCATGAACTCAGTGACAACTTAAGCAGCCCCGTTCTCCCAAGGAACCATCACCAGTCAGTGGAAGTTCCCAAGGGATGAATTTGACTTGCTCCATTTGTGCAGTGACATAAAGACAAAACTCTGCCTCCATGAGCACCCCAAGAACAGACACCACAATCTGTGAGTCACAATATGCAAATCCAGAAGTAGGATTTAGCTCCTGTGGTTTAAATCTTCAGGTCCGGCTGCAGATGATATCTCTGATGGATGTTTTTGTATTCCAAAGTGGCTGCTCTGATCACAGTCCGTGGAGCAACAGTAACACCTAGTGGCTGAACGTGCCAGTCCCTTCCTCCTTTCCTTCCTCCACAAAGTGGAGTTGGAGGGCACACGGTGTGATTGACAGTTTTGACTTGCAAGGCCAACACTCGGGATCTCCAGGGATTTACTATTTTCCTTTCAATCCCCCACCACGTTCTGTTTTCTATTAAAAGTGGTAGATGAAATATGAAACTCTTCCTCCCACCCCCAACCCCCTTCACTTTTCTGGCTTATGGAGGAGGTTGTTCCAGTCCATCTTGATCTGTAGGTGGGTGGGCTGTGAGTGACCGAGCCTACTGCTTCCAGCTTGGAGCACTCAGATTTCTGTCAGGAATCCAAGCTTTTTTCTTTTTCTTTCTTTTTTTTTTTTTTTTTTTTTTTTTTTGGGTCTGAAAAGGATCAAGCAGATCATCTGGTGGAGGTTGGTGACCTCAGTGCATTTGATAATGTGGTGTTAACTTGCCTGTGTTAAGGCAGACCAAAGCAATCAGTTCCAAGAAGTACCATTTCCTAAGATGTGGTATGTGGGATTGTTTGCCATGATCTACTGGGACTGCTAATTCATCAGAGAGGGACCCCTGGAAAAACAGCATTAGGGAGGAAAGAACCCACAGATGTTTATTGTGTTAGCAGGAAAGCCCTTTGGAGGGTCTTCATTCCTTCTCACAGGGGAAAGGTTCAATTTTTCCATGGAAAAAAGACATTAAGCAAAAGTATTTCTGCTAAAGCCCAGATCATTTGCATTTGTAAATAGAGCCTCAGCTCTTTGTGGGAGTTACAGTACTGAGACACTGTGAGCTTGTCACATTCATGCTGTTTAATTTTAGGCTTCTGGTTTAGGTATTCTGAACTACCCATTAGAAGGGTCTTCATTGCCTGTTGACAGAGCCTGGGCTCTTAATTCGCACTGTGGACACTTGCTCTTTTACACAGGACTTTAACCACTGACTCAAAGAGTAGCATTTGCCTCCCTTCACATCCCCAGCTTTCCATCTGTCTTCCTCCCAATTACCTGTTTAGATGGAACTGATTCAATTGAAAACTAGTTTGGGATGAAAAAATAAAATAAAAGAATCAGCTCCATGACCCCCTTTACTGCACAACAGCCCAAAACCCCAGTGCCAACAGGAAGAAGGTAACAAGGACCAGTGGGCCCATGGCCAAGTGCGGCAAGGATGGGACCATTTCTATTGTCTGCTGTGCAGATGTCCATTAAATTATGTGTGCATATGGTCATAGCATTAGTCAGACCTCCTGAGCTGGTGTTCTTGATACCTGCTTGTGAGAGCAGTCCAAGAGCCTGACGGTGAGAAATGAGGAATATTGTGCTGGCATGTGTTAGGCACCCTTTACTCTCAGAAGAGAGAGTGTGACAGCCTTGTTGGGCTGGGCAAAAACCCTTCCTCTATGTTTGGTAAAAATTACATCAGAGATGGTAGACCTGAAAGTACCAAAACAAGACAATCCAAGGATAATTGTTATTGGTGATTTACAAGGGCTCTTGGAACCTTTTCTATTAGACCCGTGTGCTTTTTGTTTGGAATATAACATTTCAAAGTGAGCTTTGTTTCTCCCTGGCAGCTGTGGTGTCTGCCACCTGTGTGGGACTGCAGAGAGTTATTAATGTTGTCTGATTCAGTTAGTCACTCAAGGCCAGACCCTCAGTGACTTCAGAGAAACAAAGCAAAGAGGTGTGTAGTGTCTTTAGAGGGACTGCCACGTGCCCATAGAGAGGAGAGCCTACTGACAGGAAGATTTTGTTTTCTCTCCTTTTCATTCTGTGGTTTGACTTATGTGTTACTTTGGAGTTTGTGGCCAAACACGGGAGTTCCTTAACCCCCCGATCCTTCCAGGCATTATGTTTCTGTTAACATCCTGGGTCAAGGCAGCTCTGGCTTTTCAGATGGCTCCCATTCATTTTCATTTAAGGCTCAATTACCTCTTGGCAATATGCCACTAGAGACAACAGATTTATACCAGTAATTAGTATGTTTTGAGAAGCCTGGAATAAAATCCTCTTTTGCTTTGGTACCTGGATACAGTGATGAATTCCTAACTCTAAACCCTCAACTTAAAAATCTGTAGGCTTGATAATTTTACCTCAATTCCCTTTAAAGCCTGGTAAAAGTAGTATATTAGTTTCCATTGCTTGGCTCACTTGCAAGCTCCTCATTTGAAATTCCCTTCTTAGTATCTTTGGGCTGACAAATCCACCCAAATCCCTATGTATGAGACTGGCACTCTGGGTGGGACCTGCTGCAATTGAACCTCCTTCCACTTCTGCAGGTGGGGTTTGAAGCAACATGTTGTGCTGTGTGTTTTAAACACCAGGAGGAATGTCTTGGAAACATAAAAAGGGAAGCAGACTGGGTACTATAAAAGAGTTCATATTTAATACAGATTTCTTGATCGTGTAGCATTAAGTGGTTCGTTATTTTATTGTTCTTCAATAATTTGAGAGCTTAAATCTTCTGCTCTTGGCTTGGCTAGTGATGCTGCCTTGAGCTGGGTTATAAAAATACTATGCTTCACCTAAGCACAGATTGTTATAGTTTTCATCTTAATTAGCAAGCTGCAGATTTAGATGGATTAATACAATCACTCTTTCTTTCTTTTGCCATAGAAGTTCAGAAGTATAATCTGTCACTTGTGAGAACATAAAGAATTGGTCTGGAAGCATTCCAAACTCTTTACTGTAAGTGTTCAAAGATTTAATGGAGTCCTCAGTCATAAAATCTTTAATTTGAACTAGACCTTTATATTCTCCATTCTTAAATTCACCATTTTTACGTCCAGGGGATTTCCTGTTATCCAAGTATGGATGGAGGCCCTTTATTTCCCTCTGTGTGTGTTTTTTAATTCAAATCAAATGTGTATGTCAGTGGTTGATTGCACTTAACCTCCTTAGGTTCATATTTCTTATTTAATTGCATTACATTTTAAGGTTTTAGGCTATGTATTTACTGCAGTTAATAGCACACCACATTTTAATGAAGCTGTTATCTTCTGCAAGTATATACAGAACAATGGAGATTGATTGCAGAGGATCTTTCAGACAAACTGTATCTCAAAGCCATTTCAAATGAATAAACACAGTGGAGAGTTTTAGTTAATGCAGCTCTTTACCTGACACAGCTTCAAAACTAAGGAAATGAATGGTTGGGTTATCCAGGCTGTTTGTTCTCCTCCTCCCCAGACCTCAGCAGGTCACAGCCATAGCTGCAGCGTCCCAGGGAACATATAACAAGCTGTGTTTGTTCCCAGAGATGCTCCAGAATTGCAGCACTGCTTTATCCAAAGTGCACTCACCTTCCCTGTCCACTGGCCAGGCCCCCTCTCTGCCCATCCTACAGCCCAGCTCTGTGAATCAATTGTCAGTCAGTTCAGGGAAGGCCCAGAACATGGAAAACGATTATCTAATTTTACTGAAACATCTGAAAAAAAAAAAAAAAAAAGGCAAGTATTACCCAGAGATCTTGTCCAGAAAATCTGGGACAAATCTCCTGTGCTCTGCTAGAACACAGCCAGCTGAACACCTGTTTCCAATGCAGAACAGGGCATCACCCTGCAGTTGGGGCACTGCACCGGGTTTCTCACAACAATCTGAGAGTTAAACACTCTGAACTGAGCCAAAAAATGTTTTCCTCTGAGCCACTTCTTTCCAGGCACACAGCAAGGCTGATAGTCTTGTCCTACCATTCCATCACATACCAAAAATCTCCTTAGTCTGGTCAAAAGCTTTTATTTCCTTTTTTTGGGCAACAATCAGTTTAAACATTTCATAGTATCTTGCAGACTTTATAATTTCCTTTCTGCCAAAGAACAATTTATATCTCTCTTTAGATTACATCTCATCTTGCTTCTTTTGTTTTTTTCTTCTCTCGTTTCATTATTGTTACTATTTATACCGTGTCATTTTTATTCCATTTCTATTATCCTTACAATAGCCATGATATGGAACAGAGCACTGAACCCTGCATTACAAAGGAAGGCACTGAGAGATTTCCTGATGGCTCTGGTAGGTCAGGGAGTTCAACCAGATTCTTTCTGGGTGTAGACTGACAGCCCATGAATCCTCCTTGCCTGAGAACCTGTGGCATGAGGGGCTGTGAGCCAGTGTAATCCCAGAGGATTATTTGGGGATTGGTTTTGCATCTGAGGAGAGATTGATCTCCCTCAGGCGGAAGAGAAAACAGAGGGAGATGAAGAGCATTTCTTGTGGTGGAAGAGAGAGCCGTGTTCTGTGTGAGGAGCTGGACATTTGGAAAGTACAGTTTAGTAGCTCCAGTTTGGGTCATTCAGAAATGGAAGCGAGGCCTGGAAGAGGGGTGGATTTTGGAAATCCATGAGGTGTGGAATCCATTGCTGACAATGGAGTGTACTGTGAACACCTAAACTAGCATTAGTGCACATGTGCTTAGCCAAGAAATTCTTGGAACCTGTTGCCTTGCAGTGACTTTAGCCTTTAATGCCTGCAATGATTCTTTCGTATTTAGCACCTTAGCTGCCTTTTTATTGCTTCCATGGAGGAATCTGCAAGGTTCAAGAGAGGAGATTAGGTGGAGAGCCAGCTAAAGAGCACGACAGGACCACTGAACAGTGTTGGGGTTTGCTTACATGATTGCTCCCCTTAGAATGGAGAGAGCAAAATGTTCATAAATTGATAAATCTGGAGAATATTCGCTTTAAATAACCCCCAGAACTCTCAGCCTAGCACACAGCTGCAGAAAAAAGACCCCAACAACTGAACAGGATGCTGGGTTGCATTATGGTAAGAACAGGGTATATATCAAAAAGGTGTTATTGTTATTACCTAAACCACTGGTGAGTTCTTGTTGAGAGTGCTCTTTTCAGTACTGCTCACTCCACCTAAGGAGGACATGATTAAGGGATAAGGCAGAGAAAATGACAGTAATACTGTGCCTTTTAGCTCTGAGTTATACAGCAAGACTGAAGAGCTTTGGTATTATCTTGTTTAAAAAGAGATCTTGCAGTGATTTTAAATGATTTTTAAATAATGAAGGGGATTAATCACATTGAAACAGACAAAGTCTGTGAAAACAAAGAGACAATTTGGAAAATAGGATCTTGGGAAAAGAATGAAGACAGAGAAGGGAGAGGCTCATGTGAATGCTCCAAGAAATATGTAATGTCAGCTGTCAGAGGGGTCCTGTGAATGTGGATGTGCAGTGCTTTAGAGCAGAATAAGGTGAGATAGAATTGTAAGGACAATACAGGTATGACAGTTGGATTGTGGCTGTTGACCAGTGACACAGAGGGGCAGTGAAAGCCAGGCTTTGGGAAACACCTGCAGCCTGTGTGGTGAGATCCAGCTTGGGCAAGGCAAGGATGGTGCAGGGAGGCAATTACTGGCAGGTTTGCAGTGTGCAGACATGGCTGGCAGGTAAGGACACTGTGGAACAGGGTGGAGGGGAAAAGAGGGGAAAAGCAGATAGCTGCTGCTAATCCACCTGAACTAAGGTGAAAATACTGCAGGTAATTACAGCTCTCAGCTGGGCAGGATCCTGCTGTGGAGGTCCCTGTGCAACGGGACCAAGTGCAGTGATTTTCAGCGTGCAGCCCACAAATTCTGAAGGACCAAGGCCCTGTGAAAGCCAGCTGAGAAAAGCAGAGTCTTGTGGTTAGGCCTCATTGTCATGGCCCATGAAGAGAGTTCCTGGAAGATTTGAAAAAAAAAAAACCCACAACAATAAAAGCTGTAAAAATATGGATGGAACATTCAGATTTGCTGTGTGGATGAAAGGGGACTCCAGTCTCCTCACCTCCTCCCCAGTTCTTCTCCTTGGTTCCACAAGGCAGATGTGCAGGAGCTGGCATGATTTCCATAACTCCTTTCTTATCTGGTTTGTGTGCCTTTACTCGTGTATTCTGTCAGGAAGGGGGTGAGCCCAGTCCCTCTTATGTGGCTTGCACAATAGAGGGAACGGAGACTCCCATTCACGTTGGGTTCCTCAAGTCAGGCAACCCAGGGTCATGGGGAAACTGAGAGAGGGACGAGGATTCTGGGGCCAGAGTCCAAAAACTGAGCCATTCTTTGATCATGAAAGTCCTTGCATCTCTGAGATTCAAAGAGTGCATGGCTCAGGACAGGTATCCAAATCAGCTAAGCATTGGGATTCCACTGAATGTGGATATCCTGCAGTCAGTGACTCCAATAAGAATTGCAGCCTGGTCTCTGGTAGCTGCTCCCCCTGCGTGTTACCAAGTGCTTCGTTTTGTCATAGAAGCTCAAGGTTGTCTGTGGTCTGGAGGATTTCTAAGTTCAGTGTTTATGTCCTGTACAGCATCAAGCAAGCAGGCAGCCCTCAGTGACTGAACAATGTTTAAAGAGCAGTTAATGAACAGGAACGTGGTTCAAGGATACAGACCTGGAGACAGACCTCCCAAATGTTTTCTTTAGTGACCTCAGTGAAGGAAGAGGGAGCAGGCTTATTAAATCTGTAGATGAGGCAAAGCTGGAACCAAATGCAAGAGTTCTGGAAGGCAGGATTAAAATTTCAAGTGATCTTGACAAATTGGTGATATAATCTGAATAAAGTAAGATGAAACTCATTAAGGACAACTGCAGGGCACTGTGCTTTGGCAGGAATAACTTTAACTAGCAAGTACAGGGAGGGAATGTCAGGCCAGCAGTTGTGCAGAAAAGGTAGAGAATCCCAAACTAAACATGGATTAACAATGATGCACAGATGTCAAAAAGGCAAATCCTCAGCAGGGCAGTGGTATTCCACAGAAACAGAGGTCATGGATACCATAAGAAAGATGTAGACCAGCTGGAAAGTCCAGAGGAGAATACCAAAACAGAGCAGAACTGTCTAACATGATCCACAGGGAAAATCTGAAGAAGTTGCCATTGTTTTGCTTCTAGAAGGAAATGAAATGTGTGAAAACATTTTTTAAAGTATGTAGAGGAATTAAAAGTCTGTTAACAGAGAGGAGGAATAGTTTTCTATATCCATAATGAAAAAAGTAAGCCATTAAGACCTTAAATTGCAATAAACCAGACTGAGATTGGATGTTAAGAAAAACTACCAGGACAGAGCACAAAATATTGAAATATGTTTTCAGATGACCACGGGGAGTTTCTGCCTTGAGGTTTTTCAGAACAAGGCAGAAGAATGTGTGCCAACAATAATCTGTGTATAACAGATCCTGCCTTCTAGCAGGGAGAAGGAAGAGGGATTAGGGAACTCTTCCAGTCCTTCCTGGCTACTTCTGAATGTGCTTCTCCTCTGGCAGGTTTGAGTGCAATAGTCATGGTGCTATTTCTGCCTTGGCTTTATCACACCTGAGTGCAGCCCTGCTTTCTCGCATTCTTGGTGATCTGATGGATCAAGGGTGTGCCCACAAACTCCCTGTGCTTGTGCAGATCAGTGCCTGACATCAAAGGTGACATAAATCATTTTTCTCAGGGCACAATAATGCTCAGAGTATGTGTAATTCCACCGGACATAGTCATTGTCTTGCTGATCTCTTGAGTCATCACATTTTTCATCTGCTGAATTATGCTTCAATCTGAGTTATTTTATCCCCTGTACTGCTTTATAATACCCTCACAAGTGCTTCACTCAGACAACATTCTCATCTATGGTCAATGAATTTTGCCAAAGTCATGACTTCTGGATCATTTCTTGTGCCTCACACAATAACACCATCTCTCAGTTTTACTGTAGGCTGAACTGCTGGTTTAAGTGTGACTTTTCTCAATTCTATTCCATCTTAAGTTCAGCTGTGATTGATTAATTCCCAGTCAAATTCAAGAAATGTCCACACACTATTCTCTCCTAGCTTAAAAGAAAAACCACTGCAGTCTCCTAAAATTTTTAGTTTGCCTCAGGTTTGGTTTGACTCCTCAGTAACAGACGTGTTACAATAACCTTAGTAATCTTATAATGTAATTTATAACAGAGGTCTTGAACTCTCACCGTTACTAACCTCTTATCCACCTCCTTCAGTTTCCCAAGGTTCCCTGAGTGCTTTGTATATCACAAGGAAATAATCTAGGCATTGTGAGAAGCTAGAAGGGGTTTATCTAAATGATTTTTGGGTTTAGAAGATCTTATCAATGACTTTACTCTAACTTCAAAAGGACACTTCATAATTCTAAAGCTCCACAAGGTTTTATCAACTAGAACAAAGCTGGTTTTCCTTTAGTTTCTTCTTAGTATCTGCATGAAAGGTGCACTCACAAAACCCAAGGGGTAGGCCTTTCAAAGTTTGTTTGCTATGATTCTAATAACATTCTGACTCTTTTTTTTCAGCTGAGTTCTAACTTTTGCTCAGGCATAGAAAGCGTAGCTTTAGAGTTTGAAATATATTACGTCTGGTTTGTTAGAATAGGACTGTTCAGATTTCAAGGGTTCTCTTCTCAAAACCAGTCCCTCTGATAAATTTAATGGATTATGTTTTTGTTGGCTGCCTTTGTTACCTCCATCACTGTGTTTCCAATTTATCAACATAGTTTTGAGAAATTGTTAGAATATGTTGCACTCGTAAGCACCGTGGGGAGAAAAAATATTCATTTATTACTGCTATTGTGTTTGATTATATTACACATATCCAAAAGACTAAAATGAAATGTCATCTTTAATTCTCCCCTTACAGTAGACAATATCACCCTTTCTTCTCTCTTTCCAAAAACAGCTTGGAAGTCAATTCTTCATTTTCATTTCAAATCAGCCATACAGAGTAGAAGCAAGAGTACATTAGGGACAGGGCAGAAGGAATGGGAGTCTGGAGATCTGAGCTCTATTTCTGGCTCTGCCTTTAGCTCTTTGCAGTCTTGAGCAAAGTCATTTGACCTCTGGTCTCCAGTCTCTCAGTTTGTGAAATAGGAGGACCATTAGCTTCCTACAGATGTCTCTAATAATTTGCCAGAATCATGTCTTGTCTAATCACCTGTGTTTAATATCTCCCAGGGTCTTGCAAAATCAGTGAAGGCTGAAGCAGCAAATTTTGCATGCAGCTGAAAATAAAATGCTCTCAGGAAGTTAAGACTTAAAGACTTCGAAGAGCTTCTGAAGGGAGTAACCCAAGCCAGGAGAATGGGTCAGAAAGCTGGTGGTGTTGTTCAGTGTCATTAAATATTGATAAATGATCTATCCCAGCTTGTCAGGAGAGGGAACATCGTGTGTTTGGGACAAAAGGCTGATCCCAGCCCTCAGCACTCAGCTGCAACTGAGTGCAAACTGCCGGGGCTTGGATGTCCAGCTGAACCCACTTGGGCTGAGCACACACAGCTGAGGATGAGTACCCAGATTAAAGGGGAGGGGAGCCTCCAAAAACTGCTTTGTATTTAGTTCGTGCTGTAGTTCCTGCCTGCTTCCCTACGAGACAAGTGAATTTGCTGTGGGTTTGTAGCCCAGCTGAGAGGGGAGACCAGAGAGTAGCTGTTTTCTTTTATTACTCTACCAGGCTGAGCAGAGGTTTCCTCAGGACTGACTTGGAGCAGAATGGCCGAGAGGCTGAACATCCTAGGGTGAGTTGCTGGGAGCTTTGTGTTTCCTTGTGGGGAGAAAAGCAGTGAAAATGTTTCCTTTGCTGAGGGCAGACTAAAGGGAACGGTGCTCAGACTGCCCTGAGCCAGGGCTGGGGACAGAAGGTCCTGTTATATCCCAGCTTCAGGCACTGAGGGCCTTCTGTAAATAAATAGTCTCTCTTTCTGAGTGGGCTTGGTGCTCCTGAACAGACCTTTAGAGCTCTCTTTGAGAGCTGGTCCTTTGCCTGATGGTCTTTTGCCTGTTCCAGCTCTGGGTGTGGCAGACCTGGGGGCAGTTGTGGGGCACCCCCGGGGAGGCCGAGCTGAGCTGCAGTGCAGATTGTACCTCTGCCTCCTTGTGGGATTTGCTCCAGTGATTAATGACAGCGGCTGTTGAAAAACCTGGTGCCTCATTTGCAGTCTAAACTTGTCTGGTTACAGGCTCCAGCCAGGGGCTATTTATCTCTGAGCGCAGGCTCTGGAGGTGGGCACCATGAGGGAAGGGGTAGGTGCTCACCTGCGGGTAGAGAACAAGATGGTGGGTTTTCCCAGTATTTTGTGGGTAACATTTTTCAGCTGTGGCATCTTGTAGGAATTGTGTTGCCCTTCAGGAGAAGTCTCTGCCCTTGCTGAGCCCCACAAAGAGGCCCTGGGCCCCCAGGATGAAAGCAAAAAATGTGTTACAGTGGTACAATCAGGGCTGTCTTTGGATGGTTGCATAGTGAAGGTGCAGAGGGGGTGTTGTGAGCTTGCAGGATCTGAGGGAAAAAACACAGACAGTTGTGTCACCATAAAAATTAAATCCCTCTGTGGAGTTTACTCAGATGAGTCACTTGCCCATTCAGGAGCTGCAGCAGCACAGGTTCCTCTTGACCTGGGAAGGGAACACTGAAAAGCCAGCAAATGGGGTCTGTGACACTGTAACCAAATGGGGGATGTACAAAGGTTTTAAACATGGACTCAGCTGCTGTACTGAGAGGGAGCTTTGGTGCTGCCTTCCTTTTCAGAGTACTGCCTTTGTGAAACACCCACATCCTTTGTACAAAAATGTTCCTCCTGCCTGGGGTTGACTGTGCAGTTGTCCAAGCTCAGGGCCATACTGGAGGACAGGCAGAGGTGGTCTGTGGGAGGTGGTGGCAAAGGAAGTGTTTGTGTGTGAATCATAGAATCACACAGGTTGGAAAAGACCTCGAGGCCATTGAATGCAACAGCCAACCTCACACTGTCACATCCACCACTGAGCTGTGTGTCCCCATGTGGTACCACAACGTGCAGGATGCACATACTGAAGCAGAGATCACTTTGCGAGTGAACCGTCTTAAAAATTATTTATTTCCTCCTTTATCTGTGTAACTTCCGCGGTGTGAATATGGCAGCAGGCACAGGCTTTTGGGCAGTAGATTCCCCCCGACCTGGCTGTCGGCTGGGGGTGGGTACTCGTGCCAGCTCTGCCCCGGGGTCCCGCGCAGCCCCGGGCGTTCCGTGCCCAGCGGGGCCGCGGCTCAGCGTCCCCCGACCCAGGCTCGGGGTGCTCGGGCTCCCGCACCTCCGGAGCCCCTTCGCAGCGGGGTCTGCCTCGAGGCCTGGCAAGGGTTAACGCCGAAGCCCCACGCCCCCTTTGACGGAGTCGGACCAACCTCGCCAAATTTGAAAAGGCATCCGGGGCTGAGTGAGCGCCCTGGGCGCATCGAGCCGCGCTGGCCCCGGACCCCCTGCGCGGGCAGCAGCCGCCGGGGCTCGGCTTGCCGAGGGACCGCGCTTCCCTTCGGGAGCCGGAGCAGCCATCCCCGCGTCCCGGGCAGCGCTGCCCCGTGGTTCCCGCTCTCGGGGGCACCTCCGTGCCGTGGGATCCCCCCGTGACCCCGGCCGGGGGAGCGCGGTGCGGCCCCGCGCCTGCCGCGCCGTCTAAGAGGAGAAGGGGGAGGCGGTAGGAAAAGCCCGTCCTTGCAAAAATGCAGCTCGCCCTTTTCTTGTCCTGGTGCTGCTGCCTGCACGGGTGCGCGCTGGGCACGGGCTTCCTCTACCAATTCCCAGCATCAACCCTGCAGCACAACTACCCAGAGCAGAGCTCGGGCTCACCGGGCAGCGGCTTCGCCAGTCGCCGGTGAGTAAGACTGGGAACGCCTCCCGGGAGAGGCGGCTCCGGGGGATGCACGGGCAGCGGTCCCCGCGGAGGGCGCAGGGGCTCGCCGGGAGCCGGGCTGGGCTGCCCGCATCCTCCCTGGGATGCGGGAGGTTCCCTACCTGCCCGAGCGCTGTCCCTCGCAGGGACAGGGGGCGGCTGGGAAAACGAGGAGCTGAGCTTTGGGAAATGACACCCGCAGACTCTCTCCTCGTACCGCCCCCAGCCCGTCGGGGAGGGGAAGGGGCTTTGCGGGGTCTGCAGGGCAGCGTGTTCCCTGTGCACGGCGCAGCCAGAGCCGGAAAACCTCCCGAGCCGGGACACTGGGGATGCCGGCAGAGGGAACTGTTATAGCCCTCGGCTGCGAGGAGAAACTTGTTCAGTTCAACAAAGGAAAGCCCTTAATTACAGATCTCTATTCAAGAGCAGCAGCTTCCAAGTAGCTGTTTAAAACCAAACCTCCCACTCTTTTCCTCTCCCCCCATCCAACCCAATTTCTTATAAACTTAATGTAAATCAGTTTTGATTTACTGTATCTTGCTGCTTCAGTAGAGCAAACAATTTAGGCTTCTCCCCCTCCCCTCTGTTTTCTCTGGGTACTTCTCTGGAGGTGAAACAGCTGTTCAGATGAATGAGCTGCACTGTATAAAGCAAGAGAGTGGCTTAACCTGATTCCAGTTGTTCTTGAATTTCACTTTTTTTTTCCTTTTTTTTTCTCCCCCTCCTCGCCCCCTGCCTTTTCCTTAAATGGGGACTTGGGATTTAATATTCAGGGCTCGTCCATCCTGTCTCTACCTCTTTTCCTCCTCCTCTTGCTAATACCTAGCCCGCGTGAGTTGTGCTGCTGAGGAGGAGGACTTCTGTTTTAGCACTGCTTCTTTGGGCTGGGAATTGGGATACGGATTCCCATCGGCGTGTCAGAGGTACGGAGCGGGCACCAGCCTTGTGCCTTGCACGGCTCTCGCATCTGGTGCGGATTTCACCCCCAGATGGGGGTGGGTTTGTCCGCTGGGCTGTCAGAGAGGCCTCAGGCTGTAGGGGGTGTGATGTTAAACTACAGTAACTGTCAAAGGGTTTGAAACGGCAGAAAATTATAGGAGAGTAATGGGATAAACCTATCCCAGCTGGATTTGTTCCAAGGTACCCCCTTTCCGAAGCATGAGCTGCAATGAGAACCACATGTCATTTGTCTTACATATCTATTAGCCTGCAGATCTTTGTTCAGAGCTACCACGCTTACAGCAGTGTGGGCTGTGTCTCTGCTCACCAAAGACCTTCCCCAGTTCACACTCACACAGTTTTCCCATGCCTCAGTGGTTTGGACAGCTGATGCTTTGTCAGGGGAACGTGCCCCTCTCCAAGTCTATAAAGTGTTGTATAAAACCACATAAAGCTGATTTAAACAATGATGTTGGGAAAGCTCATACATATTATTTATTTAGTTAGTTCAGTGAAAACTCTGTCATGTGAGAATCTCCTATTCTAGTTTAAAGCAGAGGGGGAAGTAAAAAAAAAAAAAAATTGCAGGGAGGGAAGAATCACCGGTGGATGTTGTGAAAGAAAAATTCAAGTGCTCAGTCAAATATCACACGTTGAAGCAATCTTTGTATGTTTTAATTTCCCCCTCAGTGGTGGAGTTTTGTTGTTGGCAAATGCCTTAGCAACTTCACTTTCTGATGGGAAAATCTGTGTGGGAAAACTTTCCCCAGCCACAATGTTGGACCTCTGGGGGGAGCCTCCTGCTGGGTGCAGCTTCAGGTTGGGAGAGCTGGAGCTTTCTGGATTTAATATGGTCCTCGATAGGAATGAGGCTTTGTGTTCTTGAGTCTGACACTGATCTATGTGGGTGTGAAGCTTTTTTTCAAGGACTGAATCAGACTGTTGTTAACACTGTTCAGTGTCCCTTTTGCCATTAACATGGGGTCTTGGTAGCACCTCAGTTATGTGAAGCAAGAGCAGCTCTGTCACAGCAGAGTTTTCTGGCCTCTGCCCTGGAGAGGCTGTGCAAGAGCCAAGATGGTGGGAAGGTGATTCCTGTTCATGGCAGTACGAGGCCATTCTCACTTTTCTTCTTCAATTGTCCCAGTGAGTACTTTGTCCAGTGACTTCTGGCACTTTTCCTGAGTCAAAAATAAGCAGAGCCAGAGCACTGGAAGTTACTGCTGCAGCTCCAAGTTCTGGTAGGTGTCAGCACATACTGATGGGATGCTCTGCAGTTGACATGTTTCCTTGATGCACACTGTGTTCCTGCAGTTGTCTCTTCCTGTCTTTGATCAACAGTTGAAGATGTGATTGAGCTGTTTGGGAATCTGCTATCGGTATTTTGAACATTAAGTTGTTGTAAGAGTTGTATTTCTCCAAGGGGGGAAGTTTCTGGGATCCTTTGTGCTGATATAGCTGTTGATGGGTAGGTTGGAGTCTGACTCAGAGATGGACTGTTGAACATGTTTTCTGCCAGAAAACTAAGGCCCTGGGCAGTGTAAGAAGCTTGGGGTGGTGGTGAAGGGAAATTTGGAAGAGAACGTATAATTATTCACACCCTTCAAAATGAAACTATGGAATAGTTGTTCTGGAGGAATGATGTTGCTTTGCTTCCTTTTTTTTAAATTAAATTGTAGCTCCTGGTTTGCTTCAGTCAACAGAACTTGATTATTAGACTCAAGACACTTGCAGCCCATCTTTGCATGTGCTTGAATTGCTTGGAATTTCTGATGTGCAAGCAATAGAGACTGCAATCCAGGCAGCAGTGTCTGTTGGCATTGTATAGACTGCAGCAGCCTCACAGGTCACTTTGAAATCCACGTTCAGCACATGCATTTCTAACTTGCTGCTGTGTTGAGGTGATGAATGGAAAGTGAGTCTTACCCAAAGCTTAAGAATGGAGGGACTTTTTGCCAAGCAGAAACCATCATCCTCCTCCAAACTTGAGAAGCTCTGCTAACTGAATTAAGGGAAGCTTATTCCCATGCTGGAAGTAGCTTGGTTCTCAAAGGACACCTGCATCTGTGTTAGCTGTGTTTGGAATTGGTGTTCTCTCATTTTATTTTCCTGTACTTTCCAACTAGTCATGCATCAGGCCCTTGGGAGCTCAAGTGTGGCAGTTAAACACTTCTGGCACTAGAAGGGCTTAGACTGGAAACCTCTTTGGATGTGAGGTGAAGGGAGCTGAAAGAAAACCCCCAAATGTGAACCCAAAAGAAATGCAGGATAATAATTCTTCCTTAGAGTGAGCTTTACAGTAGCATCACAGAAGTCATCTGGGTTGGATGCAAAGTCCAGCTGTGATAGGCCTTCAAAACACACCTCAGCCTAAAAATTTCTTGTTGTGAATGAACATTAGAACCATGATGTTACAAGCAACAGCACAGTACGTGGCATCCTTATCCGGGTTATCCTGGTAACTACGCATCAATACTTCTTTTGGTCACAGTAATTCCCAGTGCTTGCTCCAGCAGTGATGTTTCTTGGGGATGGATATGGAGAGGAAAGTAATATCAGTCCACTGGAATCTGTAAGTGCAGCTTTTCATTGCTGGAGGCAGAGGCCAGGTGACCTTCATCCATTGCTTGTTGTGCACCAGAGCCCAGCCCAGGAGAGCAAGACTTGGCTTCCAGATCCTCCTCTACCAATGGTTTACTCCATGTCAGAGGGCAAATCACTTTGCCATGGATTCTGTGGAACAATTAAACATGCCCTGTGTGCTGCTTTGATGTAGACAAGATTTAAACAGACATCACCTTTTCTGTACTACATCTTGTCTTGCTTCCCCCCAAGAAACCTGAAGTGTTGATGCTTTCAGATGTTTAGCTGATGCTTGAGATCTGTTGCCAGTTATTACTTGAGGCCACCAGTTTCTTAACAGGTCACTTGACCGTGTGGCTCTGGAGATCAGGATGTCTACCTGTTGTAGGTAGATGTGTTCTTTTCAGAATAACCACCTGAGTTGTGCCTGGTCCTACAGCTGCACGTGCTGGGCTGGAATTGCTCCTCCCCAGCACAACTGCACTGTAGTGTAACAACCTCCAGCCTCTTAAGTGAGCTTTTAGTACTTTTAAGTAACTGTGGGTCTCTTTATGTGATAGAAGTTTGTCCTTAATGTTAAAAGATGATCTGTACATCAGTATCCCAACTTATGCAGTCTACCAGAGCACTTTCAGAACATGTATCTGGAGTTTTCCTGATGAATTCCTGTTAATTCTCTCCTTACCAGAGAAAGATGACTTGAACCTTATTTCAGCCCCACATTCCAAACCTCTTGTGACTCTGAAGTGGGTGTGGAATATAAAACTATACATATTAGCCAAATGTGGTTCTCTCTTTTTACTGACAGGATCTTGGTCTCTGAGTCATTCCCTCCATCACCTAATAGTCTGCTCATTGCCTGGGGTCTCTGGTTTGCTGGGGATGACATCTGAGGATGTCAAGCAAACAAACTGGGATTTGTGTCACGCTGAGTCTTCTGCACTAATTCCACTTTGAAGTGCCTGACCCAGGTAACCAAAGGGTCAGAAGGTCTTGAGCTCATCACCAAGCCCTGGAACTATCTGGTGTTTGTCTGCTGGACTTTGCAGCCATATGATCTTCATCTGACTCGTGGGGCTCAGTGCTGTAACTTCACAATGCAATTAGCAGTCCAACCAATGGCAATGCAAGGGCCTGGTGACACTGGAATGGCTTTGAAATACCAGACGTGACTGTAGTTACTGCAGTAAATTATATTCCTTCAGGAAATCTACCATCCTGTCTTTCCAGCTGCTTGTGTGAATCATTTCCTCTCAGGTAGGTTTCATTTACCAGCTCTAGGAAGAAAAAGGGAGCAGAGAGGCAAAACAATGGGTGGCAGTGAACTTGTGCTCCCCTTGGATAAATAACCAAACGTGTCTCTTTCAGTAACCCTTATTTGTTGATTTGTTAATTTTCCCAAAGCTGAGCTTGTCAGTGTCCTACAATCCTGGTTGAAACAGGCAGGTTAGAAACTTCACAGGTTTTCTCTGGGGTGTGGTTCTGTGACACTTGAATCATAGAATAGCTATTCACATCTTTGTTTTATTGGGTCATCTTAATAAAGGGGGAAAAATGAAGAATGACTTTCAGATGATGCTGGACTGAAAGCATGTCCTTTAGCATGTCTGGAAATGTTACTGGTTTGTAAATCACAGATGCCTCTCCTGTAGGTTAATATCAAAATTCATCTGACCCTGTTTCTACAGTATGCACAAAGCTTCCTTTTAATTAGGCAGATCTAGACAGTGCTTAAACTTACTTCCACTGAGGCATAATGTTTGTTTTGAGGCTTTGAGCACACAGCTAGGCTGTGCCAGCTTAGGTATGACAAATATTCTGTCGAGGAGCATGGCTGCAAAAGTCAAAAAAGGCTAATGCTACTGACTGGGTTCCTGTCCTGCGTTTTTCAGCTTTTTATATAGTTGAACAATACTAAAGCTCCTGCTTGGTGTAATTATGCACAATGTGGGACTGATCTGAGTTAGTCCTTAATGCTGCAGAAACAAACAGGAGTGGGAACTGTGATATTGTTCTTTATGGGTTTTGTTCCTTTCTTGGAAGAAATGATTTGTTGATGTGAAATTTATTGCATGGAATAACATGGTTTAGATGCTTCGACAAGTTTGGACAGAGTTTAATGGTTTTGATAAGTTTAATGTTTTCCTCCTCTTGGAATTGAACAGATGTGGAAGTAAAGACTGTGCATGGGTGAAAGTGTTGCCTGTAATGTCTAGCTAGGCCTGACTGCTTGAATCTTTTTGGGAGGACTAACAAATAGGAAGCTGTTCCAGACTCCTTTTCAGCTTCCAAAGCTGGGAAATCATAGTTCTGGCAAAGAAAAAAACCTCTCCTATCTGTCTAGAAATGGTTTTCCCCCAGAGGCCCACACAATGGATGCTACTGAGACAAAAGCTGAAGGCAACTTCATAATGTTTCATGTTTGGAACAGATCAGTCTCCTCTTCCATATCAATGTGGTTTATCTGGAAAACAGAATCTGCCACTTAAAAACATAGTAGTTGATTTTGAAAGCTCTTTGGAACTGAGAAGAGAAGGTATCTGGGAGATTCTCTTCTTTACCCCTGTGGTTTGGGTGTCTCCTGTCTGTCCTCCAAGAGCTGAGTAAGGCTGTCCTTATCCAGCCACCTTCCTTTGTGCTGAGCAAACAAACCATCTGTCAAAACTGTAAAGCTAACATGAGGTACCACTACATAGGAATGCCCAGTTCACGTCCAATCTTGACATCAGGTTACGTGGTCAGATGTCTTTTTAATCAATTCCACTTTTTCTGCCTCTAGGAACTGGGTGGAAGGGATGTTCTTCGCAGTGTTTGCGCTGCACACAGCCACGTGTTTGCTCAGAGCATCTCAGAAATGCCACTGCAGTGAAATCATGAGGCAGGGGAGTATTCTCTGGATGTGGTTGTGTAACCAAGTTCTACTGAGTCTGTAGAGTTAAGAACAGGTTCAGTTTTGTTTATCCTGGGTGTCCCCCCGTGGTTTTTTTTCATATGTGTTCGTGTGCTCTAAAGAGGAGTTGTGTTTGTCTCTCCAGATGGACAAGACTCTTGCTTCCTGCTTTCCACTTCTCAATGGAATAAGAAGACCAAGGGTGTGGGAAGGAGTGCTCCATAAGGGCTGGGTAGGCCAAGGTACCTGCTTCATGTGAGAACAGTTTTGGGGGTGACCCTGAGGAAGGAGGCACAGCAGCTGCAGTGCAGGGCTGAGAACTGAGGTTCCTGGTCTTCTGTTCTGTGTGAGAAATGGAAAAGGGATGCTCCTTACCCTGTGCATGCTGGAGTTGTTTAGGACTAAGAAAAGGCAGCAGCATAGGTGCTAAATGAGCTAAATACTCCTTTTGCCCTGTTGTGATGACCCTGTGAGATGGAACTGCTCAGTTAAGGCACTGCACAAAAACTTCCCTTCTTGTCCATGGCTTGTTTTGTTCCCAGGGTCAGTCAACATCTGCTTTTTCCCCACAGGACTTTGCTTATTTAGTCGTTCAAAAGCGTGGTGCTGGGAGCTCTCAGCTTGGTTGGGAATGCTCCTTCTCCTTGGGAAAGGGCTGGGGGCAGATGGGCTGGTGGATGACATAACGTCTCCGTGCCGGGGCTCCCATTGGCCTGGTGCGGCCGTGCCTGGTGGGGTGTGGTAGCCCCGAACGGAAGGGCAGACATTGCTTTTCTGCTGTGTGCTGCTTAGCCCTTATTAAATTCAGATGTTTCTAACCCCTTCCTCCGGGCTCTCATTATTGCTGTAAACACAGCAGAGCACAGGGAGCTTTTTCAAAGCCTCATTTGAGGCAGCAATGGGTGACAGCTCTCCCGACGTGAATTTAACACTCCAACCCAAGGGAGGCTCTGCCTGTGTTTTCCTTAAAGAAAAAGACTTTTTTTTTTCTCATCCTATGCCACTTCTCTTGCTCCTGCCTTGGGTTTCTTGGCTTGCTGGCTTTCTTCTTGCCTGATTCCATCTTGTGCTTCCACAGAACCTGTCTGGTTTCTGCCACCATGCTCATTATGGGCTGTCTGGCTGCTTTGTCTCATCGCTGTACCTTGTGCAAACTTGGAGTTGTTTGCATTTTCAGTGGCAGTGAAAGTGATGCCAGCTAAAATAAGGTTTCTGTTGCTGTGCTAGGATAACTAAAAAAGGCTCTTCTGGAAGAAAACACCTAGATCTGCCTGTCAGCAGGTCTGTAACTCAGCTGTACCTCTTCCAGATTTGCTGTGTGGCTCTGACAGAAAATTATATATCAGCTTTTTGTGGAGGGAGAAAGAGAAGAGAGACTGCCATGGTTAACAGGGCCTTAGATGCTTAGATGAACCACACACTTCACCCAGTGTGAGGTACTGTACCCCCTCAGGGGAACTTGGGAATCCTTGGTATCTCTGAATATAACCTGCTAACTTCCAGGTATATCCAGGCTATTTATAATCTTCTTGTACTCAGTTCTCGAAGGACTATATCCGTTGCAAAGCTACTTAGGAGTCTCAAATATCCATTTAATATCATCCTTTTTCTGAGCTGAGAAATCCTTGGCCCAGTGAGGTATCAGGGCTGCTTTGCCATGGCATTGGCTTAGTAAGAGCTGTGTTCCTTCAAGATCTCTGAAGGTTTCTGTCAGAACATCTCTAGGGCTTGTTCTCATGACATTTTTGTATCCCTTTAGTCTTGTGTCCCTCATGAATTGAGCTGAAGAGCTCTCGATGGTTCAGAACCAGGATATGTCAGTTGTTAGGAAGGTCATTGCCATTATGATGCAGTATTTAGTCACTGGAAATCCAAGTGATTTCCTTTTGGAAATCCAGGCTAAGACACTGGAAGATGAGCTACCTTGTTGCAAGCTTTACAGCCTGGTCCCTCCAGTCTCCGACTTGGCTTAAATTGCCCTTCAAGAGTTTCTGGTGCATGAGAGGTTTTCTCATTTGGGTCTCTATATCCCCAAGAAAATTGCTGATTTAATCAGTGGCCATTGCAGCTTTGAGGTGAACTTTTTATACTGCTTTTAATGCCCTTTAAAGCTGAAATGGCAGAGCTCCTGAGCACTGAGCTGTCAGCTTGTGTCTGTCACTGGCACTGGCAGTACAGGACAGAGAAAATCTGATATGCTTAAGCTTCAGTATTTCAACATGGCAAACCCTGCTAACCTAAACACTGAGGGGGGAGCTGCATTCTTTGCTATGCCTAATCTCTGTATTTTGTTAAACATGCATTCCTGCCAGAACTTTATTGGACAGAACAATAGTGACCAGCTGGGCAAGTGACCCTGGCTTTTCTGGGCGGCAGAGGAATTCGGCATCTGAGGAGCTCAGATTCTCATGTGCACCTTAAAGTGATCTGGATTTAGTTGCTTTTAATTATTAGCTGGCTGATTCATAAGGCTTTTGTTTTCCACGTTCTTTCCCAAGAAAAAGACTTATTTCCTTAAATGCTCAATGTATATTCTATAGAGCAGCACAAAGTCTGGGAACTGAGTCTTGCAAGTTCTCTCTCTTTTCTTTCCCCTAAATAAAATGGGAATAGTAATATTTCCCTTCATGTAAGGGAAGGCTCTGGGGAGTATTTCATGAGGGTGTGGTTATATCTTGGAGGGAAAACTGCAAAATCCAAAGTATTATATATGAATATATGCAGAAGTTTATAATAAATCTATAAATGATAATACTTGGCACTTGTATGAACTTCCACTCTTACAGACTTAGAGGTCATTGTGCTCCCTGTTTACTGCACCTCTCTGAGCCTGCAAAGTCTTTGGGAGAAGGATTTAGTTTGAAGGGAAGCCGAGAGGTGAGAGTGGGAGCTGAGCAGGGCAGGCTGGATTGCCCAGCAGCAGAGGGCTGGGGGATGGCCCGGGCTGGGATCCTCAGTGGCAGTGAAGGTTTTTGGGAGCCTGGATGTGGGACAGACCTTTAAAACCAGCACAGGCAAAACTGCCTGTGGCCAAGTGCTCTCAGGCTGGTGCTGTTTGGTCACACCAAGGGCAGGTCTGGGCTGGGATGCTGCTGCAGGCTTTGTGTTCCCACCTGAAGTACAGCAGAGAGCAAAGAGGCAAACTGGCTGTATAGGATGTTCCAGTGCTTGGCTCAGCGCTGCTGTAAATCAGCGTAACCTGCAGCAAAAGCTGCAGTCTCTGCAGCGTATTTCAGGATACAGCACTGAGCCAAAGGGCTTAAACTATCACACAGTAAAATGCTGTCTCTTAGGCAGCTGTTACTGGAAGTCACTAATGTATATCACAAATGATACAAAAATTTTGGATTACAAAGTGGTAGGAATTCTTAGGCTGTCGGCCTGTGGATGAGCTCTGAGTGTGCGTTGCAAGCAGAAATAATAGGATCTCGTTTTGCCAAGCACCACAGAAATACTTGAGGCCTGATAGTGTAATTAAAAGTCTGCTCAAACCCTCGCAAGACCTCTGCAACCAAACCCGCTGGAAATTTATTGCAAGGACTGCAGCAATGTACTAATTTTCTTGGGTAATGTCCTTTGAAACAATCGAGCTCTCTAATTATGTCTGTCAGGCCTTGCCAAGTGGTTATTGGTGTCTGAACTAGAAGGTTTTCAAAGTAACTTCTGACTGTAGAACTTTGCTGCAAGTAAACTTTGAGCTCCCAGGTACCATTTGGAGAAGTTACTGGATAACTTTTGGGAAGGTTAGGGTGAGACTGTCTCTGCACAGGCTGGGAAGAGAGGGGAGAAAAGTGGGAATGTGGAAACTACAGGAATCATCACAATCTGTCCAATACAATCCAATCCAGTCTCTAATTGCAATCTACTCAAGAGATATCTTGTGTCTGGGTTATGGATTGGTACCTGAGCATCCCTGTGGAGCTGATGCTCACCTTGTAGAGCACTTCTGGGAGCTCTGATGTGAGTGGGGGTGGTTTTTTGTCAGGGTTTTTTTGTTTTGTTTGTTTATTTTGTTTTGGGTTTTTAATCAACCAAAAAAAACCCGACTAAGACCAACACCAAACCCCACACAAACATCTGACCGGAGTTGGACACTTCCCATGGACTTTGGGCTGAAATGTTACCAGTAACAGGTGAACAGGGGCTGCTCCCATGGTCAACCTGACAGCAACTGCAACCTGTCTGATAGCTCCATACTCTGAGGTTCAACCAACCTTCCTGAGTTGTGTATGTGAGTGGTTTCAACAGAAACTCACACCAGGGCTTTTTTGCTGTAAGAAGCACGTGACATGAGCCTGTCACAGCCATTTAGTTTGACATTCAGCTCTGCTGTGTTCAGATGGATGTCCCTGTAGATTTCCTTAGAAAAGGCTCAAGCAAGCCATTAGGTTTAGGTGGGTACCAGGAAAAGATTTTTCCACAAAGGGTGGTCGGGTGTTGAACTCCAGACTGAACACAGGCTCCCCAGGGCAGTGGTCACAGCCCCAAGCCTGTCTGAGTTCAAGGAGCATTTGGACAATGCTCTCAGGCACATGCTGGGATTGTTGGGATGTCCTGTGCAGGGCAGGGAGTTGGACTCTGGTCCAGACGGGTCCCTTCCAACTCAGAATATTGTATTATTCTGTGTTGCAATGGCAGTTGCTGGGTTTGATTGCAGGCTGGCTAAATTTGGCACCATCCTTTGCTGGGACACTGCATGTAAAAATTTCTCCAAGCTGTGCTGAAATGTGAACAGGAAAACTCTCATATGTGTGTGTGAGGGGGAAAAGCCCTGAGCAGCTTGGAACTGTGGTGTGTGAAAGCTCTTTGTGTATGTACTTAGTGCAGTAACAAACACAGACTTACTGAGCAGCCCTGTGTCATTCACAGGTTTGTTGGTTTGCCTGCACTAAGTCAGCCGTTCTTCCCAAACTATGAAAAAAGTACCAGAAATACAGAATAACTGTCACCCATTGATAAAATTCAGGTCATAGCTGCTTGTTTTAGTCATTTTTATCTTCTGCACTACTTGTGTCACTCTTCATGCTCTGATTGAGAAACTCTGTGTAAACAGAGAAGGAGAAAAAACTCTCATCTCTCTTTAATGCTTTGCCTTGAATTTGCCCCAAACTTTTGCAAGTAGTGTGTGTTTAAAATGGGATGTGGGTGTATGTAGTGTCAGCCAGTCCTTTGCTCACAGACTGAGACCCCTCTCACCAATAACTCCAGACATTCCCATTCCCAGCAGAACAGGGAGGGATGGTATGGATCACTTGTGTGCATCAGTTTGCACCCTCACTGATTTTGTGGATAAAATGCTGCTGGGGAGTTTCCCCTTTGCAGTGGAGGAGCAGTTTGGTTGCTCTGCCCTTTTGCACTGGCAGGTAACTTTAAACTTCAACAACCAAAAACCTGTCTAAGAGAGCTTGCTGTACAATTCCCCCCAGAACGGGGCAGGAATTTTTCTGACCACGTGTCTGTATCTCAGACCTCCTGCTGTCCCCTCTCTTGCTCAGTGCTGCCTTCTCCCCGTCCGCTTTCCCACGTGCGTACTCGGGAATGTTTCAAGGCAGTGTTATCATTCCTAAGGAATCTACTGTGCGTGCACAGCCTATGGAGGGGTGGGTGGTTATTTTTTTCTTTCAGCTGTTATTACTTGGCCAAATCAAACTCATTTTCCACCTGGATACCGACATGGAGATCTCCTCCCTCAAGACCATCTCCCTTCCAGAGAGGCTTCCAAAGCACCAAGGCACTAAAGCGGTTTCTTAGATTGCTCAAGAATTTTTTAATAACAGGGGAAGGTGTTGGTGTTTCTGCTCACAAGAGAAAGCCTTGCGGTTTTTTTTTAAGCTCCTTTTTTTTTTTTTTTTCTAATTTCTAATGAACAAACTGCATTGCAGCAAGGTTTAAAAGGAGAATACAAATAATTGTTCTTGGCTAGAAATGAGCTATGGAGACTGTTTCCAAAAGCTTCCTAAACCAGGGAAAGCTTAGGAAGCTGTGTTAAAAGCAGAAGAACCTTTCACATGGAAAATAGGTAGGTAGAGCACTTAAGTTTGTAGATGTCTCTTTACAGTCTGTCTGCAGACAGATATCGGAGTGCAGTGGGTTCTGTGTGATTAAAACAATCTGCTTAAAAGTGAGTTTAACACTTGATGAGGCAACACAGTGTTCACCAGCAAGGGTTTGGGACTCCTGTGTGCAGAAGAGCTGATCCACAACAAATGCTGTGTAGTGATATTTTTTATGGCGTTGGATGGAGAGTGCAAGAGTGGGAGTCTGGAGGAAGGTGGAAAGGGGATTGCTGGTGCAACAGATTGTTGTGTCTGTAACTACCCCATCCAAGCTGTGTTACAGTCACAGTTCTGCATGAGGCTTCTACTCTGGGCAGAGGAAGCACTTGGAAAGGGCTCCTGATTTGGCAACTGGGAAGTGTTTTAGGGCAATTCCCTTCATTGAGATGGGCACTGGGATTCACTGGCTTGAGAGGGAGCCAAGGAAGGAAAAGATGTGATCAACTAACCATCCATGGACATGTTTGTAAAGGCTGTTGCTGGTTTACTATATTAAAGGTGGGTTTTGAGAGTTTTAGGCTGTGCAAGTCAGAATTTATTAACCTTAAAGCTATTGATGCATCTTCCTGCCTTAGCTCACTGTTCCTGATCTCCCTCCCAATATACCCTTGAATCAAAACTGACTGTGGTAAAGGGCAAACTCAGCTCTCTGATCACACAGCAGATCTCAGTTCTGATGTTCCTACTTCCCTACACATGAAACTCCCATGGGTGTGACTGGAACAATAGGATTATTTTCCAAATTATTTTTTATTGTAGTAACGCCCAGGCCAGCCTTGTGCCAGACATGGCAGACATGGAATAAAAAGTTTTCAATTTAAATAGCAAATTAACACACAGGCTTTGGGGGTTGTTTTTCAGACTGATTAACGCTTTGAATGCCCAAGCAGAGGGGTTTGCCAAGGCTTTGTTGTCACTGAACTGTGTCTCACGTGGCTCACCTTGGGATCTACTCTCCACAACACAGCCTGATGTTCACAATAACCTTGGCACATGAGTAGAGCAGTTCTTGGAGAAAAGTGCTTGGCTCTTGAGGTACAGACATGTTGGTGGGGTACAACTGTCCCCAGAAGAACCTTCCTGGAGCACCAGCAGTATTCGTGTCACAGGCCTAGTGTAAGTGCTGGCTGATGGGCACCTGAACTCCAGTTGCCTCACGGGACACAAGTGGCTAATCTGACAAATCCAGAAGGGAAAAGAGAAACTGTTGATCTCGAAGCCAAATAAGAAGATGGATTTGTCTAGAGTGGTTTGTTTCTAATCACCTCCTCCAGCACAGGAAACGTTAGAAAGCTGTAGGGTTTTCTTGCACTTGAGGAAAGGCTGTTCCCTTGGCAGAGTCAATGAGATGTTGTGTCTGGCTCTTGGGCAGTCACTGGAAACAGGCTGAGCCTGCACACCTACTGCAACTTCACTCCTGAAATCCTGTTCCCAGCAATGATGGGCAACCACAGGAGAGGTGACTCTTTTAGAAATGTCTGCTGTGTAGTCCATTGCATACCAGAGCCCACCAACTCCTTTACCAGTTGCTGAACAAACTGAAGACCTAGCCTGAATGAAATGATTGTGATGTGCCACAGGAAAAGAGAAGGAGGGAGAGCAGGTAGAAAGGGTGTACCTGTCTCTAGTGACAGCAGTGTCCCAGTGTCCAGCTCCAGGAAGAACCCCAAACCTGCCTGTTCCATGGCAGATTAACATCATGCAGCTGATAGGAAGCAGTGACTCGATCGTGCCATCTTATTTTTTGCTCTGATATGCTCAGCGCTCTCCTTTTGACATTGCCTTTTGTTCTTGTGGTAGTTTGTGGGTTTTGGTGCCAGGATAATGCTAATGAAAACCACTGCTGCACTTGGGCCCAGTGCCTGTGTCCCTGTCATGCATGTGGCATTCATTGCTGCTGGGAAGTGCTGGGGCTTTGGCACCGGGGGGGCTGAATGTGAAGCACAGAGATGTTCTGCTGCCCATACAGAGCTCTAGAAGCAAACAAATCAATCTGGGAGCAGCCCCTGTTCAATCCTTGTAGATTGGCTGTCCGTGCTGATCCAGGCTCTGGAGGGAAAAGGGTGTGATCTGAAGGAGATACCGAAAGCAGCAGGAGCCTCATTTGTCCATTTTGGAGGACTGGAATTGTGCAAAGTGTTGTTTTGTGATTGTGTGATGTAGCAGGGGGGAAATAAAGACAGACTGACTTTGTGGGTGGTGGAGGAGAGGCTGTACCACAACAGCAGTGCTAGTAAAGCACAGGATGCTGTTACAGAGTTTTACTGACTCTTTATGCCAGTTTTCTTCATGGTTTTCTCTCTGCAAAGGTTTTGAGGATGAGCAGGTGTGTGTCAGTGTCCTATCCTTCCACTTACGATTCCCACTCCACCTCCAGCTAATTCAAAGTTAAATTCTGAATGGATTTTTGTAAACTTAGAGGGACTGACTTTTATCAGTCAGTCTTGTACTTTTAATGAGGATCAGGATCCCTGTCCTCAGCTTAGTCTGTTCTAGATCAGATCCTAGAGGAGGACACAGGCAAGTGCCAAATGTAGACCTCAAACACAGAGATCTGTTTCAGATTAAACAAATCCCAGCTCTCTACTTTCAATCAAGGTCTTAAGGATTTTTTATCTTTTTTCTTGTGATCCCACCCCTCCTTCCAAGGTCAGGCCTTTCAGGAATGAACAAACGAGTACTATGGTTGTATTCACAGTATGAAGGTGTTAGACCCATCTACAACCAGGTTATCCAGCTGTGCAAAAATGTTTAGACTCAGGTTCCTCTTTTGAAAGGCTTTCAAGGAACTTTTATGTTGCAAAAAATGACTTACTGGGTTGTAATTGTGCATGATTTCCACACTGCATGGATATCAAATGCCAGATTCCATCAAGTCAGTCTAACTTAACAGAGACAGATTCCATGGATATTTTTGTACATTTCCTCTTTCCTCCCTCTGTGAACAGTGGAAACTTCTGTCTTCTCATTGATTGTGATAAGCTCGGGGAGGGAGCAGCAAAACGGTTCAGTATGTAGAAACATGTCTGTAAAAGCAAAGCACTTCAAAGGAGTGAAACCTCCTCTTTAATTTCTGAGCACTCAGTCACGGACTAACTTCTTTCATTTTCCTGATGGGGATAATTATGGTTCAGGTCAACAATATTTGTTTGATTGGGTTGGAAGGTGTCACTAGCAAACTCAGAAGGTGGGTAGTGGGTATAAATCAGAGGGACTTTACGCAGGAGAAGTTCTCCTTGTGCCTTCTCACCCCTGTCCCTTTATGCACACACAAACAGGTATGTAGGCACAGAGGGCCATGTTTAATTTATTAATAATAATATTTACAATTATTAAAGTATGACGTAATTTAAATATTAAAGTATAATTACCAATTACCTGCCTCATCAGCCTCTTCTGTGTTTGCTTCTGCCTCTTATAATCCTGCATTTATATCAGGGATGATGTACAAGGGTGGCTCTGCTGTACAAATGAATCCAGGTGTATCATAGGTGAGCACTCTCATCTTCAGAGCCACTCCTGCAGGAGCTGCAGCAGTTGGAAAATCCCCTTGAATGGGGTTGGGGATTGGAAGAGAGAGGGAATGGTCTCATGGCTGAAGAAGCTGAATGTGCTCTGGGGAACTGCTCCCTTCCTTGCTCTGAAGAAGAGTTGCTGTGCTCCACAGTATTGAGCTGTTCTGCTTCCAGGTGTTTAAAAATTCCAGTAGGGAGAGGTTTTCCCTTAACCCCTGTAGCCTCAGTGGCTGCAGAAGGGTAAGGTGTAATCTTGTGCAGTTTCCTGTGAACTGAAAAAAGCTCAGCCCTCAAGGAAATGCTGTTTGGAGGGTCAACCCTGCACACAGCAAAGCAAGGAAAGCACAGTTAAATGTGCTTGGCTGCAGAACTTGCTGAAGATTGAAGCTGTTGTGCAGACTGAACTGTGTTTTCCTCCTAAGGTAAAGATTCCTCCAGGACTAAACTCCCTCCAGCAGGCTCTGATAATCCACTTTGTGTGGGAAAACTTAAGGCTGTTATTGGCAACTGAGTGTTTGAAGTGCACTAAGCACAGAACATATTGCCCCCCTGGGGAGGGGTTATGCTATAGGGAGGTTCCGAGATAAATTGTCCCATCTTTCTCTGGGAGCCAGAACTTATTTTTATGGCCCCTTTGTTCAGACTCTTATTGTGGGGGTGGAGTGGTGGTGTGTGCAGAGAGATTGGAGTCCCTTCCAACCTTTGTCTGACCAACACAGCGGAGTGGGAGACCTGGAACTTGTTCTTGTTCGTGCCTCTGGCTCTCTGCTGCTTCGAATGGCTGCTGCTGTCTGGCTGCAGAAACACCAGCAGCCTTCCAGTTTTATTCGCTTCCCAAAATGAATGGGCTGTTACAAAGATTTTTCTCCCTTTTTCACAGGAGTCAGGGTAACCTCTGTTAGTGCCTGTGAAGTGCTCAGTGGGAGCAAGGCATGCGTAAAACATCGATATTGACAACAAGATTATCGTGGCTTGTCATGTCTTCTGACTTGCAGACCTCTTAAAGCTTGTAATGGGAGAGCAGAACTCTGAACCCTGCCATCCTAAGCTTGTGTACAGCCACTCCCTCACCTCTGCCAGGTGGTCTTTGATGGATTCCTCAGCAATGGTCCATCAATCTACAGGCCTGAATCAATCCATCAACTCTGAACATTCCAATATTGTGGAGACTGCTGGTTACAACTGAATTTTGTAGCTGGCTCTTTGCTGGACAAGGAGCTGGATGACAGCCTTGATCCTGAAATCTGGTTACCTGGAGAGAGCACGAATATGGCCAAGAACAGGAGAAACTTAAGCCCAGCTTGGCTTTCATCTGAGCTTTCCAGTAACATGGGATGGGATTGTTTCCTCTCTAGCCAGGTCACAGCAGTAAGGAGTAATCTGGCCACGGCCAACTCAATTAGCTGGTAAACTTGATCTTCATGTGATTGAAGCACTTTCAGGGAGATGTCTATTTGTGGATTAGAAGTGAATAATGCAGTTTTACAGAACTGGATTGTTCAGGAGGAGATACCCCAGAGAGGCTGGAAGGCTTTGAATCTGGATTTCTGGGTATGTAGAGGGCAACTTCTGCTCCTGGCCTTGGGGGAATATATAAATAACTAACCCCTCCTAATGCTGGGCTCCAGCACACAGTGCATGGTTTGCTGTTCTGGCAAAGCAAGTGGGATGCTGTACTATTTACACAGAGAAAAGGGCACAGTTTACTTTCATTGAGTCAGAATGGCAACTTTTTCCCAGTGAAAGTCAGTGACCTTCAGATTTTATTGAAATTCCTCTCTAGGATTGCAGGGAAATTGATAGCTCCAGTGAAAAATGTTATGAGGAAACTTGGGGAAATCTATCTAGCTATCAAAACACTCCTACTGTTTTCTGTGCCCTAAATGTTGATCTCTGCTAAGTATAACACACAGTGTGTTATCCTTATGGAAACAAAAAGATAATTCAGTGCAGTTGTTTACACAGGACAAAGCTTTAGGGCAAGTCACAAGCATCAGAAATGCCAGCCTTACTGAGAGACTTCTGGGATATTTGTTGGGTCAGTTCGTGCCCAAACACATGCAACAGGTGTTGATGAAACAATCCTGCACATTAAGTGTTCCCCCACTCGAAGAGAGAATTCTCTTCCTTGTGGCTTGGCCAGTTAAGTCTTGGTGGCATGGAGCTTTCGTTGCAACCCACACCAAATCTCTGCCCAACTCAGCTCTACAACAGCATTAATGGCTTTGTGCAGAGTCCAGCGGGTAGGATTGTGTTTGGAAGTGCAGCACTTCATGCTGGTGGGTGCCTGGTGCGCTCCAAGGCCATGGGTATCGGCGAGTTGGAGCCACATCCTTCGCTCCAGGGAGCACATCAGGTCCTGTGTGTGGGAGGTGGTGCCTGCTGTAGGTCTGTCCCTAACAGGGCCCGGCAGCCAGTGGGTTTTGTGTGTGGAGCTGAGCTGTCATCCCATTGAAAGAAGTGATTAGGCAGGAATGCAGCTGCTTTCATTTTCGACTTACATGCTCCTGATTAACCAGGCGACTTGCTGGGTCCTGATCAGTTCAGCCCAGTGCTTGCTGACACTGTTCAGTTTGTGATCCTTTCTCCAGTGAAATGAAGCCTCCTAACAGCCAGTTGGCTTTTCTCTTGGAAACCACCTAGAATGTCCTCCAGGGGCTCCTAGGAGACAGAGAAGCGTGGGGAGAAGCCAGCAGTTAGGAAAAAAGCAGACATGGCCTTTGGGGATGGCTCTGTGAGTGTGCTGTGGTGGGAGCCTCTCTGAGCTTTCATGGTGGGTGAATGGGTGGAGGGATCCCTTACACGCCCCTGGAGTATGCGGGCTTAGGGAACAGCACTGGGCAAATCCAGATGGGGGGAAGGGGAAGCTTGCTGCCAGTGTCTCCCCATCTGTGAAAGGATTGCTCTAAGCTAACTCAGGCATGCCATCCAGGAACTAAACTTTGATACGTGAGTAAATGACTCTTCTGGAACCTACAGTGTTTTACTTGAGTATCTGTTTCCTTACACTTCTCCACCCTCTGCAGTCTCTTCTCCCTCTCACTGTTGGATGACAGGCTGTACAGACATCCAAAGTCTCCAGGGGATGAACTCGGCATCCAAATAAACTTCTGATGAGGGACAGGGGAGGTTCAGAAAGCCAGTGGAGTGCAGACAGTGCTTCCTCTCTGGCATCAGAATCAAATTGCAGCTCCAGCTGTCTGTGTAAGTCCAGCTTCCCCTTGAAATCCCTCGGTCTGTGCCCTGGAAGGTGAGGATTTCTTGTCTTCTCCAGTGTCCAAGTGCCTGAAGCCATCACTGCTCGTGCTGAGTCAGCAGTCAGCATCTGCTAAGGGAGGGGTCTGTTTATGCTCAGAAGAGTTTTCAGAGTATGTCCAAGTGGAAATAAACTATGGATTTTTGTTGTTCCATTTACCTTGAAAGGTCCACAGTAACGTCCTGAACCTACACAGTAAATACAGTTGGATACCCATATTCCCTCTGGAAAAACATGTCAGCTGTGATGAAGACACGAGATCTTGGGCTGTAGCCCCAGAGTGAAACTGTCTAAATCAGTAGCTTGTGAGCCATGGTCTGCAGATCCTCTGTTGCCCATGAAAGTCTTCCAAGAATTAAATAGGCTGTGAGAGGAGGGTGTCCCTTTGGAACAGGCTGGGGGGAATGGCCCGAGTGAAACTTGTCTGTCTAAGCGAAGACCAATTCCTTGTGACACTGCAGGACATCACCCTGAACACGCTGGTGATGAGCACCCCTCAGATCACAGACCCAGCCCTAAAGGAGCTGCTGTTTGGATTGTTTTGTTTGCTTGGTTGAAATATTCTTTTGGAATAAGCAGCAGTATATTCTCTGCCATCCTGGATGTGTGCCAGTAAAAGTCCTAAACCTTCCTTCCTAGCATCTGTATATAATATAAAGGGTCATTTATAATCTCTGTAAGCTGTGATGGGGCCTTTCGTCACGTTGTCTGAAGCCTGCTTGCATTCTGGAGGCTGTTCTTGCTGACTTATGGCTTGCAAAGAGAAATCTTGGGGTGGTTTTGTCTGTCTGCCTTCTTCCTGTCGTAATCACTGTGCTCTTACATCTCCAGTGAGTTCCAAGCTGTATATCCTAAGGCATCCTTGATCAGCTGTGTTCCTGCCTGTCTCACCTGCTCGTGTGCCACACTAAAAGATGCCTAAAAGCTGAATTTGTGGGAAAATTATGCTATTTATGGAAAGCCAAGAGTGTGATGCTTTGTCAATAGGAATGTACCTTTCACTCCTGGCCGTGGGTATCTCTGTAACCAAACTCTTCCTTCTGTTGGTAGAGAGAAGTTGGAGAAATCTGTGTTCATGTTGGATTAGCTGAGAATATTTGGGGTCTGACCATTTTTTTTGGTGCCCCTGTGGTCCATTCCTTTAGAGAAGACTCAGAGTGCTGAGGTGATGAGTGTTGTGCTGCTTTATCACTGTCACTGCCCTCTGTGCTCCTGCTCAGGGAGGTGCAAGGTTGTCCCTAGGTCAGAGTGAAGGGTCTGTTGTCCTGCCCTGGGCTACCGGTCCTGTTCAGCCTGGCAAAGCCAGGTGATGGCTTCAGGCAAGGAAAGCAGTGACTGGAGAGCTTCAGGGGAGCTTTTCACTTCCTCTCATGATTGATCCCTTTTATAACAGGTCCCTGAGCAGGTCACGTGGAGAAATGAACCTGGGGAAGTGTTGGGTTTCTCCCCACCCCAGGGAACTCTGCCCTGTGTGCTGCAGAGTGGGAACAGCCTTTACCTCCAACTGCTGCCCAGGGCTCTGTCACTGAGTTGTAACACGGTCTGTTCACCACATCTCACTTCTGTGCAAGGCTTTTCCCAGGCAGAAGTTACAACTTGACTGCCAGATTCTTCCACCTGCTCTGTCTGGTCCTTGGAATAAGCTGTTCAAAGATGTGAGACCTACTCAGGTAACAGTGGGTTTGGGCTTGTTTGCAAATAAAAATCTGTGTGCTTTCCAGAACCACCCGCTGTGTGGAAGCCCTGGCAAAACCAGCTTTGTGCATAGTTAGAACAATTTACCTTTCTTGCAGTTTTTGACACAGGCAGCCTGCAGAATGCCACCTGTTCAGCTGCAGATCCACAAATGGAGTGCTAGACCCCCAAGCTGGTTGAAAACAATCCTTGAAGGAACAGGATGGCATTAAATCTGGGTCGATGCAGGGGAAAACCAAAGAGGTTAACAATTAATTTCCAATTTCTCCTTGGGAGCTGCAATTTGGAGCTGCCATTATGTATGAATCAGAGCAGATAAGCTGTGAGAATCCCTCTGGCAATTGTGGAGTCCACCTCCATCACCTGCCTTTCTCTTCTGGGGTGTGCTGGGCTGTTCATCTTTGTTCACCTCATTTCCCTTCAGGAATATGAAGCTCTTTATTTTCACCATCAGACATGGAGGGATTTGTTCAGAATGCAGTTGAATTTTTTTATTTTTCATTTTTATCTGATACAGAAGTGCTTTGTTTTTACACACGAAGGCGGGACAGGTTGTCTCAGAAGCATACCAAAATCAGTATTAGAGTGAAATAATCAGTGTAGGATAATCCAGTTCTGCACCATGGAAACAGAACTAGTTCCCAGATAACTCTGGGAGAAGGCCAGAGGAACCCATATATAAGCTACATAACAGTTAAAGCATTGCATGTGTAAATAAATATTTATTTGGATTTCATTGACAAGCCAGAAAAATGATCTTAATGTGAGGAGAGGCACTCAAGCCCTTGATAATTGTACTCTGTTTCAAAATGTTTAGTAACTCTATTGTAAATTTTTTAGTATTTATCCCCCTTCATGCTCTGTAAGACCTCCCCACCCGCTTGGGCTCACCTGTGACATGACTTTAGTCTGTGCTTCCCATGAGGAATGCCAAAGGTGTTACTGGTGAGCAGGGGAAGCTGCAGGGCTGGTGGCCCTGGGCACGCAGCCCCCTCTCCCTGCTGCCCACCCAGCTGTAGCTGAAGGGTCACCGAGCAGCTCCCTGGCCCCACTGTGGTCTGTGGTGTTGGCTCAGCCTCTGGCATCTGTGCCTCCTATTCATGGAGATGGGAGCTGTCCAGAGAGCAGAGGCTCCTGCAGAGATGGGAGGGGAACCCAAAAAGCAGGGAGAAAAAAAGCAATAAATGCTGTAAATGGCAAATACTGGGGAAAATTAAACTACCATGGGGAAGGTGGTTTAGGGAAGGAGAAGGGGATGTGCAGGTGCATTTCTACTGTGCAAACATTTTGATTTTTGGTGTGCAAGGTTGGGGAGTCACTGAGGTACTTAGAGAAGGCATCAACTGTATTGGGAGCTCTTGCTTTAAGAAGGATGAGAAGTCAGGACTCCTCTGATTCAGCAGGGAATGCTTACACAAGCACTCTGTGTGTTTTGGAGCACAGGCTGGTATCTCCACTTCCCATTAATGACCCCAGTTCTGATCCCCAAGCAGTAGGAAAGTGCATCTCAAAGCTGTTATAACTGTGCTGAGGTACCAAAGCATTCACCAAAAAGCATGAACCGGTATTTGGCAAGCATGAAAGTAAAAATGAAAGTATCCTTTTTTTCCCCCCTCAAGCAGGTCAATGGAACCTAAAAGGGTTTTTTTAGGTTTTTTTTTTTCAGAGAAAGTCTCTGAGGGGTCTGTAGGTCCTGTTCCCTCAGGCTGACACTGCAGCTCCCTCTGTCTCACCCTGCAGTGAGGAGGTCTGTCTCTCTCTTGTTTTCTTATGAGACAGCCTAAGACACTCATCCCTCCGTCTCCTGCATTTTGCCTTGCCCACTTGCAGACTGTAACCTCACCAGGACAGCAGCAGGGCTTGTCCAGCACCCAGCTTGTCTGAGCCCTGCTGACAGTGAGCTCCACCCCACCAGAAACCAGAATTTTCTCACTCTGCCGTTGTTCAGAATGGTGGGAGGCTGGAGAGTGATACCATAATGAGCAGGATGAAATTAAGACCAGTACAATGGGAACTGACTATCAGGAGATTTGGAAGACTTTTTTTTTTTCTTTCCTTTTTTTTTTCTGAATTCCCATTGTTTCTGATAAGTAGCAGAACTAAATTATGCACCATAAACCCCTGGCCTCTGAGGACCAAGCAAGAGGCGTTACTGGATCTCTTGTGGCTCAGGTTGGCAGAGCCTGGGAATCTTTCTGCAGCTTTTGGGAGGAGAGGGTGGGGTGAGGAATGAAGACTGCAACTTAGCCTGGCTGTGGCTGGCAGAAGAAACAACCTCACCTCCCAATATTTTGGTTTTGCTGTGCATTGATCCAGCCCGTTGTTTTACTGGGGCTAATGGTGTCCTTTCTCTCTGCAGGCACTGGTGTCACTACACGGTGACAAGGACAGTCTCCTGCCAGGTGCAGAACGGCTCAGAAACGGTGATCCAGCGAGTTTATCAGAGCTGCCGGTGGCCAGGACCTTGTGCCAACTTAGTGAGGTAAAAATCTTCCTGTCTCGTGTTGCCCAAACCTTGGTGCCCTTCCCCTTCAGTTGGGTGGCTGGTCAGTACTGCAGGTGTGGGAACCTGCTTGGTGGTGCTGTAATGAAGGGGTGCTGCTGGTGTGAACTGCAGAGCAACCACACTTGGGGTCAGTGGAGCGTGGCTGCTGATTTTTAGGAGCTCTCTAAGCACACACACAGAGTCTAGTTTAGAAATGAGGCATTATTTATTCTGTGCGAGGTAGAGGTTTTCACAGATCAGGTTCACCGAGGGGTAAAACGTTACACCTTTTATACAGTAAAACTTACATGAACCCACCTATCTTATGTATATTCTCCATCTACCTAAGGCATATTTATTTATTTGGTTGATGTAATCTCACACAATGCTTGAAATGAAAAGTTCTTCTCATTAAGCAACTTCTATTGTAGAAGCTATCTGCCAACATCAGTTATGTTTACAAAAGGAGACAAAATTCAGCCTGGGGACAAATAATTCAACTTGAAGATATCAGGATTAGGACAAGCTCTGTGAAACAGCTTAGCTTAGGCTGTAATGCCAGTTTTTCTCCACACAGGAGGCTGCTGCTAGTCAGACCTGAAACTAAATAAATGTTCAGTGAGACTGAACAGGGTCAGCAGGGCTGCTGTTTCAGTTGCTCTATGTGACTTGTTGGTATCAAGTCTCATACTCAGGTTTTTAGGGGTAATCTTGATCACACACACTGGAAACCTGTGATCAAATTCGTGTAGCTGATGATGGACAAAGGTAACGTGCCCTGTATTTCCAGAGTGGAGCTTCCTTAGATTTCCTGCATCTCAGAATCCTTTAGAGATGTGTTAAAACACAGTGTCCCTCTCCTCAGATGAGAAACAAAGCTTCAAAACAGCAACTTGTCAAAAACTTGCCCTGAGCCTGCTTTGGCTTTCAGTCATTTATAGTCTTGGAACCCACCTACGTTTAAGAAGGGAAAAAACCCAAACTAGTGTGAAACAGCTGTCCCCAGTTACCACCTCTCAGTCAAGTGTCTTTGCATTGTTGAGCTTTGCCTTCCCTGAAAGGATTCTCAGAGCAGCGCAGTGTCACCCACCCGTCTCCAAAAGCCATTGTGCTCTAAATTCACACCTGAGCTCTAAAACTCATTCCCATGTAGACAAGCCATAACTTAGCTCTCATTGCTCAGTCATTTTATTGTCATTGTTACCAATTCACCCACAGGGCACCGATTGAGGTCCTCCTGTAGTTGATAACCTGAATGTGATTGAACTGCAGACTGAGCTCGACCTTCCCAATCTGTCCTTGTGACACTTCATCTGGAATTCACATTTTGCACGTGGCTGTTACCACAGTTGGTTCTCCAGTTTCCACTTGGCCAGTGGTCAGTCTCAGTTTTTTCACTTGTAATATATCTGCTTTGGTGTCTCTTTTTGGTCTTTATGCAAGGCTGTGGTTGAAACACTTAATATTTTAAGCTGTCACGGCCAAACTTCTGTTGAAGCTTTTTAATTTCACAGACTTTTTACTCACATAATTGTCACTAGAAACTTGTGAGCTTTCACCTTGTCTCCTAAACTTGCCAAAAGTCTTGCTTATTTTTCCTTGTTAACGTAACTGTAGTTTCATAAGCACCAAATAATTGATCGTGTTCCCAGGAAAAATTCTTTTTGTGGGCTCCTGCAGTTACTCCTATACATTGATTCTTGCATTAACCCTGAGACTTTAGGAGCAGCGTGTGCTCTTGGGATGTTGTTGTTCATGGAACACTTTCAGTTTCAAATATAGTTTGGTTTGTTTGCTTGTTGAACCCAGTTGTTTGGAGACAACACAGACCAGCAACAGACATGTCTCAGTTTTTCTTTCTGTGGGAAAATATCATGGAAAGAAGCTGGGGATTATTGATATTTAAGATCTCAGCTGGTGGTGAAAGCCCAGCTAGCAGGAGCTGCATTTCTGGAAGATGATCACCATGAAGAAACCTTCCAGGAGAGATGGGAGGGCACTAATGCTCTGCTGCCTTTGAGCTGGGAGGAAATGCAAGTGAGAAGAATGGAACCCTTCCAAGGAAATTAATATAATGTCTGTCTTCTAATCACACATCAGATGAGATTCTTGTTTAAAGCAGGGAAAGACCCTGGACCTCTTTCTCAAGGACCTCCAGAAAGCTGCTGACAATGCTGGAGCCAACCAAGTTATCAAAGGAGGTAAAGCAGGTTCCTGGTAATTTCCCCTACTGCCACTGTCCAAAAGGGAGAGCCCCAGGAACAAGTAACAAGGAAGCTGAAGCCACCGAGCTCCTGAGAGTGGAGTGGGCTGCAGGTTAAGTTATCCCCATCCCAGAGATCTTTTACAGGTCGTTGTTTTCGGCAGTGCATCTGATTTTGTGATAACAGACTGAAAACCACCTGCTGAAAATGACGGATCCTGGAGATGTAACTGCTGTGGGCAACATTTGGTAACCCTGGTTGTGTGGTTGAGGGCTTATTCCTGAGCCTGCACAGCAGCCTGTCACTCTTATGTTGCCAGCCCCTAGGGAAGCGTGGACTGGCTTTCAGAGGCAAGCTGAAGTTAAAACTACCTTTATTTTAAAATACTTCTCCCCTCCTCTTTCACCAGAATAAATATTGTGTCTTTAGGAAACACCAGTCTCTCTCTCTCCTGTTTTCAGATGAAAACTCCCAAGGATACAAATAAGAAAGACAGTTCCCAAAGTCCCAGCGCAGTGTAGTGCCTCTTCTATTCAGCACCTCACTTGCTAGTGCATTTCCTTGCAAGTTGTACTTATTTTTTGGTTTTGTTTTTGTTTTTTTGTTAAGAAACTGGTTTTAAACGGGCTTGCAAGCTTTTATCAGCCAAAATTTCCTTTGACAGGTCTCTGAAAATCCCTGCAGAAGATGAGCAGAGCAAAAAACCCAACTTGGGTGCCCTCCTTGTTTCTGTTTCCTCCTTACCTTCTCTGTTCCAGCTCCTCTTTTGGGGTTTTCTGGAAGTCTGGCTTCAGGCAAGGTCAGGCTTACTCCAGGTCTCGTAGTAGCTAGAAATGTTCAGGTTCTCTATGTCCTTGTGGTTGTTTAGGTAATATAAATATATATATATATGTTTCTTTGGCTAAAAAAATAAATTTAAAGATCTTCTGGCCTTCTCTTATTCTTCTCTAGTGAGATTTGTGGTGCCTGAGCTTGAACTGAAGGGGAGGGCACAGTGTATGACTGAAAGCAATGCAAAATGTCAGTGATGCACTGGCATTATTTTGGCTTTATAGCATCTCTCCCAGCTGTGATTCGAAACAAGCTGTTTTCATCTCCTTATTTACAGGGAGTCAACCTTATCTGGGAGAGCTTTCCCTCTGCCAGCACCCGTTATCAGACTGCTCACCAGCAAAAAGGGACATCAGCCAAAAACCAGGCATCTCTCAGCCTCATGGTGACAGCTGAGAGGGGCTCTGTGTCAGACTCTGCCTCCAAGCAGACAGTGGCGTGGCCAGACACGGCTTTAATCTGCTTCCTGTCTCCCGTTCACCCGTGCTGTGTTTCTTTCCCTCATTGCAGACTGCAGCTCGGGGTCAGGCCTTTGGCAGAGGAGGATCTGTGAGGTCCCAGCGTAGCAGCTTGGGTTGTGTGATGTCCTTGCTGTCCATTCACTTGCTCTTGGGAAGCTGGCAGGGAGCTTCTTGAGCAGCAGTGTCGTCATCTTGGCCGGGATGGGATGAGCTGCTCTGTTCCTGCCCTGCACCCCAGACTCTTTATTTAGCCTGGGTGCTGAGCTGCTCTGGAGCAGCCTTGGCTGGAGGCTTTCCCTCAGCAGATCTGTTCTTGAACTCTCCATTTGTGTGGTGAAGCTTCAGCTTCTGCACACCGAAGGCCGTGCCTTTGCTTTGTCACACCACGGAGCGCATGGGCAGCTCTCCAGCAGTCTGGCTCAAACTGCTGGTGTGCTTAAAACTCCCATGCCATTTGTCTGTCTGAAGGAAGGGATAAAGTCTCTAGCTTGGTGTTTCAATGGCAACCTAATCCCTGGCTCTCTGCTGCCTGGATGGTTGCCTCCAGCTGCCAGTAAACTCAGAGATATTCAAATTATAACCCTTGTCCTGAGCAGTGGTTTTGCTGCAGCAGCTGCAGGCTGAGGTACAATCCTGTCCTGCCTGGGACACTGCACTCCTCGGGGCTCAGGGAGAAGGGTGGTCTCGAAGACCTGGCAAAGAGACTGCACTCAGTTGCTGGAGCTTTTGTGACTTCTTGTGCATTTGGTCCAGCAATGCCACCTCACCTGAAAGATAAGAACAGTGCTGCTTTTGTCTTGCTGTGTTTTATGACTGTGAGAATAGGAAAGCCTCTTGTGATACCCTAGTTGGCCCAAATCAGCCTACTTTTGATTGAAGTATTTGTGCTGTGGTCAGTAAGACAGTGTCTCAGGAGGTGAATGAATGGGATGAACAGCCTTGGCAGATCACGTGCTGCCACAGCCTTCAGAAGACGAACACTCCCTACTCCAAACTGTTGTTGCTACAGAAATCCCCATCTCACCTCTGTAAACATGCTGGGAAGATGTTCTGACTCCTCTCTTACTTGTCCCACCCTAGAAAAAGAATGTTCCCCGCAAGGCTGTGTGAGTTTTTATCCTGCTGTGCTCTGCTGGACTCAGTGGGCACACACCTGTCCCACTCTGCCCTTGGAGCCTCCTGTGTCTGCAGCACTTTCTGCCTTCAGAGAATCTGAAGATTCTGCTGGAAACCCACAGCTGGCTTGTGCAGGGATGGGATTTCCTGGTCTCTCTACTTTAGTAAGAGCCATTAAAACTCCAAACATTAAGTTACTCATCTGTTGGCTTTAAACATCACTCAAAAGTGAGAGAGATGGAGGGAAGAGCGTTCTTGCAACACAGCAAACCTGGGCTGTGATGCCCTTTCCAGCTGCCAGTCCCTGCACCTTTATTCCTTTCAGTATTTGTAGCTGGTTTGGCTTATCACAAAAGCTCTGTGCTTTTGATGACATTTTTAATGTAAGAAGGCTGCACATCTTGCATGGATCATTCTTGTTTGGTGTTTCTGAATGCTGGGGTTTCTTTTTTTTAAGTATTTTTTTTTGTTCTTTTCGTTTAAACTGAACACATCACTGCTCCTGGAGGGATTTTTACAAGCCAGCTTGTAGAATAACAAAGAAGGAATTCTGCAGGCTCATCCATTTTGGTCTTGTCTGCTTTTGAAAACTCCATTGCTACAGGGTCAGTAGGAGAAGTTGGGGATCTGTCACCCAGGAGATTGGCCTGTAGCTGATGTTTCTCCTCAGTTTCAGAGCTAATAATGCCACAGGGAAATCCTTCTCCCTTTCTTGCTTTCCAGTCAATTGAATAATAAATCCCAGAGCTTATTTCAGTGCATTAGGATTGCTATTTGAAGTCCTGTTACACATAAACTCTTTTATGTGTTTAATTCCCTTACGACTCTACATCTTGGAGAGAAACAGGCTTGGAAAAAGATGTCTGCTCTCCCATGCACACAGGGGATGGAAATGTAGGATCAACAGTGCTCCTGCACACAGGGTGGAGGCTCTGGGAGTGCAGGGTTAGAGCTGCAGCACAAAGGGGCATTCTCAGGTCTGGAACAATGTGGATGGCTGTGTGTGCTGCCTGGGCACAGGTGGAGGGGCCACCTGCTTTGTGGCCTGTGCTCAGGCCCAGGTGTGCTCAGGCAGCTGACTGAGGGCTTTTGATCTCGCTCAGACATTGTCTGAACACTCCTCCTCCTCGCTGGGGGAAGTTCTGTTCTGCAACAGCACTGAGATCTGATTGTTAATAGAGGCAGGAGCTGATGATAATTCTGGTGGCACAGAAACATCTGTCTGTGTCCTCAGTCTTTTTCTTCTTGAGACTGAGAGACTGTAAATTATTGCTGTTTACAGTGTGGCATGGGAGCTGTATAAGTTTTGTTTCCTGGGTTTTAGTCTCTGGCTAAATTGTGCAAACCAGACATGTCCAGAGCTAAACAGAGTCCTCTTCCTCCCCTTTGGCAGAGGCAGGAGACACGTACAATGACCTCCAGTGCTCCTGCAGCTGCAGGGTTTTTTATCCAGTGTCTGCAGGAGCATATTTGAAACTACTCTGGTTACATTTTTCTCTGGGGAGCTACTGCCTTTGTGCTGGGGAAGCTGGAAGAGCTGGGGCTGCAGGAAAAAAGAGCACAGGTCTCATTCACAGGGATGGTCTCTGCCGTGCCTGTGAGTTGCAAAGGTGCTCCTTGTCCCTGCAGCAGCTGTGGCACTGGTTTGAGGTGAAGTTGTCTTGTCTGTGTTCACAGAGGGCTCTCTGTTGTAATCAGTGTCTGGTAGGCTTTGTGAGAGGACAGTTATGATGGTCTGTCTGGAGGGGGGTGGTGTTGGGAACCAAATATATTCCTGATAACTTCTCTGAGCTCTGAACAACCTCCCTTCTTTCCAAGCGCTTCAGGATGTGGTTACTTCACTTGACATATCTGAAATGTGATTTCAGAACCCCCTGATTTTCTGTGGGGAGTTTTAGGGGTTTGGCATGTCTACATATCAGGGCATGGGTAAAAAGTTAGAGGCACTACCACAAGCTTTGTTCTGAACTTCTTTTAAAGCAGAGGTAGCACTTGTTATAATGAAGGTCCACAGTCCCTGAAAGACAATATGCCAGTTATATGTACGGGGCTGGACCCACTAGGGTTGATATGTGACTTCATTGCCATGAGAGTAGTAGGCAAAAGAAAGCCTTGGATTCCTTGGTTTCCAGATTCTTCGTCAGTCAAAGAAAGCAGGTTCATTCCTCTTGGGGATGGTGAAACTTTCAACCTGGGACTTGAATAAAAATGAATGAGAAGCCTCTGGAGGTCGCTGAGGTCTCCTGGGGCATGAGCTGCAGTGGCTGAATGAATCCCAGTGACAAAACCTTCTCTTGCCATGTGGAAACGAGTTTCACGCCTTCCCTCTCCTGGGGTCCTTGGGCACAAACAGCTTTGTTTGGGAGTGTCAAAGGGCAGGGCAGATCCAGGACGGGCGGAAGGCATTTCCTGTGTGTGACAGGCTGTCCTGCCTGGGTCATGGCAGAGATCACGCCTGTCTCTTTGACCTGGTTTTTGAGGCTTTGATCCAAGAATGTGACACTCTTCCCCTTTGCCGTGTCAGGTCTGGCTGTTGTGTTTAGTGACACTTCCTTGAGAGGGGGGGACACATCCTTGTGTGCTGAGGCGTGAGACTTGCTGGCTGCCATCCTTCTGTGTGTCCTGACCTCTCCAGTACTTCCAGCTTCATACCCCCCGATCAGTTCATCAGTCATCTCTCCCCAGATTACCATTTCCTGAGCAGTCACTTAAAGACACAAGCAAGAGGCGTTGCTTCCCAAATGATGATTGCATGTGGACGAGCCTGTCTGACAGGGATCAGGCAGTCTCCAAGGACAGGCAGGTCTAGTTTGTGGTCTAGTAACAGCAGCAGCTGCTGATTGAGCTTTCTGGGTTCTTCCCTGGGAGTTGCTCCACTCCCTGGGACCCTGTTATGAAGCCTCAGCAAACATTTTGGGAAATGACATCTGCCTCTTGCAGCAGAGTGGCAGGTCCTGGTGGTTTGCTTCTCTGTGAAGGGCTTGGAAGTCTTCTGCTGAAGGGGAGTGTGTGTGCTGAGCACATCCTTTGGCTGTCTGGGGAGCAAAGCAGTGCAGGTTGTGGCTCATCTTAAACTCATCTCTTCCTGTGGTTTGGCAGATTTCTATGCCAGTGTTTGTGGCTTGGGTGACATCCAAGGGAAAGGCCTCCCTATTCTGCTACCAATCCTTTTTTCTGCCTGTTGTGTTTTCCACATGTTTTTTTCATTCTAAGGCTTCTGATCTTTAACAGGTATCTTCCTTCCCTATCCTTTTTCCATGTGTTTTTTTTCCCCTCTCCTTCAAGTGTCAGACAGTGGTGATGCTTTGCTGAAGGCACTTTCTTTGCTCCCCTCCTGGAATAGCTGTCAGAAATCTGCATGATGTGATGACACAGGCAACAACAGACCTTGGTGCCACATCAAAAACTGAGGGGAAAATGATGCTATGAGGAACAGAGCAACCTCAGAACATACTGGAGCTTGCAAGCTGGGACCACCTCACACGTGTGACTGCAGGATGCTGAACAGAGCTGCAAACATCAGAACTCTTCCAGGAAATTCAGGGTGGGTGGTAGACTGTGACAGCTGAGCTCCACGTTTGTCATGCCCTTAGAAGTCCTCGCTCATTTGAGGATTAAACTGTAGCTACTTCCCCGACACAGAACTGCTGCCAAGATTCCAGTCTGGCTCGAGCCACTCTCCACACTTCATAATGAAGTTTGAGAGAGCTTTAACATCTTGGTGTTGGCAGAAACATGGTTTTAAAATCACGGTGTGGTTGGAGACTAGCTGGCTCTGGACACTGGTAACAAGGCTGGAGACTTTCATCTCAAGGTCAAATGCAGCTGTGGTGTTAGTGACAAAGCCATGAACTTCTGACTGATGGTTCGGGGCTTACGTGTGGAAAGATGTCTTGAGTCCAGTGCCAGGACTTGGAGTTGGGAGGCTTGGGTTCAGATCCTGAGCTCTGCCAGAGCTATTCTGAGAGACCCTCAGCAAGACACTTGAAGTCTTTGTGCCTTAGGTCTCTCTGTTAGAAAGCACTGAAGGTCTACCTACATCAGTGTGCTGCCAGGTCCTCAAACTCACTCACAGCTGTGAACTCCTGAATACCACTGGATGCAGAAGTGCAAAGAACTCAGTGGGACGAGCTGGCTCTGTCCAGCTCCTATTAGACAAGTGCCTGGATCCCAGTTATTAGCAGTATTAGCAGTGACTGGTGAGCTTTCTGGCAGCTCAAGGGGTGAGGAACATCATGTTCTCAGGAGGCAGCGCTGCTCTCCCGTGGCTGGGTGATGCCGTTCCCAGTGGAGGCAGCCCTGTGCTCAGGAGGAAGCTTGTGCAGCCCTCCTCCCTGGTGGCTACGGGAGAACGTGGTTTCTGTGTTTGGCAGCTGGCACAAATCATCAGCAACGGCTTCCTGAGAAATGAGTTTCCCAAAGACTCTGTTAACCACGACTGAGCTGTTCCCTTCTTTCCAAGACACACGTGGGCAGCCTCTCCTGGCAAGGCTTTGTTACTGCTCTTGGAGTAACCACCACCGTCACTGCAGCGCTGTCCTGGGTGTACACCTGTGCCTGCCTCCCCTTGGAGCATTTTGGATGAGATTCATGCAGCCTCTGGCTCCATCCTGGCCTTGTGCCCAGCTGAGCTGGGGCAGTGCTCTGCCGCCTGCCGGCACTGCAGGGGGAGGCTTCCTCCCCAGGGAGAGGGTGCTCAGGGCTTGTGTCTGCCTGGCTTGGAGAGAGAAGCATAAACTGCAGCCTGCAACACTGTAATCCCAAAGCTTCAGACTCTCCCTGTGTGTGCCAAATTCCTTTGGCTGTTAACTAAGGGTAGGAATTTCGAGGGGAGCTTGTGGAGTATGACTTCTGTGTTTGCTTTCAGCTTCATGAATAGCAACAGTGACTTGTTTGGCTGTATACTGGGAAAACTCTGATTTGCCAGCTTTGAAGAGCTGCTGTTTTAAAGGAAAAGCTGGCACTTAGGCAACTCTGATTAGTGTTGACTTCAGAATCACCGGTGCCTTGCACAAGTCTGTTGTGTCTGCAGGTAGCCCTCCAGTTTCCAGTGGGGCTGGGCAGTGCCTGTGCTGTGATTGGGATCCTGGGGGAGCTGTGCAGGACACAGAGCTCCCGAACCTGTCCTGCACAGCCTTGGCAGTGGTGAAGAAAGTGTGACCCTATTTCAGATGGGGATAACGGAGGCACAGGTCAGCCAGCTGGAAAAAAGGCTCCATGAGGATCACTGATGTGGTTGTCATGCTGATGGGTTGGTAAACCCCAGATCTGAGTGTTGGGAGAGGGGAAGACAGGGGAGAGATTGGAAGCTCTGTTAGTAGTGAGTGAGGAGAGGCTCATGCCAGCCTTTGTTCAGTGTCAGAGAAATCCTCGTGGAGGCAGAGTGCAGGAAACAGCATCTCACCAAGGTGCTGCAGAGTAGCAGAGATCTGCACAAAGCCATCCTGGTGTTACCTGGGGGGACCTGTGGGGAAGAGCCAGAAGCGCACGAGCGCTTAAGGAGGAAAATAAAAGGTGTTGAATCAGACCCACACTGAAGTAAAATGTCACTCTGTTATTTTGTATGACTATTTTCTGTAGCTGGGGGTGGCTGGATGCTTTGGGGATGTATCCAGGCAGGAAGATGTGCTGTGGATTAGCAGCAACACCACCCTTGGGTAGGTAAGTGCATTCCACTGACCCCTTGTTTGTGTTAGTTACAGGACTCTCATCAGGCCCACGTACAAAATGTCCTACAGAACTGTGACCACGCTGGAGTGGAGGTGCTGTCCTGGCTTCACGGGGAGCAACTGTGAGGAGGGTGAGTTATCCAGCAGTGCACCTCTCCTTATGGAGCAGCAAGGATGGATGGGCTGGGTTCAGCTGGCGTTTGTTCCTTAACTTGCCCTGTGCCTCTCAAACAGAGGAACAAATCACCTGTTCTCTTCCCTCCCCTCCTCATCTGAATGTCACACACCAGCTCTGGAACACAGAGCACACTGAATGGCTGCAAACAGCCCTGAAGAGGAAGGGGGAAGGAAATGAAGAAATGGGTACTCAGGGATGACCTGAGTATAGATGTGCTTGTGCTTGGCATCCCCATTGCACAGTCCTGCAGAAAATGTGCTTTCTCCATATTATTGTGTTATCTTCTCCATGATCCCTGTCATCACCATCAGTTGCTGTACCTGCTGAAAGCTGGTCCCTGAATGGCTGCTTCTGGAAGTTTTATACCTGTAAGGTCTGGACATAAATAATATGTGTTCCCAGAAAGCTTTAAATTAAATCAGCACCTTTGGTTTCCTTTTCCACCTGCTCCCTGACTTATGGGTACAACACTTAGGTTGCACAGTGCATGTGAAAACATAGTTCTGGGTTTGGCATTTGATCTTTCACACAGAGGAAAACAGAGTAGGAAGAAAAGAAAGTATTCTCTCTTCTTTTTTTTTTTTTTAAATCATAGTAGACAAAAAGGGCATGTTTTGCATTTCTCTTCCTAATGTTTTCTACTTCAACTGTTGATTCTCAGGGTTTAAAACAAGTCCTGCTTCTCCATCAAGTTTCATGTTTAGGCATTAAAGCATCTGCTCAATCTGACCTGAGGTTTCATGGTTTGTGAATGGGAGGAACTGGGCCTTGAGTGTTCTGTCCATTTGCATCAGGTCAGCACAGCCTGTCTCTGCAGCTGAAAGGTCACTGGGGTGTCCTGCACCTCTCAGACTGCTGCTTGTGATATCTTAATGCTGATCACACAATTTGGGCAAATCTCTGGCTAGGAAGTTGTCTCCTTACAGTCACAAAGAATGCTGGTTGCAGACAGCAGCTCCCTCCAGGCTGCTGAGGGAACAATAGCTTCCCAGAAGCTCAAGAAAAGCCTTAAAAAGTGGCAAAGCTACCCCAAAACTGCAGTCTGCTGGAGAGAGCTTTGCATTTTAACGTGCTGCTAAGAGGAGTGAGCCTGAGACAGAGAAGCTGCCGTGTGCAGCTTGGATTTTACCTGCTGCTGCAGGGGAGAGGGGACCTAAGGATGGTGGCAGAGCTGGCACTTCAGAGCAGCTGCAGCTCAGGGTGAGAGGACCTGCCCAGGGAGCTGGGAAGCCCTTGAGCAGAGCCCGCTGGTGCCTGTGGGTTTGGACAGGTGTGAGTAATTCCAGCTCAGTGGCGTACAGGAGAGAATCCAGCTCCCTCCCGCAGTGCCAGAGCTGCCTCAGCACAGCCCGTGGAAATAAAAAGCCAACATAAGCTTGTTTCAGCAAGTGGAGCTCACAGGAGCAGGTCTGTGGAACGAGGTGACAATTTTATGCAGTTAGTTTGCAAGGTGGAAGTGTTCTTCTGGGCTTGGATGTGGTCTGTGGGGTGGGAGCAGAAAGCCAGTAGCAAGCCCTCACTTTCATGTGTGAGATCCTTTTTACCTTTTTATTATTTTTTTCTTTTCTCTCCCTAAAACATCTGGTGCTACTGACAGTCCCATACTCTTGAAATTAAGAGAAAAATAAAGAAGTACCCATTTCTAGTACAGCAGAGTTGTGCCATGAGTTTCCAGTGTCAACACTGCTGCTAGTGGTGTGCACAGCACCTTGAGCTGTCCATCAATTCTAAAATGGAAGCATTTACTTACTCTTTATGTTAATTCTTAGTGTCACTTGGAAATGTAAATAAGAGAGGCTAAAAAGAGCTTTTTGGCAACCTGATATAAAGCCTTTTGTACTTACTGTGCTCTCTCCTGCTACAAGTTTGGTTCCTCTGAGAGGGTGGGATGTTTACATCTGTGTGAGTCCTTCCTGGAAACAGCAGACAAAAGGAAACAGGAAACAGAAAACTAAACTGAAGCAAAACAAAACCAGTGCAGTGGTGAAGCCACAGTGAATTAGCAGGGTAGAACTTCAAAGTGCTTTCACTTTTTTTTGGTGTTTAATTAGATTTCTTCTCGATATTCCATGTCACTTGGATGCACAGCTGGTGCTCTTGTAGCTGTTGTGAGGCAGGTATGGCTGGAGGCAGAGTGAACCTGCACTGTTTCTAACTTGCCTTGCTGTGTTGCAAATAATCCAGTTCTCTGGCAGTCACTGCTCTCCGTGTGCCAGCACAAGGGCACTGCAGTGGCTCTGGGCTTCCTCTGCAAGAGGTCTCCTGTTTCCAGAGACTGAAGGAAAACATTTTCCTTCCCAATGAGTCCTGGAATTGCGAGGTTGCATTTTCATCAGTAGGATGGACTGGAGATAAGATTGATCAAGCACAGAGGAGTTGTGTGTGTGGAGGGGAATGGCTGCAGGGTTCCTTCTTCAGACTGATGGTGGCCTTTGTATCTTGATGCTCAAGAGATCTATAACTTCTATCGATTCCTCCTTTTAATCCCCCGTGAACAGGGTTATATTTACTCCTTTTTTGTGCTGTTCTGAAACAGTGTCTTTGGGGGAGCCAGTGCAGCTTATCTGGAGCTTAGATTATTTTCACTAGCTGTCCTTATATCAAGCCTTCCTTGCCCTTTGAAAATTTATTTCTTTTAGCATTTTATGAGGGAAGACAGGACGGGGAGAGGGCGAACAAGGAGGAACCAAGTCAAAGAATTTGCACTCGTTCAGAGGCTGCAGTGCAGTTATTTGTGACATGCTCCTCTTGTGCTGTCCCAAAGGGCAGGTCACCTTCCCTTTGCTAAGGAAGCAGTTCAGTGTGGGTGTCTAATCCCAAAATATGACAGAGTTCTGATGAGACCGACTTGCTGGAACACACCTTTGGTTGGAAAGCCCCCCTGCCACAGGAACACCTTGTGCTCTGAGGGAGCAACATGATAAATGCAATTCACTTATTAAAGTGTCTCGATCCTCAGCTGATAAGTGTAGCTTGAGACAGTAACCACTGAACTGTCACCAGCTGGCAGGCACCTACATTAATGCTGAAGGCTGCACATTTTCACATTTAAACTATCTTGGGAATTTAACTCTTGCATTGGAGGTGATAGAGAGCAGCAGCATCTGGAGGAAGCTCAGCTTTAGAGGTGGATGGAGATCTCGCTCTCAGTGGGCTATTAATTTACTGAGGTAGGGATGGTTTCCAATCTGTTTCCTTTTTTAAGCTGACACAGTTGGGGCTTTCCCCCCTTCTCTTCATTGCTTTCCCCTCATCCAGAGGTGTGTCAACACTTGAAAGGTCTCCAGTTCCTCCCCTGGTTTTGTAGAACTGTGACCAGCTGGTTGAGTTGATAGTTAAAAATCACCAGTTGTACCAGGCCTTCCCAAAGGGTTTCTTGCAACTTTCTTGGATGGAGAAAGAGACTTGATGCAAACAAGTCTGGTGAATATAACTGTCACTAGATGCTAACTTTTTATTTTCCAGTTTCAGGGATATTTTTTGTTTTGCTTAAACTGGAGCCCAAGCCTAGGACAGGAAATGAATCCACTGAGCCACCCAGTCTGCTGACTGCTGATATAAAGAACATATGGATGAGGGCAGTGCAGAGGTGAAGTGGTTTAGTTGTTGCAATCATGCATCAAGCTGATTGATTTGAATCCAAGATGATGCTGACATTTCAACTCAGCCTTTTTTTGTTTTTCTATATGGCTGAAAGTTCAAAGGCAAGTGCAACCTCCTGGGAGAGGAAAAGTGTCCCCAGCAAGTTCAGGGGCTCGGTGTGCTGCCCTAGAGCTCTCCAGCTAAGCAAGGTCTTATTTCCCTTTACAAATGTAACATGGCTTTCTTTCTTGTTTGTTTGTACTGCTTGAATTTGGGACAGTGGCCAGTATCCTATTTACCCCAGAAGTAGATTGATGGTAGGCAGCTTAGCTGTTTGGGCACGAAGCAGCTCCCAGAGTAACCTCAGCACCTCTAAAGTGGTGCCACTGTGATTCCAAGCTTACTGGTTTTTTTTTTCTTTCTATAAGAATAAAAGTAGGATAGGAAATTTGAGCAGCTTTGTTCAAATTTAATTTGAGAACTTACTTTTTTTTTTTTCCTTTCTTCTCCCCCTCCTCATTTCAGTTCTTGGAATATTTTTATCTACTTCTAATAATTGTTGTTTGCATCTTGTCATCCCGTTATTTTTCAGATCTCTTAGATTCTCATGTATTTAGAATTTTCAAAGCAGTGTAAGGAAATGAGGACTTTCCTCTTGGTATGGTAGAGTGCAAAAACCCTCTTCTTTTTTACTGCTGGTTCACCAAATTTCTTGGTCCCAGGAGGAGAGATGAAGAAAATCACTGCCAGGAAAACCTTAAATGAGCAAATGCAGTTATGGGACAAAGCTGGGTGAGACCATGAGAAAAGACATCAAAACAAGAGACCTGAAAGTTTGGAAGCCCATTGAAGGGCTCGAGGAGGGGTATTCAAAGAGGTGTTGGTGGGACCTCACCTCTGCAAGTCTTGGTTGAACTGTTAAAACACAGAGCTGTCAATGTATGTGGAAATGAAACGGGAAGATGATGGAGTAGCATTTTCCGTGATATCACAGCAGTTCTGCTCAGGGATTGAACTGGTGTTTTTCCCCTTCCTCAAGTTACTTCCTTCTTGTTTCTCCCTCTTCCTCACAGCCACCACTTGTGAGCAGGGACGTGTATCACACACAGCAACACCAGAGCTGCTGCCCCTGAGCTGTGCCATCTTGCCCTTAGAAACTGAGAAAATGGAAGAGAAGGCAATGGGAGTCAAGAGACATCTCACTGCCTGCCAAATTGCCGCAGTGGAATTCTCCAGAGGTGTCTTTCTCAGTGCCCTCTGGTTCCCTGGGCAGTTCTGGGCTGCCAATGTGTGGCAGACTGAGGGTCTTTCCCTTCAAGTTTGGATCTGGCATGTACAGGTCTCTCCTAGAGGCTGGTTCAGTAATTCCTGGAGTGAAATGTGACTTTGTTCTCATTTTGAGGCCTTTGAAATCAAGTCCAACATTTGGTTCCACAGAGCATACTTGCTTCTGAAAATATCATCTCATGCCAAAGTTTAATGTTTATTGGATGCAACAAGTGAATTATGTGAATACATGTTATAGACTATTGAGTGCAACCTGAATTCCCTAATAATTAGCTAGTTAGTAAGCAGGTGGTAAAATGTGATAACTGTCTCTGCAAACCTGCCCTCAAAAATGTTTCATGAAAAAGCATCAAAACACGTTGACCACCCTTGATGGAATTGCTGATGTGTGAAAGTGGCTTTCTGAGCACTGATGTTTGTGTACCTGGAGTCCCCAGGCATCTACTCCAATATTTTACTCCATGTCCCCCACCTCCTGCTGCTCCATGGGTTATGCCTCCTTCTGCTCGTGCTTCTGGTGACCCCTTCAACATGAAGCTCCACCAGAAACTTCCCAAACTACCCTCTGATGTGTCACCCAGTTTCCATCCTCTCCCATCAGTGTTCTGACCATTCAGCAGCCTCTGGCTTCAGGCACAACGTGTGTCACCCCTGATCAAGTTTTCTGAGGAGTTCCTGGGGCGTGTGGTCACTGTTGGAAGTACTTGCAGCCTGCTGAGAGCACTTTCTGGCACCAGTGATGTGTGACCACTTGAACAAGTTCTAAGTGTTCATCTTCTCTTTCAATACATGGTCAAAAAAAAACCCTAGAAATCCCTATCAGATTTCCAAATATTTTGACACTGCATTCCAGCATCTGAGTAGTTTCATTTTTTTGGACATTTCTAATCTGAGCAGGGAGAATTTTATTCAGCACCTAATGTCAAAATATCTGAAGTGCTAAATATCTGCAGATGTTATCTTAACATAATTGGGAAAGCTGTGTGCTGTGCCATTACATTGTCCCACTTTTTTTAGCTCCCATCCAATTACTGTGGTATGTAGAGAATCTTTATTTTGATAAGCTATTGCTTTGCTTTCCCAAACACACTGGATGCTGTCTGCTGTGTGTTTCTTAATTCACAAGTGGCAGACACACCTGTTTATAGCAAATGACTTTCCTATGAATTTGCTTTATTTCTGATGTGGAGTGAGTATAACCTTCCCTTGGACAGGGCTAGGCCAGGCTGGATGGGACCTGCAGCAACTCAGGCTGGTGGAAGGTGTCCCTGCCCATGGCAGGGGTGGAATGAGACGGGCTTTAAAGTCCCTCCCAACCCAAACCAGTCTGGGACTCTGTTAGATTTGTATCAGCACTCTTAAACACATCACTGGTGGTTGATTAGATAGGGATAGTTTTGCATCCAAGGAAGCTCCTGGGTTACTTGGGGTGAGAACTTGGGAGATGTGGGTTCTGAAGAGCCCACACAACCTCTTGACAGTGTCTTCTCCCTTTCTTAATCCTGACCACCTCCTTCAACCCTGAGCTTTTAGCATGTCACTTTCTCATGTAGCTGTTCCTTTCAGAGCTCCTGTTCTCCCCCAAATTATCATTTGTTTCCCATTCATCCTTACAATGATGGAACTTTTATTTGCTTGAGGCCATCAGAAGGGAGTTGGTTTTTTCTCATATGTGAGACTCTCACTGTTACAGCCTTGGGAGCTGTTGACAGAGTGCTGCCCTCTGGAAAAAGGGGGATGTGACATGTTGTGCTGTCAGTCCTGCAAACGTAGTCAGGATCAAAATCAGGGAGAACGTTCTCCTGAAAAACTCCAGCCTGTTCCTCTTTTCTACAGACATTGCTGTTGGAGGTGGTGGGTGGAGGGCGGGGCTGTGTTTATAGCAGCAGGTAGAAATTTTTGGAGTGTACGCTCATTTGCATAGGGAAGAGCTAAATGAGAGGAACAGTTTCGAATTGGTGTCCACAGTTCATTCTGATCCCTTTCAAGTGAATTATAGATAACAATGAAAGAAGAATTAAACCCACCTGCTGGAGCTGTTCCTGAGCTTCCTTGCTGCCTCAGTGACTTGTTTGGGGTTTATCAGGAATAGGAAATGGAGCTCAGGCCTTTTAAGGTGAGATGCCCGCAGTTGGAGGGGGTGGCTGTGAAAAGCATCTTTCTTTCACTGACTTCACAAGGCTATTGCCCATTTAACCAGCTGGTTTGCATTTAATTCTTGAGCACAACACTCACGAAAGTACAGCTCCTCCCCAGTGCTTTTCAAGGGCTTAGTTATGAAATGTGTGGACTTTTATGTTGCTGTCAAACAGTGTGGAATGGGATGGTTCCTTGAGGAAGAAGTTACTGAATTTGTTCCAGGAGAATACTTGAGTGGCCCAGCAATGCCTGATTTGCAGAGTGCCATCTCCTTTGAGAGCAGTGACTTATTTCCTTTTAGTTATCCTGGATAACTATTGAGATTGCTTTCATGTTTTGTAGAAGGTGGAAGCAAGAGGTAAGCATCAAATTCCCATATTGCTGAACCCTAGACTTTATTCTTATTATTGAGTGGGGAACCAGAAGTGTTCCTCCAGGTAATTTCTGGTGGAGTTGACTTGCAATTTAACATGGAGAAGTGCTAGGCAAAAGCCTGTTCAACGAGTGCCATCCCAACATTCCATGTCTTCAGTTAGTACAGCTCCATTTGGGAAGCTACAGGAACGTGCAAGAGATGGAGCAACTTCAAAATACACAATTCACTCAGAAGAAACCCTGTGTTGTAATTAGTGAGGGCTGACTGTGACAGTTTGGGCAGAGGTGGTAAACCTTCATGGGTAGTGGTACCTGCTTGTGTGTGTGTTGGTGTTACTCAGAGAGGCCAAGTTTCAGCATTTATTGTAACTTCAGCCTTTTTACTGCTAAATCCACGTGAAAGCCAGTCCTAACTGTGTTGCACATCTGAGCCCCAGGGTTTTAATGCTGTAAAGGGTGTGTTGCATCTGTGAAGGAAAGTGTTTGGCTTGGAAAAGAGTATGCCATTTGTAGTTGATGGCATTTGAATGTGTTGGGTACTTTATTTATCATTTAACTGTAGTTAAGGAATTAGATTGGTTAACTGTGGTTACCAGCTGCAGGAGTCAGTAGGTGTGTTATACACAACTGTTCTAAGAATGCCATAACTGGTAGTCCTTTAGGGCTAAATCTTGGTTTTCAAATACTGGACAAGAACTAGGTATAGACCCATTCTAATGACCTCATGCTTGTGATTACAAGGAGTTTAATTAAGTGTTTCCTACAAGTGTAGCATTGCAAGATATGCTGATTGTCACTGCATTGCAAAGAACTCTTGTTGGGTGGGTCTTCAGCAACTTTACAGATCTGAAATAACTGAAGGCTGGGAAAAACTTGCTGGTGGGCTTTCTGAAGAAATCAGCTTTGATTTTATGTGCCATCAGGTAGATTTTTGAACAATATTTAATAAAAGACTATATCAAAAGGCATATGAGTGAAACATCACTATTTAAACGGGTTGTAGGAGGTCCCTCAACCACCAAAGCAGGCAAGACTGAGGAATGGCTCTGCAAACCCCCTATCATGGAGTTCATTAAGAATTGATAAGCTTTATTCTGCCTTTATAACATATGCTTTTTGCTCGGGCTCCTGATTTGTCTCTCCTTGGATAGCGCATCCAAATCCACAAGTAACATGCAAGTTTGCATTTCATTTTGAGCCCAGCAGGCATAAGGCAATGAGGTTACAAGACCTTTCCAAGTGAGCCTGGAGGGACTTGTTGGCTAGAGTTTGGATTTCTGGCAAGCAGCTTCCTCCAGCTCTCTCCTGTAATAAACCCAGGGTTCAGTCCCCGGCCTCTCGCAGATACCGAGCACTGTTGCGTGTCTCTGGGTAATCAGTCACTGCACAGGCCCAGATGTTTCAAGATGCACAGCAATGGGTGCAGCAGAAAAGAGAGGCAACGTCAGGGTCATGCTACAGATGCAGCCACATCTTCCATGTGTTCGTTCCTGACGGCAGAATTCCTGTAACGTTTGCGGTTTCCTGGTTGCTGATCCCACCGACGGGGAGCGCGAACGCTGATCACGCTCGGGGCTTGGGTGAGCCCTGCAGTGCCATGCATGGCTGATGCCTCTACTGCAGGCAGATCCAAGAGAAGAGCATTCAAGTAATAACACAGAGGGGTGTGGGATTGCCCAAGGCTTCAATTAATTTGGGCAGCAATTCTAACAAAGGCAGAAGGATTTTAGAAATACGGGACTAGAAGATGTCCTACCCCTTACCTGGTTGTGGAGATACTAAGAGGTGGTTGAAGAAATTCCTGCATTTTCTCTTTTCCTGTAAATGAAATAGCCTAAAAGAGAAGAAAGCAGACCCAGCCAGCATTCAGAATGTAATGCTCTATTTGTTTGTACATAATGACTTTAGCAGTGCTAAGGATGTCTTTGGCGTGTATCCACTGTGGGAAGTGCAGGGCCTGTGTTCGTTGCTAGGTGGTCCTTCATTGTAAAAAAACCTTGAGGGACATCCATGGCAGATGGGCTTTAATGAGACTGTGTCCTGCTGCCAGTGACTGTCACATGTGGCTCCCCAGGTCGAGCACAAGAGGTTTCTGTTGAAGGTGTCGGGTCTTGTTCTCGTGGAAGGAGAGTGTTTCTTACAGCACAAACTGGAGAAACTGCTGTGGTACCACTGAGACCCTGATGGAAATTGTGAATGTCTGGGTTAATTAGTTCTTCTCCAGTGGCCAGTTTGGGTGAGAGATACAAGTGTGGCTGTTGTCAGCCAGTGTTTTTTAGCCTCAGTGGTAGAGAACTGTACTTAAGCAACAAAAGTTCTGGTTTTCTCTTTACTGGTGGCGAGAGTTGTTAAATCCATGTGCTCCCAGCACTTGTGTAGCAATGGCTCAGACTCCACTCTCTCTATTGCTGCAGGGCTCTGCTCTGTAAAATATTACAGCCCATTCAAGAAGGGGGACAACCTACTCCTAAACTTGGCTTGTTTGATCTTTTCAAACTTAGCCTCAAGTGATTAAGAAAACAGTGTCTTTTTAAGCATTCTCCAGTTGTATTATCTGCTAAACACATCTCCCAGTGTGATCTGCCAGAGATGCCTTGAACACTGTCCCTCTGCTGTGTATTTGCTGGTCCTTGTGGTAACATAAATAAGCAGTTATTTCTGTTGCATCTGGTCTGTCTGGGTGGGATGCAAAGGATGGGTATTGGTTTATGTTTTAATGTAACATAAACTTGAAGATTCTTGCTTTTGCCTTAATATTAGCACTCACAGCAAGACAGCAGCTTTTTATTAGCTACCCAGGAAAATAATCCATTCTCCTTGCTCTGTGAGTGGTTCATTTACAGCATGATGTGTCTGCACAAAGGTATCAGTCTTGCCCTGCCCTCGTCTTAGGGAAGCAGATCATCTCCCAGCAGTGGTAGTTAGGCTACTAACCATGAACCTGTAAGCTCCTTACAGAACAGTGTCACAGGAGCTTTCACACACCTAGCAAGGAACTTGTAAGAGTGTTTATGCAGCTCCATTAATGCCTAGTGGGGACTTTTTTTGCAGTGTCCTTTGGCACTCAGCATTGGTCTCCTAGACCTGAACAAATGTGAGTCCTGTAAACTCTAGAACATAAACCTTCACCTTGGAATCTGTGTTCTGCTACAAGTTCAGCTGCTAAGCTTTGGTCTTTGTTGATTGAAGCAGGAGAAGACAATAAAAATAAGTTTCACACTTCAAACTTGTTAGAAGCTGACAGGAGTAAGAGAGGACCATTCCCCTGATGTATATCAAAAGCTGATTACTGATCAGTCCTTTTTCCTTGGAGTTGGGATGATCCCAGAGGGAGTGAGTATCCTTTTTCCTATCCACATGGTTTTGTACCTTGTTCATATCTCAAATCAGCAGAAACTCTGATCTTCACCTGGCTTTTTATGGCAGCTCGTAGGGCTGTAAATGTGAATGTGCTCTGACAGCAAACCCTAAATCAACCTTTGGTCACTGCAAGCTGGAACAATTTGAAAACCTGTGTAACTTTTTGACCAAACCTGGGCTGATGTTCAACATCTTTAACGAGACCTGGAGCCAGAATAGCCCTGCTGACTTCAGACTTGCATTATAAGCCAGCTGTAGACCCCTAATGTACATTCAGGTTGGGACAGAGGATATGATGGGTCAGCTGCAGCATTTGGGCAGGAATGTGCTTGCTCCCATGGGATCCCTTGAGCAGTGGTGTTCCCAGGGCTGTTTTATACTTTGGCACTGAGAAGCAGTGGCCACTTTCTCCTCCTTTTCACCACCTGTGCTGAGCACCAGCCACCTCAGGGCAGCCTTTGCCAGCATTTGCCATGGTTTTCCTTTGCTCCCCAGCTCTCACCATGGCATGAACAGTGTGACACTGAAATGGTTCCCAGTTTCTGAGAGGGTGTTGGAAGAGCTAAGAAGTAATCAAGTTTTTTTTCTGACTACTGCAGATGACAGAGGAGAGTTGGACCACTAATGTTTATATAACAAAATTCTGCAGGACCTGTCTAGAAAGGAAAGGTGATTTTATTTTAATACATATTGATATATTAATTCTATTTACTCACATTCTTGTAACTGTGAGCACTTGTGGGGATTGGATTACTTGAGACTTGGAGAAAAAGGGACAGTGATTGTCCTATCCTCTGTCTTCTGGGTCTTCCCAGAGTGGTGATGAAAGCTGAATTTTGGACAGTCTTTTATGACTTAGCAATAGTTATGATTTACCCTTTGTTTGCTTACTTCACTGTCAATAACTAGCTATTACTCAAGGCTGCTGCCTGTTGCCTTTTACCTTATTCTGGGTATTTTCATGGCTACAGTTTGTCTTCCCATGGAGGTAACAGGAAGGAGCACAGTGTGTGTAACCTTCATTTGTGTTTCATTCTTACCAATTTTAATGTTTCTGTCAAAAAACCAGCTGGCACTTGGAACAGGTGATTGTTGTAGGTCCCTTCCAACTGAGACTATTTTATTCTGGGTAACAAATAATTTCCCTGTGTGGGACATAGCTGTGCCTTTTGAGGTGCATGTTATGGACTGTGAGTTCCCTCCAGAGCACCTGTAGATAGATCCAGGTTCTGCCTTGGATCCGACAGTGTGGGAGTTTCTCTGTGTTTGTTGCCTCAAAGACAGTTTTGATGTGCACTCAAGCATCTCCCTGTGGGCCCTGATTCCATCTCCTGCTCCTCCTTGGCTGGCTGGGATATCCAGCATGTGTATGAAAACAACCCAACCCCAAAGCCCCCAAACCAAACCCAAAACATCCCTTAGTGTTCAGGTTGCACGGTTTCCCCCCTCATTCCAGTGACTAAATTCCACTTTATTGATGCAATAGGATGCTTCAGGCCATGTTCTCCAGGGCAGGGATTGCAACTGCTCATGTGATTCAAGTCCCTTGGCCAGCAGCCCCGTCACTGCGGGGTTCATTCCTGCAGGAAGAGTGGCTGGTGCTCGTTAACCACGCCGTGGTTCCAGATTTTGCAGCCTTGGGATTTCTGCCTCAATAGTGAGAATACTCTGGTATTTGTTGTGATCCCACCTGAGCCCCACAGGATCTCTGGACGAGGGGCACGGAGCAGGGCCTGTGTCAATCTCCGTGGGCACACAGTAGATGTTTTATTGCCTTTGCTTATCTGGCTGCCCTTCGCTCTCCTAATATGAACCATACCAAAGCAAGCTGCTGAGAACTGAGGATTATCTGCGGTATTCGTCACTTTTAGGAAGGGGAGTTGGTTCAGGGTTGGATTTTAGTATTTGCTAGGCCTTGTCTCCTTGACAGAAAACAACAGACTAAAGCTATTACCAAGAACAGCTGCTTAGAAGGGGCTTTGGGTATTTTTTCCGCTTTTGCTGACCTGAACCACAGCAATTATAAGTTCTGGTTATTGTAAACTTACCACAGAACACAAGGCATACCTTAAAATGATGTCATGTCTAGACACGCAATTCAGGTATAAATTATGGAGAGAAAGTAGCTTGTTCAGTGGTTAAACTGTAAAAATTTAACAAGATATTTCTGTGTCTTTAGCCTTCACTCTTGCATACGTATTTCTTTACCTCTTACCAGGAGAATTCTGTGACTGCCTCTTAATTTTTTTTTGTGTTGGGAGATGGAATTTCCTCCCTGTTCTCCATTTCATTTCCTATTTCTGCCTCGCTGGGTCTCAAGGGGAGCAGTGTAGCCATCTACTCAGAGTCCAGAGCTGGGAAGGAAGACTCTTGGGTCCAGTCATGACTCAGGCAAGGTCACACAAGTATGGCAACCTTTCCAAAATCTGGCTTGCTCTTTGGGGTAGCTTTGTTTTATGGGGTGGTAGAGGAAAGAGAACTCTGCCGTGGTGCCCAGGTGCCTGATTTTTGAAGTACTCACTACTTGGAGTCTCGGCAACATCCCCGCAGTCGCTGGCGAGGCTGTGTGGGCCTTATGTTTAAGGTAAGTTGGATCCCGTTTACAGCAGGCTTGTCTAGATGGTTTATGTGAGCTGGATTTCTGTCTGCAGTCCCTGCTCCAGCTCTGCATGGGAATGGTGGGCACAGCTGAGGTTTTGGGCAGTGTCCTCCCTGGCGCTCAAGCCTGGCAGCCGCAGGGGATGGGCGGCTGTCGCAGGTGCTGCTCGGAACAGCCCGTGCACATCCCTCGTGTGCTGCCCACCAGCAGTGCTTGGGTAGAACTCCCCTGCTGACAGGGCCTGGCTAGTCTAGGGCTTGTGTTAAAACACAGCTCCCCACACTTGGCCTGGGCTTCGCTTCATGATGGGGCCGGAATTGTTGGCTTCCCACCTGGTGTAATCTATACCCTCCAGGTAGCGCCGATGAAATGCAGACTGGGGAGATGGAGGATGGAGGAGGCCTGCTGGGTTAGCAAGCCAGTGCAGGATTATTCTCTGTAGTGTATTCTGTTGTGCTTTTCCTGGCCTAATTACACAGTCCTCAAGTGAAGGAATTTGGCAAGAGTATTCTTCCGCTTGAACTGGTATTTGGTCTCGAGTTCTCTTAGTAAGCTCTTTCTCAGTCACCTCCATTATTCCAAGCTGCCATCTAGAATTTCTCTCTTCAGATGCCTGTTGTGAATTTTGCTCCCAGGTCCAAATATGATGCCTCTTCTTACTTGAGGAGCATCTTGCTCTCCCCAGACATGTGGTCTGCCATCTGTGTGTCCCCTCAAGAGCAAGGATCTGACTCCTACCATACCTGGGCCTCTCGTGGTCCTTTTGGACCCATAATCACACTAGTTTGGTTCCTGGAAGCTGTCTGTGCTGCAGGTCTCTGGAGACAGCTGTTAATGCTCGGCAAGCAGAGATGGCAGTTGATCCTATAGGAGTTGTTCTGTTCCTGTTGCCATGGGGACAGTTTTGGAATACACTGAAGAACGGTTTTGCTCTGTTTTCAGCACATGCAGCAATGCTCTTGTTTCCAAAGGGGCAGATGTGTCTGCAGTCACAGGGACTTGAGGTGTCCACTCTGGGAGTTGGTGTGCCGGGAGAGGAAGACTTTTCTTTGGCATCCATGAGCTTAGGTAGACAAGCTCTAAGCCTTGATTCACTCCCAGCACCAGGCTTTTTGATAATACAGCAGTCAGGTCAACTTTCCCCTATGCCATAGGGATGTCAGCTCTGTTCTGGAACCAGGACTTTCCTGTCCTGACCAAACCTTTGTCCAAAGAAAGTCTCACTTTGCCCAGGTCTTTTTTGCTGTCCTGCTTCTCAGGATCACAGCAAGACTTGTTTTCACTTGGATGCATTTATATCCATTGTTTCTCATGGTCTCTTTGTCCCTGCCATCAGGGAATGACCTTTTTGCTGTTGTTTTTGTCTGCCCCTGCTATGCTGCTGTTTGCAGAGGAGTGTGTGGGAGGTGAACACAGGGTGTGTCCTGAGAGGTGCTCAGTGTCCCCAGAGTCATTGTCCTCCAGTGACAAACCCTGTGGTGTTTGTCACTGAACTGCACCACAAATTGCCACAACACCTTCAGGGATCAACACACAAAATGATTGCCTGCAGCAAGACCACGCAGCAGATGCTGCCATTGGAATACTTAGTATTAAAAGTACTGGAGCAATTAGAGCTCCCACTGCACCCTTCCAAGGCATTGCACAGGCTGAGGTGGCCTTAGGGCCCCTTTTCAGCTTTTGATGGAGTGATTGTTTTTGTACATGGATGTCTTTTTCCTTTTTTTTTTTTTCTTTAATGGCTGTTAAACATAGGAGGAGAGTGTTATTATGGCTCTAAGTACTGTCAGCCAAAGTTTCTCCTCACTTCTGCTTCTAGGATATCCACTTGCAGTGTCCCAGTTTTCCCTATTCATGGCTTTTTAGAGGTTCTTTTTCTTTCATGAGACTCTTGATCAGTTCAAGTACAAACAGATGGAAAGCAGCAGAGATCCAGCTCCATAGCAGCACCCAGGCCAGGCTCTTAACTCATCTCAAGTGTTCGGTGCTCAGGGAAAGGGATTGCATAGCCTGGGGCAGGATGCTGTATGTTCCTCCACGTGTTGTCCCTCACTATTCCCACACTTTTACCTCTCCCCTCACCTCCCCTTTCATCCCATCTTTCTGGGCCTGCAGTGGAGCTTCACATTCTTGTTTGCCCAAGTGGAACTCCCTTCCTTGCCTGCAATATTGAGATGTCCCTCTCCTGGCCAGGTCCAGGGAGAGAAGCTGCAGGCTCAGCTGGCACTTGTCCCCTCCCTGGGCAGATGGGGACAGGGGGTGAAGGCTGGTGGTGCACATGAGGTGAAAGTTATGGAGAAACAGTTGGTGCTTCAGGCAGGACTTGGCACCCTGTTCTCTTATGCTGTTTAGGGAGTGCTCTGCAACAGAGGAACAGTTTCTTTGGATAATGGATTCTGGTCCTGCTGCTGAGTGTGTGTTGTCAAAGCCAACTTCAGTTGTTTCTGGAGTCTTTTCTCCAAAAAGCCCCAACTGGCATAAGACACTGTCACTAATGGCCCATCTTGCCTAGTGGGGCTGCTTTGGAGCCCACGGTGCCTCAGCAATAAGGCTGCCAGCAAGACTTGCCCCCGTCCTGACCGTGCCAACAAGGAGAATTTCCAGTGAGACCACCGTGGGTGTTTCTCCTGTGGAATTATCATCACATCACTTTGCCAGCCTCCTTCAAGCAAATGTCAGATGGAAGTTTGTAAATCCTGTTGTCCCGTGAAAAATTAACTTGCTCCAAAGTGTTGAAGTGTTGCAGGAAGCAAAACTTCAGGCTGGACTGGAGCACTGAACTCTGTGGAAGCTGGAGAATTTTTCCCACTTCTACTCCATGTGGAGTAACTTAGCTTTTTCAGCACCTTAAGGGCATTGACATCCATCCAGGGAAGGGAAAATAGGAGAAATGCAAGAAATGAAAATGTGAACCAGAGCTTCTTAGGCAGAGACCATGGCCTGCATATGAGATTCCCTTTTGCTTCAGATTTTATAGGAACTTTATGGAAAGGGAAGATATATGATCTCTGAGGGGAACACAGCTATTCTGCAGCTTTCTACTCAGAGATGGCCTTCAGCAAGTGTGTGTGTGTAGAGATAATTCTTAATGTGAAGCAGGACTTCTTAAAATTCTTAACAGCATCTCATTAAGTATCATCACTAGGAACTCTGCAGGGAGGATTTTGTTTAATTTTAATAGAAATAGTCTCTCTAGGAGAGGTAAAGTTTGGGTAACTGTGGGACTAGATGCTTCTCATTCTCAGATTGTATTGGACCAGTGCTGGGTTGGGAACTGAATGTGCTGTTGGATGTAAAGCAGTGGGTGGAGTGGAGTGTAAAACCTGCTGTGATGCTGGTCCTGAATAGATGGTTGTGCTGCTTAACATATAAAAACCATTTCCCTCAATATAAGTTGCAAGTATGCATAGAAAAATGTATGTGGCATCTGTGGATGTGCTAAAAGAAGGATATTTGCTCACAGATTTCCATGTTCCGTGTTTGTGCGATGGCTGACGACCCACTTTGGCACTTTGTGTCATGTAACTGCACTCCCAGTCTATCCTACTGTTTTCCAAGCAGTGCTCTTGGCCACACCAGGCTGTGAACATTGTGAAGACAGACCCTATCACATTTTTTTATAATCTCTGCTAGTTCCTGAAGTGGAGCTTTGAGTGACTGGTGACAGATCTGCACTAAGTTTGGAAGCAAATGCAAATTATTTCAGAGAAAATCTTTTTCACAGAGCAAGCCTCTGCTGGCTGGGGAGGAAGGATCAGATATATTCACCTAGGCTTTCTCATCTAGCCAGCTTCACATTCCTTTCCCTCCTTCTCTTATGCTTCTGTTTCTTTTGTTTCCCCCCAGACCCATTGTTCTTGTTCTCTTCCAGCAGTTCAGGCACAGCCCGGGTCGGGAACAGGCAGAGATGCAGTTTTGGGCTGGTGGGCTTCTGTGGGCTCCTCATTCCCAGCTTCTGCTGCTCTTCTGTGCCCAGCCTTTGGTGTCTCACAGCACCTCCACCAGTGCCATCATCCACAACTGCTGCTGGGTCCACAGGGTCAGGTATTCCAAACTCCTCTGCTTGTACTGTACACCTGTTTGCCCCCTGGTTAGTAGGGAATAATCACATCAGTGCCCAGGGAAGCCCAGGATGTGGGAGAAGGAACTGGAGGTCATTTCCTCTCCATCTCCCTGTCACGAGACACCACAAAGACTGGTTGTTGTGGACAGGTTTCTGTTCTGTCTGTACTGTAGGAGAGCAGCAGTGCCTGGGGAGGCCTCTCTGCAGCTGGTACTAAACTGAATTTCCCCCTTGTCCAAGGTGCTTGGCCAGGGATTGTCTCCACCCTGTCTGCCACCTTCCTCCAGCTTTCCAGAGTGGCAAAGGCTGCTCCCCTGTGCTTGTCTCCTGGGGTTGAGGGGAGGTGACTGAACTGCCCTAGCTCTCTAACTGGGATGTGCAGGGGTCTGGAGGCTCTGCCTCTCCCTCTTCCCCAGCTGTTCCTTGTGGAAAGGAAGTGGAGGGTGAATCCAGCAGTGGATCTGCTCTCCTGTTCCTCGGCTGCCTGCGGAAGGCACCCCCTGTGCCTGCTTTGTGCAGCTGCCCTTCCCTGAGGGCTTTCTGTAAATGCAGGAGGGCTGTTGGCTTGGGAGCAGGAAAGTGAGACTTTGGAAATTGCTGGGCTTGGGGATTTAACCCTTCAGCCTCTGGAGTTCAGAACCAAAAGGCTGAGTTGGCCCTCACTCCCCAAGCCTCCTGCAACTGAGCTGAGCCCTTTGGGCTAGTGCAAGGTTCTTTTCTTCCTTGGATCTGCGGGATCCCAGCAGGAAAAAGGGATGAGAGCAAGTGCCCAAACTGCAAAGGAAAACTCTGGGAGTGGTTCACCTCCCTCCCCACCTTTCCGAAAGCTCAGCAGCACTCCTGGAGCTGGAATGGGGGCTGCATTTATCAAATTCCTGTCTGCAACAGCAATGCAGTTGTTTTAGATTAGTGTACAAATAGACATTAGTGTAATACATCTGTTGTTAATCCACATCTTGGTAGAAAAAAGATGCCAACACATCATTTATTAGCCACATCGATCCTATAATGTCCTTTCTTTTGTCTTTTGAGTATGTAATAGGTTCCAGGATGTCTTTTATTTCATTGTATACCACATTTCCCCTTGTCTAACATAGCAGGACATAATGCATTCCAGGATGTAATTTATGCCATTTTGGAACTGGACACCACGCAGTGTATCCTGAACCTTTCTGAAAACCTTCACTGTGTCAGTAGTTGTGCTCTGCTCACAGGTCGCTGCACAACTGATGGGTAGAAAGAGCAGGAAAACTAGTAGGAAGGAAAGAAATTTATTCTTAGTCCGAGGGAAGAAAGGCAATTTATTCTTAGTCCAAGGTGAGCTGAAGGACCATCAGGAACTCGGGATGCTGGAATGGCAGGCTATAACTCTTCCATCCTTGATTTGTTTAGAAAGCTGGAAAGGGGGGGGGTGCTCCACCTTAAGAGCCTATCCATGACTGCTTATATAACACCCTGATAGTTTCAATGGAATTCCACTTGGAAAAGGAACCAGTTGAGGGGTAGCTGTAACAGATGCAGATCTCCTTTATTTTTATTTTTTTTGTGAGAATTGAAGGCTGCTGCTCCTGTATCAAAATTCTGTTCCAGCCCCAGGTGAAAGAATGAAAAATTCCATGGTTAGTGATGTTAATGGGGTTTGAGAAGCAGAGGACATCCACAGGTGATGAGGGAAGCAGGGACACGAGGCCTGCTGCAAGCTGGGGAGGTTGGTGGTAATTTGCCTGTGGAACGATCATCTGGGGAGGAATTGGCAGTGGCCACTTGCCTGATAGCTTCTGCAGGAGTCTGCTCCTTCTGCTTGTCTTGGTCGTGAATTAAAATCCCACCCAGAAGGATGGAATCCCAGTCCTGCACAGCCTCCCCACGGCAGGATCCCAGGGTCAGCTTTAGCTCTGACAGATGTTTGCTGTGTGCTGGAGTAGGACACTGCAGCAAGACACTCATCCAGGGGACAGCACAGGATTTCAAATCAGCTTCTGCAGGGAGGAAGGAACACCATGAGCACATCCTTTGAGCTTCAGGTCAGACCAACAGTTGTTCTAAACCTATGGGAAGGTTTTTGAAGAGAAAATATTTTGGCAATATAAAATATATTCCTCCTCTGTGGTTTTCTTTCTTTCATTGCAGGATCTCACAGGAGGCAGTCCTTGCACTGTCCCAGCATCCCTGCTTTGCACCCCCTTTTTTCTCTGTGTGTCTGGTTTCTGATGAGGACTGTGGGGGAATAATGATACTAAACTGCAGTCCTGAGTTCTTGCTTTATCAGACCTTGTTCTTTAGTCTGTGCTGATTTTAAGCACGAGTAGTACAGGCAGTTTGGGAAAGGGTTGCCAGGGGTAACCAAGACATAAGACCAGAGGGAATAATGTTAATAAAATGAATTGCTGACTCGGAGCAGCCTGATAACTCAGACGGGTGAGTTCTTAGGCTTGACATCATGTTTTTCTCCTTTCCTGCCTCTCTGTCCCACATCAGCTGCCTCTCACTTGCAGGCACTGTCATTCACAGGACCACAGTTTAGCTAAATCCAATACAGTGCCGTGTCATTAGCACACAAGTCTCCTGTGCCAGGATGTCTTGTTTCCAGGTCTCCAGAGAACTGAATGTTAAAACTTTTAGAAAGACAAACTGTTGTAGACATGACAAACCCTTATCCCTTTCCACACAGCTCAGCACCATTCCTGTATAAGGGGAGATACGACAGAGCATGAAATAGCAAACAGCACAGACACCAGTCAAGCAATTAATTCTCCTGTCAAAGCATAGGAATGCTGGAGGATGAGGAGTGGAGAAGGCAGAGTTACTTGTGTAGTGAACAGCCCTGGATCTGTACTGAGCTGGGAACACAAGAGTCCCCAACCCAAAGACTTTCCTGTCTGCACTGTCTGCTTTAATTAAAAGATCACAAAATTAAGACAGGTGTGAAATTGTGTGTTTGGGATCTCTGTGTCACAGGACATGAACACAGCCAAAATTTCTGCCTGGTTCAAGCTGAGAGCTGCTGTGTATCAGAGCAGATACATCTCCCAGAGCCCAGCCCTGCAGGTATTTGGTGGTGCTTCAGAAGAACCTGAAGTAAGTTTATCTGTTCAGTCTGATGTGTGGTGCTTTACTCTTTCCTTTGGAAGCATCTGATTCCAGCCCTTTTCAAAAGACTTGTTCTTCCTGGCACTTCCTACTGGCAGTTACCTCACTGGCTGGTACCTGAGGCAGGTACTTGCTGTTGAGGGCTTAGATGGCCACACTTTGTGCCTCTACCATAAGATTTGAGAGATCCTGAGGAGGAATGGTGTGTGCCTGTACACAGAGGAGGAAGAAAGAGCATCCTGGACAGGCTGGGACACTGAGGGATACCACCCCTGCAGTGACTTACCTGTGGAGATAATGGTGATTCTCAGCTCTGTCTCTCAATCTAGTTTGCATTTTTCTTTCCCCCAGAACAGAAATAACAAATATTTTAGTGATGGATGCTGCCTTGGTCATGTAAAATTATCCCCCTGTCCTTTTTCTCTTCAAGTCCAGTCTGTGTAGTACTGCTGACAGGGTGGTGAACACCCCTGTGTGCCCCTCAGCATGGCCTGTCAGGGCATGTGTGTCCCCAGACATTTGACTCTGGGCTAATTGGCTTTCCTGGGGTCCAGGTAAAACTGGTTGATGGTTCCCACCCACTCCTTGGTCCATCAGCTGGCTGGGCTTGCTCTAAAAGCATCTTTAGAGACACACACTCTGTTTCAGTGGTTTATAATGGCCATGGGAGCCACTTCCCAGGCTGTGTGTGCTCCTGTCTGGTACTTGCAGCCAGAAGGTTGCAATTATTTCCTTGTTCTTTCAGACTTCATTATGTTGCTCCACATGCCTTCATATGGTAAAGGACACTGGAGTTCTAACAAGCTTGGCTGGAATAACCATTCCTTCTTGGCAAATGCCTGCCCTGACTTGCAGCTGTGCAGTGAGACCGAGGAATCCTCTGTCTGCTGCTGTGGGGTGCTGATGCTGCTCACTCAGCCCTGTCCCCCTGTCCCTGCTGAGGCAGGTACACATTCCTGTGGGAAGGCAAGGGAAGAAAAATGCTTCTCTTTTGGCTGTTCAGCTGAGTCCACAGTTCACCAAGTGCCAGGAATGTGCTGTTCCCATGGTGATCCTGGGCTGGTCGGTGCCATGTGGCTGGTGAGGTGACTTCCAGAACCACTGGGGGAATGGGTTAAGAAATGTGTGTCCACTTAAGCACAGCAAGCACCAGTTGTACAGAGCTGTACAGGTAAATGTAGTGTGCAGTGAGGGGTAAGGATGGGGCTCTGGGAACTCTGGGCAAACCATTCAAGAGTGGAAACCCTTAAAATACCTTGGAGATGGTTGGTTTTCCTCTTGCACTTTCTCAGATGAAACTGCTGCAGTTTCAGGTATTCTTTTACTTGCACCAGCCACAGCCCAGCATGCTAAATTTGACTCCCTGATGCCCCTAGAACTGCCCTGGAGTTACATCAGTGGAGCTGAGGTTGGGATTAAAGCAGATATGAAACTTGGAGGGCCATGCAGGCAGGATGGGCTTTGCAGAGGCCAGGCAGGAGTGCAGATCTATGTGCTTCTGCCATTCTGTGTATCAAGGCAGAGTGGAGGTTTAAAGGGGCTTAGAAAAAAAAGAGAAATCATGGTGTGATGCAGTGTTTTGGCACCACTGAGTTATTTTGCTTAATAGTTTGGAGATGATTTAATCTCTGAGATAATTAAATTGAAGGTGTCATTTCAAAAGATAACAATGTCTGTATGAGCTCTGTTAGGTTTGGCATGAGCTTCGTCTTGTTTTGTGTGGATTGAGGGATTTTCCTGTGTGGAACATGGGGGAGGAAAGGCAGGGCTAGTTTGATGGTATTTATGTCCACCCTTTCTTGCTATAAAATAAACTGACATAATGCAGAGCAAGAAAGCAGCCCCTGTGACTTCAAGAGGGCAAGAGCAAAATACTCCCCTGGATTTTAATGTAGCTTGTGACAATGAAAGATCTTTGATCAAGTCCCATATTCATGTGCCTGCTCCCATGACCTGCTGAGGGGGAGAAATTGGTCTGTGAAACAGTGCAGGGGGGCAGGAGGAGGCCCAGGGCACTGTGAGCTCTGCAGGACCTTTCTTAGGGGTGTGCAGTCCCAGAGTCCTGCTGGGCTCCCAGAAAGTTGCTCTCCCCTCCACTGCCACCTATTTCAAGCAGGAAGTCTCTGTACGTGTAGTGACGTGGTTGTGACTTGCTCTGTGCTTCTCGTCCCAGGGGGCAGCTCTGCCTCACTGCCACCCCTCTGCTGACCCAAACAGGGTTTGTTGGCCCTGTGGGGACGTCCCAGTCCTTGTGCTCTGGGTACACTCCTCCTCCAGAGCTACGTGTGATGTGCTGGACTTACCCAGCTGAAGTGTAACATTCAGCCCCCGGTATGTGACCCACAGGTGACTGGGACACGTGTTCCAGCAGTGAGGTACCAGCCCGCTCCTCCAGACCCTCCTGCTGGTCAGAGGGAGCCAACCCGCAGCTTTCTCAGCCAAACCCTCGTCGAGCTGGCAGGGAGCCCTCACTTACACGTGTCAGTGCTGTGCTCCAGCCCTGCCGTGCCCCACAACCTCCCTGTGACACGGGCTGGGACTGGGGGAGCTGGGCTGGCAGGGAGTGGGTCCCTGCAAGGCACCTGCCTTGACTGAGGTCTCCCCTGACTATGCTGAAAGATGCTCTCCCTCAGCCCAGGCCCTGCTCAGCAATGGGCTCGTGCAGTAAGAGCTCGGCAGCAGATTTCCTTCTCCTTGGACACAGCACTTCTAGCAGGGTTTTACTTCGTTGCTGCATTTAGTTCTCTGGGCCTCGGTGCTCTGCTGCCACCACTGAACACCAGCTGTGTGACCCTCAGAGAAGAAAGGCTCCATGTGTAACATGTGTGTGTCTGTATTATTTTTCACGTTAGCTCTGATGTGAAAAGCCCTGTCTGGGCATTTGAGTGCTGTGGCTTGTGATATACACCAATTTATGTAGGAGTTGGCAGGGGATCTTTTTCCTTGCCAGCAGGAGAAGTGAGGGGACCTGGGACCCCCTTCTGGTGAATTACTTAGAAAAACAGCCAACATTTAAAATTACAGGTTTGGAATTGAACTATAAATTCCAGTGAAGTAAAAGATCCATGAATAATATGCCATTAGGCTGAAATATAATTTGTTTGTGTGTTTTAAGCAGTAGAAAGGAAACAGGATATAATTCCTATTAGCAACGTATATATTTTCCCCAAGCAAGGAACCAGCTGTCTAATGGAAATTTTATGTTTGCTCCATAAATGTTTTTAACTGTTTGCTTGTTTTCAGTTCTTTTTCCAGCAGTACACAGAGCTTTAATGTCTCCTGGTTCAGCTGGTTTGAAGTGTTGCTTTCAGGTTGGGATTGCATGTCATCTCTGCTCAGTGTGAGCATGTAATCAGTTGCCCCAGGTTTAAGATCCAGACACGAGATCTAGAAATCAAGTGTAAGTTTGTCTATCTGCTCTGACAAGCATCTTGAGAATTACAAACCACACCTACAAAAGATCTTCTGTCTTTGCTCACATCTGACTAACTGTTCTGTGCTCTGGAAAACTGGTGAAACACGAGGAGTTATTTTTACAAGGGGCTTTTTGCATTTCTCGCATAGTGTTGGACCCACTGTAATCATAGAACACTTTTTTTTTTCCAATTGTCGCTTATGCCAATAGGAGTTTGGGTGAACCAGATCAAAGCTGTTGGATTCGTTTCTGTTCGAGACAGAAATTGCCACAGATCCTTTCACAGAAATGTTTAAGGCACTCGTGGTGCCCTTCAGTCGTTTGCCCTTTCAGCAGCAGTGGTGGAGACCAGCTGAGCAATCTGCAGTTTATCTGATTTTTTTTTATCAGCATCTGTCTCCTCACTGGGTTGGGGATGACTCTGTGGCTGCACCTGCTCATCTCACACCAAGTAGGGTGGAAGGCAAAGGCTTGCAGAAAACCACTTGCTTTAGACCCCAGTTTAATGTGTGGGGGCATGTCTTGCATTTAACATCAGAGAAGTTGAGCTGGCCCCAAAGTGGTGCATCCCAGGGGTGAACTGGGGTTCATTTACAAAGAGCTCTTGTGGAAACAGGTTCTGAGCTTCCTGCAGATCTTAAGGACCTTGCTAAGGACTTGCTCTGAATTCAGCCTCAGAGATTTAGTGTCATCTGAATGTAAAACAAGACAAGTCAGTGCTCTGTGTTGACACCTGGTAGTGCACGAGGTATGAAAGTACAATATCTGTCCACCAACACTTGTAAATACGTAAGTGTGGGAGGTCCTGCTGTGTCCCCACTGCTCTGGACTGGAAGTAACTCAGCTGAAGGCAGTGGGAGAGCACCAGGATAAAACTGCTATAAATAGAAATGCCAGGGACCCCTGTGAATCCTGGGCTGAGACAGAAAGGGTTAAAGAGCTCCTGCCCAGGGAGTAAGTGCAGGAGCTGCCACTGGGTGCTGACAGACAGGGAGGCACTGGCTGCCTGCAGCTTCTATCGATTTCCACTCTGTTGTCAGCAGGTTGTAAATAAAATCACTGCTGGGCTGCTCTTTCTGCTGGCTCTGGGGCTGCAGCTGCCTGGGGTGAGCCCCCAGGGCTGAAGGATAACGAGGGGGTCTGACTGTGCCTGCAGCACCACCGGTCAGAGGTAGGGAGACATCCCATGACATCCCCTGTCATCCAGCCTGGCCTGAAGGGCTTTGAGAGGCAGGAGAAGCAGAGGGTGGTGTGTGCTTTGGTTGAGTTGCTGGTTCATCCCAAGGAAATGAACTGCTTTCTGTCTGATGTGAACTGGGCTTGATTTCTTGGCAGCTTCGAGAGAGAGAAATAGGATTAAAACTAAATGGAGGAATTCATCTTTTCAAAAAGAAAAATGGAGGAGGAGGGAAAGGGTCCAGATAGGCATTAAAACTTGAAATCAAGCTAAAAAAGTTGCTGCTTGCTCTCAGAGTTCCTCAGAAGGCATCCAAAGAGCTAACTTATGTGCTTTTGGAAATACCGTGGCCCAGAGCTGCTCCTGAGCTATGAAAGGGGGGCCCAGAGTTCTGCTCTGGGGCTCCACAACCAACTCCTGCGTGTGATGTGGACCAAACTGCTCAGGCCAGCTCTTCAGAAGCAGTCAATAATTTTGGGGCTGTCTGTTTTGGGAGTTGCCAAATCCAAGCAGCTTCCACTGGCTTCTGTTGGTGGTTCTGGGTAGGGAGAGCCTTAGACAAACAAACAACCCTCTCCCCCTGCTGCTGCTGCTCAGACATCCCAAGTTAGGACACCCAAAGTCTGCAGCGCCCAGTTTTTTTTTCCACACCAGAAAATGTTGACTTTCATCTTTGTCTGTTTCTTCAACCATAAAACAACAACATTACAACCCGTCGATTATCCCAGATAGTCAATGTAAGGATAAAAAAATAACAAAAAAAACAAGTTAAGTTTCCTCCAAGGAAACTTCAGTTGTGAAGCAAACTTTCTAAATGTGGTGCCAAGACTTTCATGACGGCCCTTTCTCTATGGGAGGCGAAGATGCCGTGTAAACTCTGCCTTTTGAACTCCTTTAGAGCATTTCTTTTCAGGCTCCTGCGAGTCTTGTCCTCTCTGAACATGGGTGTTCCCATTCTCCGGTTTGTTTTTCACATCCATGCAATCATCTGGACCAGCCCAGCTCCCCGGGGGAGGCTGGATAGAGAGCACTGACTGTGAGCAGGATGGTGTCCATCCCAAGGAGATGGGATGAGGTTACTCCAAAGCACCAACCCCGGGAGGGCACTGGCAAAGCTGCAGCAGGGCCTGTGGGTTCGAGCGAACCCCAGGTCTGGGCAGTGAGGCAGAAAGCTCCAGATCTGTTAAATGGGCATTTATTTGCATTTACTGCTGTGAGAAACACACGGGCTGGGCTGCCCGTGTCCCCTCCTGCCTGGGGACGGAGTGTTTGGGGCTGGAATTTCAGCTGCTCAGCCCCTGCTCTGTCCCACCCGTGCTCCAGAAGGGAACTCTGGCAGTAAACTTTCCAGGTCTGTCTGCAGTTGATCTGCTTCAGTCCTACTGGCATTTTTGATGGGAATTTTACGACTTCTTCCTTGCGAGTTTGGTGCACATTTTGTTTTCTTTGGAGCAAGTATTGGCTCCTCGTGCCTTTCTTTTGGAAGCTCCAGTGATCAATGCCTTGGGTTGTGGGAACTCTTGCAGAGAAGAGCTCTGTCATCATTTATGGGGGTACGGGAAAAACAGATGAAGCAGTGTAATATATGCCAAATATTATCCTCAGAACTGCTCTTATCTGATATCTACAGCTGTGCTTGCTTAATGTTAATATTATTTTGCTTAGTTGGACCTTTCTTCACAGATTTTTACTTTTTTTTTTTTTTAAAAAGTGGAGTTCTCTGAAATCAGGCATCTTTGTTCAGAACTGGAATTATCTGTGTTGATATCTGTGTGTATGATTCACTTTTACTGTGTCAGGATTGGGTCTTTAATACTCATTCTGTGTTTTCCGAAGTCGTGCTCTAGTGAAAGCCATCAGGAGCAGAGGAGCTGTTGTGGGTTTGGAATTTACTTGGGTGCTTTTTGCTGACACTTAATTTTAATCTGGTACTGCTCTGCCATCTAGGCTGGAACCTTGGTAGGCTCTTGAACAAAGTGGGAATTCTTGGATAGTGTGAGCCAGAGGGACAGGTTCTCCATTTGTGTAATTGTCACACGTGCTGTTTGTGCTGCCTTAGGCTCGGTCACCATCTGCTTCTGAGCCTGGGGAGTCACCTGAGCGATTAGTCCCAGGCTCATTCATCAACCATTGACTGTTTATGATTATTTTTGGATCTCTTTCATCACAGTGCCAGGACCTACTGAAGGGAGTGTGGTACAAGATGTACCACAAGGCAGGTAAATAAAATATCCAAAAGTAAAAGTTTTCATATCCCCTCCAGTAACTCTTGTAACCAAACAAGCTGATTTTGGAGACTTGGCCTTTTAAGGGAATCTGTTGTTCTGTCTGGTAATGCAGACTAACACTTCATCTTTAACTTCTGCAGCATGTTGTGACCCAAGGCAAGACACCCATCCCTCCTGCAGGAGAACTGTGATCCAAGCCCTGACCATACAGGACAGGGATGATAGTACAGGAGCTATTACTGCAGGAAGCCAACAGTTGCAACAACATTTTTAATAGGTGTAAAAGTGTCTAAAAATATTACCTGCCTGCACAAATAAGTTTAAATTGCAGTAAGGAGTAGATTCCCTTAAACACACCAGCCTAGTGTTCAAAAAAGCTTTTTTTTTTTTTAAGTGAAAAGCTTAAATAATTTCCCCATAAAGCCAGTTTGTAACATAAGCCTTCCCAGGGAATGATCCAATGTGCAGTCTAATCGTTTTATGTGACTATTTAATCTACTGTTTAACAAACAAAAATACTTGCAGTACCATAGCAACTACTGCACAGTTTGGTGCCCCTGGGACAGAGATCAGCTTCTTGATCCAAAGCAAACCTGCCTGCTCTGTACTCTAGGACATACTGGAGGGCAACCTTGTGGAATCATAAGGAAGACTTTCCGAATTCAGGCCAAACTGGACTCGTTTTTTGGATGTGGATGTTTCGTTCACTGGAAAATAAACATAAATATGCTCCTTGCTTTGGGATAAATAAACAGGCATCCATAATTGTGCAAGGTTTAAAGGGCATGAAGCCTTCCAGGCTTTTTCCTGGATGTAGGTGTATTATAGCCAGAAATCACTTCATTATTTGTGCATGAAACTTGTGTGTATTGAGTTTCAGAGGAATTCCCAGCTACTGATTTTTATATTTAAGGTTAGAAAGTACCTCTCCTGCTCTGACTATGGCTGAAATTCTTTCAGTAACTCTGTAGAAGCATTGGTTTTGACAAAAGGCTCTGTCCTGGGTCTAAATCCCAGTTCTCCTGATTCCCCTCCTGTCTTCTGGATGTTTCTTCCACAGCTTGACTGCTGCAGCTGAGAGTTTTCTGCCCCTTTCATGTGCTTTGCTCTGGTGCTGTTGGGTCTGCAGCACGTGGAGGAAACTGTCCTGGGCCACAGCACAACCCAAAAATGCAACTAAAGTGTGGCCCCATTTCCATCAGTTACCTTTGTGTCACCTGCAGAGATGTGGGGCAAGAAGGCTGGAGGACATCCCTGTGGATCCATCCTTTCCTTGGAAACTCTGCTATGTGGTATTTTCCTCTCTCCTGTCGCACAACCAACCAAATATTGGCAATTTGGAATGGTCTTTGCAACCCCAACCCTTCTCTGGGCTTGTTAGACTGATCACTGCCCCTGTGTGCTGTATGGGGAGGGCTGTTATTGGGGTGTTTCTCATTCTCTGCTTGGGGGCCTGGATCCTTTCTTGGCATTACAGGCTCATTTGCAGGAAGAAAGGAAAAGAAAAGGCAGACATTTTGGATGTTAATACTCCCAGGAACGTGTGTTGCCGTAGAAGGTTTTGGGTTGGGGTGTTGGGATTTTCTGTATTTCCCCCTCTCTATTTTCTGCTTTTCTTTCCTCCTCCTGTTATTCCATGAACTTCCATTTCTTGCTGTCCCTTCTTCTGCATTCACAGCAGCAACAAAAGCTGTTGGTAAGTTTGCCTAAGAGAAGCAGTTTCTCAGAGATGTGTTTGTAGAGCCTGAGAACCTTCCTGGTTCGAAAACACAAGTAAAATGTTAAGTTACCATGATCCTAAAAGCAATATACTGTGCTTCATCTAAAAAGAATCTGTTCCACACTGCAAGATCTCCGGGCACTCTGTGTAAAATGATATCCTACTAAGAACTAGAACTTATTAATGAAAGTTTTGACAGAGAAGATTTCATTTTGAAAATAATGTTCCCCAAAGCTTTTGTAATAATTAGGTTTGAAACAAGGCTGTGCAGACACAATAATTTCCAGGCTGAGTGATCAGATATAATTCTCTTCTATCTTTTCTTTTTTTTTCCCCCTCTTCCCCTAAAATCCCCCCTTACAATCAGACCTGACATAGATTTTATACTGGAAAGGCCCAATATGGTATAATAAAGACGAAAAAATGGAAGACAAAAGTAGGGGGAAGCTTCCTCCAAACTTTCTTTGATTTCTTCTCAAAGTACCCTTGTACATTGCAACCCCAATAAATTGTGATTCTAGAGGAAATACCCCTAAAAATCTAATGATTGGGGCAGGTAACTTTGCCAGTTTTGTTCTTGGGCAAATCATCTTCTGGTCATTACAAGCATTGTTCTAACAATTAGATGATATACACATGGAGATACTTAACTTGAAATTGCTTTGGTAGTCTCTTAATTTAACTAGTGCAAATCCCATGCAGACATGCTCAATTTGGAATACATGAGAGTGGATATCTGTTGTCCTCACTGCAGCTGGATGAGTTACAGACCATCAGTTTAGCAGCTACTCACATTTCGTCCCCTCTGTGCTTGTTGTGAACACAAAGAACCCTCTGTTGGCTGAAACAAACCTGAGTGTGCCAACCAAAGGTTCACCTGATTTCTGTTAATCATAAGATCATGGAATGGTTTGGGTTGGAAGGGACCTTAAAGATCATCCAGTTCCATCCCCTGCCGTGGGCAGGGACACCTCCCACTAGCGCAGGTTGTTCCATCCTGGCCTTGGACACTTCCAGGGATGGGGCAGCCCCAGCTTCTCTGGGCAACCTGTGCCAGGGCCTCAGGTATCTCTGAGTCCCCTCTTTTGCCATTTCCCATCCAGACCCCCAAGCAGTTCTTGCCTGAAATTGCAGTGGGGTCATACACACAACCTGCATCCTCACAGTCCTCAGGCCTGCTTCAGATTTTGGTGAGTGCCAGAGTTTTTAGAGATGAACCCAACACTGCCACAGCTGGTTGCTGCCCTGCTGGGAAGGTGGGTTTGTGCCCCTGGGATTTGGCAGTGACATCTTGAAACAAGCTGAGCACTGTGCCCTTGCACGTGAAGCGGGAGCTCTGCAGGGCTGTGCTGCAGTCGATGACACTCTGTGCTTTCCAGGTGAATTAGCTGTGGGCATACTGAAGGCCATCTGATTTTAAAATGGTTTGCTGGTACAGTGAGTTCTCTTCAGGCCCTGGATGTTGGGATTTATCCCATACCTTGATATGGAATAGCATTATCCTAATTGTCCTTGGCCCGGTCCAGGATAGATGCGTTGTTTCAGGCTCTGGGCAGGAGGAGTGCGAGTCTCTGGGGAGCTCAGAGGTGTTTTTGTGTTGTCTGGCTGCTTGATTTAATTGCAGGGAGTTCAGCTGCCTAAGAGGCTGAGTTTTATTGCATGATTTGTGTTTTGGGGTTTGTCAAGAGGCCTAGATCCTTGAGTCAGCGTGTTTTTTGCCTTTCTCTTTTTCGTCTTAATTTTGAATAAATAAAACTAAATTATATTGAAAATTTCTAGTGTTTTATCTCTCTCAAAGCTTCTCTAAACCCTGAGCCTGCTCACATCCCAGCCAGCCAGGTGAAGAACACGTGTCTGTCTTTTCAGTGAGCAAGACAGATAAATTAAGGAGCTTTCTTATTGGTCTGCCAGAGATGTTGGTCTAAGAGTTGGGAATAGAAACTGAGACCTTTGTTGTGCTCCTCAGACCACCCTTCCAACCACATGCTCGTGTTTCAATGCTCAGCAAACACGTGCAATTAGTGATCTGTGCAGTCCCTGCTATCAAGCATCTCCATGAAATTTATTATCCTGCGGAAGATCTAAGCTTTCCCATCATTATCCCCTGGCTGTGTTCCTCTGTGAATTATTTACGGTAAGATTTTTGGTCTTCGGTCCTCCAGTTCTGGCTAAAACAATTCTTCCTTCGGTTTCCTGCCATTTATCCTTCGTGCACTAAGCCAGACTTTGGGACTGTCCGATTGCCACAGTTCAGATGTCATCGTTCCCCTCTGCCTTGGGAGGAGCAGCTTTACCAAGCTGACATTACCGAAGCTGTAGCTCTGCATGTCGGTAGCAGATGAGTTTTTTTTTTCCCCCTCCTTTAAAAGGGATGGTGGCAGAAGCTTTGTATTGAAAACAAAACAAAAAAATTGGACATCTCTGCTTTTAATAACCCAAGGTTATTTTGTAACTCAGGGAGGAGCCTTGTTTTTTAACAATTGTGTTTTCGCCGTTGATTTTGTTTGCTGCCGTTTGAGTTCCTCGGTTGGACAATGAAAAATATTCCTATTTTAGCCAGATCTTACAGCAAGCACAGCTTTTCACTTCCATCAAGTGAAGTTATGTGTGGGAAGGCTGCAAGGGATCAGATATTTTCTTTATTTACGTTGTTTTCAGCTCTCATGCTCCAGGGCAGCCCTAAGATCTTTGCTTTGGCAAGCAAATATTGCTGATTTTTTTAAAAACCCTGCAGAAGATGTCACCAGGAGTTACAGCTTGTGAACTTCAGAACAACAGTAAAAACTTACCTGTGGAAAACTTATGCTTGAAGACAAACTGTACTATATTCCCTCTAATGGTGGCTGAAAAGCTGCTGGGGACATAAAAGACTAAAGCATTGCCCGTAGTGGCTTTGCAACCAATGCAGCTGCAGAAAAAAACCCTGGTTTCTTACTGAAGGTCAAGAGGGAGAGAATTAACTCCTCTGATACCTGAGAGATGCTTTGAGAGTGCAGGAGTTGGTCCTTGCTAATAGAGATTTTCTGAGTATTTTTGACTGTAAATACAGATGTTCTGTAGGCAGGTTATGAGTAAGTGGGTGATAAGGTTTCTGTAAGGAAAAAGGAAGACACTCTGAAGGGTCTATGACAGGAGGGCACCAGAGGGGGAGAGTAACAAGAGACCTGTGTTTATGTCTGTGCCTCTGCCTCCCTTCACTTTTGCCCAATCCCATACAAATTAAACCTGTTTAATCTTCCTTGCTCCATTTAACAAGTTGGCCATGGGTTCACATATTAACTCCAGTTTGTCTTTTGATATAATAGCACTGCAGATGATGGATGGACTGTCATGCGTGTCTTCATTTTAACAGAGAATGGGAACATTCTTCCTGCAAGCAGGTTCTCATTTTTCATTTTTCTTCCTGCTTTCTCCATTGCTGTCTGTCTGACAACAAGATCTTTGTTCCAGAGGAGTTTATCTGCTCCTGCTGTTTGTTCTGCACCTGGAGTCAAGGCGTGTGATTTGTGGCCCTGTGTAATCCCATCCACAGCACAGCTCCAACAGGGTGCAGATGCTCCAGGTGGGGAGGACGCAGAACGAGGAGGATCTCGGAAAACTGGAGAGTCCTCTCCTGCAAATACTCTGCAAAGCAGGGAAATGTGAGGACAGCCCCGTGGCATCAGTCCTGTGGGTTTGACTCCTCAGACTTTCCTCAGCAGTGCCTGTAACGATAGTGAAGGACGTGTTTTGGGAAAACCTTTGAATGCCCAGGGTTGTCTCGAGTTTCTCTTTTGAGTGTTGCTTTGCCTTGAAGATCCTTTTGCGAATAGCCCTTTCCCCCCTCCCCATCTCTTTATCTCCTTATCTCTTCCATGCAAAACTGCAGGGCTTGGTTAAAACAACAGAGGAGTTTTTAAAGGAGCCAGAACAAAAAAAGAGATCTCTTTAGTGAAGTGGAGGCAGATCCTTGATTGCTTCCATTCCATTTTGTCTTGGGGCTGTTATTTTTGCTTTCTTGGGTTAGATGTTTTATGGATATTAGCATCCATTTTCATCCCGGAGACTCGAATATTTTGGTACCAAATAGTGCTAAATTTGCATTCGTATCAAAAGAAAGTTTGCTCGGCAAATGCCCAAGGAAATCTGGCTTGGTTTGCTTTTGTAATATCTGCAGGTTGCTTTGCAAGTTGCTTTATCTTTCTCAGTTTTATTGCCTGAGGTGTCAGCTGCAAACTTGTTCATGGTTGAGTTTATACCAATGATACACCCAAAAAAGGAAGAGGCTTTTTAAAAACCTGACCTGAAATAATCCAACTAACCAGATGCGTGGAGAGAAGTTCGACCCTTAAAACGAGACACTCGAAATGTTCCAGATCAGAGGAATAAAAACTATTGTGTGTTCTTTGCTGCTTTAGCAGAAACAGCTCTGTGGACCTCTAGTGGTCTAAATATCAGACTTTTAGCCACTGCTTTTATCTGGAATATAACCTTAGCATGTTTCAGAAGTTGTAACAAGTTTGTAAATCCGGTCTCTATGTAGATCTGCTTTACTGAAGAACTGCTGGGCTTTGTACTGACATTTCCATGTCAGAAGCTGAGCAATATTTGAAAATCCACCTAAAAAACTCTCACCCAGCAGAAGGGGAAAACCAGTCCTCTCAGTCAAAAGAAAATGCAGACATAAAGGAACAACCGAAGGTCAGATTTCAGCCCAAATTCAGGGCCCGTGTTCTCAAAAAAACATCACGCAACATTTCTCTCGCACTTGGATTTCACTGAACTTTCTTTTTTTTCTCTGAAAAATATTCTACCAAGAGAAATGTTTTTCCTCAACCCAGATGGGTGTGTGTAATGCACAACGTGGTATCCTTTCCATCCCAAGCACTCCCACGTTTTGCCAGTGCGTGGAGAACCAGGTCAGTGAGCCAGGCTGGGAGGGGTCACTTAGAAAACAGGACCTTTGAGAGGGGGAAGCGGGTTCTGAGACCATACAGTGTAAAAAAAACATGGAAAGAGGGATGTGTTCTCAAACTCTCCATTTTAATCATGTGAGTGGGTCTAAATCACTGCTTGAAGTGTCGATTTAAGTTGTCAAAATGATCTCTCTGTTAGGAGAGCCCTGCCTGGTGCGTGGGGAGGAGGAGGAGTGTGGAGGCTGCACCACACAGATCACACCTGGCCTCCTGCTCTGCTCCAACACAGACATGATGCCATGGGACACCAGGGAAAAGGGGAACCAATCCCATTTATGGTGCACTGTCCCAAGCAGTTCATAGAACAGTGCTGGTTTTTTTTTTTAACTTGCAAGTTCATCCTCACAAAACAGCATTGTACAACCACTTAGCTGTACGTATTCCTTCCTGCATTTGGTTGTCTGCATCTCTAAAACCACATTTTTTATTGCAGCAGAATTATTTATTTATTACTACGGAATGCCCAGAGCATTGGAAATTAGATACCTGAAAGGATGATTTTGGGGGTTTTTAGATGTGATTAGGCTGTGATGATCCCCCACAACAAACTGGAAGGGGGAAAATTCAGGTCATCCTGTGCTTTTCCAGCCACAGCAGATAGAGAAAATGTAGCAGAAACACACCTTGGCTGCCCCATTCCTCCTGTGCAGTCATGGCAGGGGAGGACTGGGAAATTGGCCCCAGACCATCCTTTCATTTGGGAATGTGCTCATAGTAGTTACTGTAATTTTTCATAGACCTGATCTTGAATTTTCCAGCAGTTCTTTAAAATGAAGCTGCTGTTGGAAATAAAGGTGCAAGTTGTTCGGTGTCAAGTCATGCCTGAGAGCATTTGGAAGCAGCACTTGGATTGGGGTTGCCAGAGTTATTTCTTACAGGTACGAGTTTTGCTTCACAGAAAATCCTATTTAAATGGAAATGGGGTAGGAAGGGTGAAGGCACTGAACTCAGCATCAGAGTTTCTTCACATTTTTTTAACATTGTAAATGTGTTTGTGGGGATTTTTTTTCCTTCTAATTTCAAATTTTCTGACGGACTGGATAGATGTATTTTTTTAGTCACTTGGAATTGATGGGAGATGTTTGAAACAAAGATGAGGGACCAGCCTCCCTGGTGTCCATGGGCATGGCTGTGTGTGCAGCTCTTGCCTTGCAGTGCTCTTTGGGCCCAGCTGTTGGGATGAAGGGAATGAAGCAAAGCAGTGCTGCTGGGAAGCACTTCAAGCACTTTGCTCTGGGTCACTGTGTGCTCACAGAGCCCTGGATTTCAGGTCTCTCTGATGTTCATCTGTCACTCAGGTAGGGCTGATGGTTGTCTTGCTCTTGGGTTTTGCATTGCTGTTAGAAGAGTTCACCTCAGAGAGGCAGTGACCTGATTTTCATCCCGGAGTGCCTGAGTTTCCTGTGTAGCCCTGACCACTCTTCTGGAGATGCAGTTTGGACCTTGGCCCTTTTCCACTGACTAATTCAGTGTTTGTGATGTGAGGAGGCCACAGTTAGTAGGTGAGAGATTGGTGTTGGCACGAAGAGGATGAGAGAGAAGGCAGCTGAGGGATAGGATGCCACTCAGCAATGTCTGAAATGGCAGCCACAGATCTGGTGTGCAGGCTTTGGTCTCTTCCAGTGGGAAAGGGGGCCGTTGTCTTGTGGGACAGTGTTAGGGCACAAAGCCATCCTATGTGTGCCTGGAGCAGGGGGCTTAACAAATGAGCTCATTCCTACTGAAACTCTAGCACTCTGAGCATATTACTGCTATGGATTAATGCAATTTATTTTTGTCACTGACTGATTCATAGGGTGTTCTCTTGCAATTTGCAAAAGCACCTCGTGAATCATTTAAGCAGGAATTATAAAATTAAATGCTTCTTTCCTCCTCTGACGCTGGCCCTTGGAGCCAGGCTATCTGGGGGAGGTGTGAGGGAGGGGTGTGTGACTGTGCACAAAGAGTCGTGTCAGCAGTTTCTCCTCTGCTGAGTTCAGATCAGAGCTTGGGGGACATTAGAATGTAAGGAACCCCCTCGCTCTGCTTCGTGCACTCACACTGCACAGAGGGTCGGCTCTCACTCCACAGCTCTGCGTGGGTTTGGATGCAGCACTACATCCGTTTGATGTGGCTGGCTCTGACTTGTGTTTCTGATCCGACACTGCTCCCTGGGTTACAGTGCTCTGCTGTCAGACTTAAGGCAGCCTGCAGCCCAAGTTGTGGTGACCGGTGACAGGACTCGAGGGAGCGGCCTGGAGTTGTGTCAGGGCAGGGTTAGGTTGGATGTCAGGAGAAGGTTCTACCCCAGAGGGTGGCTGGCACCAAACAGGCTCCCCAGGGCAGTGGGCACAGCACCAAGGCTGCCAGAGCTCGAGCTTTTGGATGATCCTCTCAGGCACAGGGTGTGAATTTTGGGGCTGGGCCTGTGCAGAGCCAAGGGTTGGACTCCATGATCCTTGTGTGTCCCTTCCAGCTTGGCACGTTCTGTGATTCTGTGAAATTCCCCAAACAGGCACCAGCTTTGTACTGTTGGGGTTGGGTGTCAGGCTTTAGCAGATAACCCTGAGCACAACCACCTCCTTTTGCAGACCATGGACGCAGAGCTCGGGCACCTCAGCCTGCCCAAACCACCCACCCTGCAGACAGACAAGTGTTACCTGCCCCTCCTTGTGTCTGTCTCCCAAACTGCCTGTGATTGCCATCACAGTGCGCTAAGATCAGGTAACTGCTGCTCCAGGAGCTGTTCTCCTTCCTTCACCTCTGGAACCAGCTTTTTAGGAATTGTTGGCTCTTATTCTTCCTTCCCCCCCCCTCCATCCTGCCTCCTCTTGTGGCCCAGTGGCTGATTCTGTCCGTGCCCCAAAGTACTTCAGTCAGTCAGTTGATATTTTTCCCTTTGTTACCACCCTGAAACTTTGGTGTGGGGCTTTGGGGCTGGGTTGGGGGATGTGCTGAGTATCCCCCACCACTAATGGACAAGCACCTTGGATCATCTGAAGCCTCAAAGGTACTTCTGCAGTTTGTGTTTTGTAAGAGCTAATGATTGAACTAGCTGAGACCTGAAAGGATGGCACCTTCTAGCAGGTGGAGCAGTGAACACTGTTAACAGGTGAAAAAGCCAAAATACTTCTATAATATGATAAAAAAAGTAGTTCTGAGAGAACCTGATTCGCTCTCCAGAAACACCAAATTTGTTTTACCCACAGTGTACCTTTTCCAAAGGGTGGAGACACCAGCTGTTGTTTAATTAGTGTTCCTCAGTTTGCAGGGGTTTCTCTTTTTTAAATGACTCTGCTGCAGCTTTAAACCCCCAGAACATTGTAAACATATTGCAAGCATATGCTCTCCATGCAGAAAACCACAAAACAATAAACCTAATGTTGAAAACCACATTAAAACAAGGAAAAATCACTTCACTAATGTTTTGTTTCATACAATTTTTTAAGACTTGGATTGGAGTTTAGTCCATTCTCTTGGCTGCTAATCAAAGAGCCAGCATGCTTCACATAGGAAAAATGTAAACTTTGGAGGGCCAAGCATTTTACTTTCAATGCCCCTTTCAGACAGTGGGTTTTATGGGTTAACAAATGTTAGCCAGTACTTCTCTGACAGGGACAATCAGTACTTGGGTATCTGAGAGTATCCCAGTTCCCTTTGGGGTGCCTGGAATCACTTAGTCCTCCTTAGCCCAGTGATTAGGGTTGTTGAGTTTTCAGTGTGTCACCATTTTTGTAACCTGTTAAGGAAATAAACAATATTTGCAAAGGGAAATAAATTATTGTGGATTCCTCACTTAATTGCATTCATGTCTTCCTAAATCAAGATGCTTTATTTGGATTTGCTGGAGGGCTACAGTTCTTGTCAAAAGCTGATTGATTTGGACTTTTCTGTGCCTTCATCTGGATCTGATTCCCTCTTGGAAAGCTGACTAACAACAGAAACATCTGATAAAAGGGCTTTTCACTTGGAGCCCTTTACAACTGTAATTGCAAATTATCAGCCTGAATTAAGATAGGGGAAAATTATTAGTAAAAAGGTACTTGGCTCAATAAGCTTCCTACATCATAATTTTATCTAAGAATCTTCTGACTGCTTTCACATTACATCCTCTGATTATTCAGAAGCACGTCTGTTGGTCCCAAACTCAATTATGTGATCTCCTTTTCCCACGTGATCAGCTCTGGATTTAGCATTTCCAAAAACCTTCTGAAGGTTTATAGAGCTTGAAAAGGCCAGGGATCAGTGCCAGTCACAGGGGCCGGGCTCTGTGTGTCTTCACTGGTCAGATCATCTGCACTGGGGCAACCCCCCTGAGTGCACAGGGGACTGGGGAAGGCTCAGGGGACTCGGCTGCAGTTGGTGCCAGACAAGGATTGCACAAATGAAAGAAAATTAAGGAGCCTTTGGCATTTCTCAGTGCCTGATGGAGAATCACTTGGGGATCCAGAAATGAGAGGGTATGAAGTGGGGACTCGCAGTGTTGAATGAAGTCACTGATCAAGAAGCCACTTGCTTCTTGCCTGGGAATGGAAGAAGAAACCAAAGGCAAGTCAGGAGGACTCCTGCCACTGAAGCTGCCACTGAAGGGCACTCTGGTGCCATGGGGTGAGACTAGAGGCTGGTTTAGCTCTTCAGTGTCTTTCTTTAAGAATTTTCATGGGGGTCAGGCACCTGAATCTTGCTGCACTGCTGGATTTCTGTCTAAAACATCCTTCCTTGAAGGTGTCAAGTGATTTGCTTCATGTGGGATGTGATCCAGTGTGTGAGCACCTTGAATTGAACCGTCAGCAGATGTCAGTAGAAACTGAGCCATTTCTCACCCTGTGGGACTGGACTCTTCCCTCAGTCCACCAGAGCTGAGGGAAGCATTGCATTGGCCAGCACTGGGGGTGTTTCACTGATTTTATCAACCACTGTGATTCTTCTCCTGGGCAATGTTCTTGCTTAGGAGTGCACACACGAGAGAACCATGTAAGCACAAATTCTGCAGTTCCCTTGGCTTTATGTCCTGGGCACCAAACTTGTGCCTGGTCCTGGGGCTGACTCTGCTGTTGACTGCCTTCCCTTGTAGAACTGTTAAGGTTGGAAAAGACCTCTGAGGTCACTGAGTCCCACTGAACAGACCCTCCACTGTGTCTGCTGCTGCAGCACCTGAAGGAGGAGCTGTTTGATGGTCAGGGCTACAGCTTTTGTTCTTGATTATTGCTCCCCTTCCCTCAGAACTCCCATTTGCTCCTATGATAAGCCTGGATGTAGATACCTTCAGTAAGGTGGATTCATGTAATCTTTATAAACAGGTACTTATTCCTCTGCATCCACGTTGGTCTGGTGGAGTTCTGCCTTCATTTTGACTCCTAAACCTGCCTGGCTTTTAGTTTTAGCTGCTCTCTGTTCCTTAAGTCTTTCCCACTTTTATCTGTGGTTACTTTCCAAGACATGCTATAAAGTCCTCATCAATGTTCTCCAGGATATTTTCACTCTACTACTCCAGGGGAGAAAAATCTGCACATTCCTTTCTCAAGTGCTTCAATCTCCTCAAGAGCTGCTCAGAGCTGCTGATAAGATCAGAATGCTCCTGAACACTGAGGTGTGTGATTGTGGCCAGCACGATTCTGAGCATTAGGAACACCACAGCACTGGACAGTGTTGGCTGCTCAGCAAGTCCCACTGGGGAGTTCCCCCTCTCCTGACACACGTTCACCCCTGCCTTGCTGTGTCTTGGTGTCATCTCAACCAGTGCCTTCACTGGAATTTTGGAGAGGTCACACTCCTGGCTTCTACCTCAGGGTTTGTGTTGTGGGTTTTTTTTAAAGATGTGTAGCAACATCCCTAATCTGTAGCCCCAGTTTAGTGTCCTGAATCTCTGCCCAGAAAGTTGTCAGATGGAAAGTTCTTTAAGCCATTTCCTTTCCTCTCTGGGTTCTGTTCTCCCATCTGTCTCTCCAGCAATAGCCATTTGCTCTCCCTCCTCCTCCTTCAGGGAGTCTCTGCAGTGCTGAGGTGGCACTGAGGAGGGGATGCTGCATTGTTGCCACCTTTTTAGAGGATGGAGCCTGGCACGCTGGTGCTTCTCATCTGCCATCTCAGGCTGCAAACGTTCATTTTTCATTAAAAATTCCATGAGACATCTTGCTTTGATTGAAAACACTGTCAAGGAGTGAATGAGGTGTAACCAATGCAGAAGAATGGACTCGTCTCCTGAGGGAACTGTGAGCAGGTGCTGGGCTGAGAGGACAGGCTGATCTGTGCTGAGCACAGTCCAGGCAAGTTATGAACCACAAACCACTGGAGTTCTGGGAGGGTTCCAGGTCAAGTGTTGCTTTGTGCTTGTCCTTGTCCTGTACACTTCCACAGGCAGCAGCTATTGGCTGCTGGGGAAATTGGGATCCTGGGAAAGCTGTGACATGGGGCTGCCCATGTCCTTAAAGTGGTATTTTATATGTTAAGTCCTTTGTGTGGAAGAGAGAAGTGGTTCTGTTATTTACTGGGACTGGCACCTCGTTGAGCAGGTGGCAACCTGAGCTGCTGCTTATTCCCTCTGATCTGCTCCCAGTCCGTCTCAGCAGCCTCAGCACAATTCCTGGGCTTTATCTGAACCCCTCCTTCCTCACAAGGTAAATCAAACCAGACTCAGGGGTTGCTGGCACTCAGTTATCCCTTCCTGAATGCAGATTTTAACAACTTTCCAGGCAGGACTGACAGACTTCTTTGTGTGTGATACTTTGACAACGTTTTGCCTCCTTTTATCCCATTTCAACTCTTTCTCTTCACCGTGAACCAGCTTCTTTAGTCCATTATAACAAGATTATCATATTCTTACGCAGAAGGACAATTTGTGTAACCTTAGCTAAGCCAAGGTCCTAAATTCTGTGCCTTACCAAGTGTTGCTTATATACTTTTGAGCCAAACAGTGCTGGCTTAGATGTTGTGTGCTGAAAGAGAGCAACTGTGTGCTGGAGGAGCTGTGGAGCTGCTTGATGGAAATGTCAGAATTCCTGAGTGTCCTGGGTGTGATTTGAGGTAGAGCCAGATCAAGGTTGCCAAGCCAATTCAAGTACCTTGAATTACAAGGATATTCAAAGCTTAGTCCAGGAGATGCAGTTCAGCTCTGTCTCAAAGTATATCTTGTGCAGCAGATGTACAAGGTGTGGTGGATTTTTTTCCATGCAGTAAATTTTCCCTCCTGTCGCAGTTTTGGATTGGATCTGCAGTTCTTTCCAAGCTGTCCTTGACCTGTGTCTAAACATACATCCCACAATCCCAGATGCCTGAATCCCGTACAGCCCATGTGGAAGCTGGGCAGGAGGACTGTGTCCTGCCAGCTCCCCTCCTGCTTGCCCAAGGACAAGGCAATCCCTTGTGCAAGTCTGGACATTGTATCCCTCCCTTTCCTTGTTCCACATTGACTCAGCAGGTTTCAGAGGAAGCCTTAGATTTTCATCTGGCCTGGAAGGAAAAACAGTTACCTTCCCATGGCAGTTCTTTGTGGAAGGATCTAAATTACCATCCCAGCTGTGTGCAATGTCCACAGAAGAACAGGATACATCCTGCCCCGTGCCAGCTCCCCGCCGGCTGCCCTCATTCCCGTGCAGATGGATAGGAAGCGAGTTAGGAAGTGACAGCCTGTTTCATGCCATCACAGATTCCAGGAGCAGCTGTGAGTGCAATATCCATGGAAATGCACTGCAAGGAAGAACAGCCATCACTTATTCCCTTCTGTGTAGTCTGCTTGGGTCGCTGTTTGATGTGCAGTTCCTCTTTCATCTGAGCCTTGGCAGTCGGTGCTCTCCTGGTTCACTGAGCTCTTTTTCAGAGACAAAGATTGTATTATTTTTTTTTAAGGGGGTGTGGAGGACAAGTTACTTGCAATCTATAATTCGGTCCCAAATTGAGAGCAGCAAAACTTTCCAGGAAAGGATGAGTCCCCCTTTGGCATGAAAACCAGTGGTTTTCATAGTTTCTGGTCCGCTGCCTGACTTTTCAGAGATTGCTGAGCATATGCAGCTCTTACCAAATTCACTGGGATAGAGACTCCTGGAAGTCACACCTTCCTTGTTTAACTTAAGCTCATCTTACTGGATCACTGGAAGAACTAAACTTTAATAAGTGGCAGATTTATGTCATCCCTAAAGTGCCTTGCACCTTACACTGCATTTCCTTTTGATTAATATCAGGCAGTGATTTAATCAACACTTTAGGTTACAAGCACATTTCATTCCTGGCTGGAAGTTATAAATCAGAAAACTTTATGAAAGGATGTAAATAGAAACCTACAGAATTAATTTGTCAGCCAAGAGGTTCCAGTTTGTCATAACTGTTACTTCAACCGTGAGAACGTGTTTTTACAATTAGAAAGAAGTGCTCACTCCAAATGGTGTGTTACATTAAATAGAATTAAAAAAAAAATCTAAAAAATATGCTGTTAAATTGGAACTCGACCTAGGGTTATGGTGGAAGTAACTAAATAAACGAATGAAGAGAAAATAAAATAGGATTTTTCTGTGCAAATCAGTTCAATGAGTCACCCAAAATATACTGAGTGTGTAATTGAATATAAACCAAACACAAGGTAAACCAAATACAAGCAAAATAAAACCATAATCAAGTTGGTAAGGAATAACATTGAAGTAAATTGCCAAATATATTGAGAATTGGGGGGGGGAGTGTAAAAACAGCTGGTGGAAAGTACTATCTAAGGGGTGTTTAGAACTTCTGACATGGGGAGGCTGGCAGTGTTTCCCCTAATTCCAGTTCTTTGTGTTGTTTTTAATTAATCTGCTCTGTGTGTTTTGACCAAATATGTGAAACAACAAAAATTATAAGCTTGAAAGCAAACAGAGTAAATTTAGTTAAAGAAGAGTTTGACAGAAAGAGTGAGAGTTAGATAAAAACAGCAGCTGATAAATAACCTGGAGAAAAATGGCCAAAATCATCTCCTAGTGTAACCCTCTGTAAGAAAATGAGAGGTTTAGCAGTTCCAGTCTGAGGTGGAAGGGCTCAGAGTCCAGGGAAATGTCCCCAGGACTGGCTGGAGATGGGAGTGATGTGGCTGCTCCTGCCCTGCTGCTGCAGGAGCCCAGAGGGAGAGGTGCTGACCCACAGGGACTGACCCGAGGGGATCAAAGCAAAGAACTGTAAGAAGTAAAGGAAGTCTTTGCCTTGTCAGTGGCCTGAGTCAGTTAAGTGCTTGATAACTGGAAATCCTGGAAAACTAAGGGAGGAACGCTGCATTTAAAGGAATTGCATATTTAAGGAACTGCTTAAATGGATGTACGAATCCCAGTGCAAAGCAAGCAGATGGAATCTTTGCAAGATCCCAGCTCAAGCTGCAGACTGTAGTTTATGTTCTCAACGTGCTAAAAACGTGAACATTTCTGTGGCGTGAGATAAAACCTTTGGGGAAACTTGGTACCCCCAAAATTCTGTGGTCCAGCGTGCAGAGGGTTCCTCAGCTGAGCAGAAATTGCCGTATAATTGTCGCTTTGGCTGATTAAACCCCTGAACGGTTTCTAATCATTAAACGTGCTTTCAATAACCCTGTATATTTGCCTGGTCTGCAAACTCCTCCGGGTCCTTTGGCTCGGGCTGTTGGTTTGCAGCAGTGGGTGCAAGCGCTGGCGCATTCCTGGGAAGTGCTGGGAATCCTGCTGGGAGCACGGCGGCGGCGTAGGCGGGCGGGCACTTACGGCCGTGTGCTCTCCAATCTTTCAACATTAGTATGCATGTTTTAAACATTTTTTTTGGACGCGAGTGAGCAAAATTAAATGTAGCATTCAATTTGAGATGAGCCGCTGATTTATGTAAAACACACACAGATTGCCTGAAGTGGTTGCGGAGCCTCCAGTGTTGGAAATCTTTAAGAACCACTTAGGCAAACATGTCAGGAATGATAAGAGCTGAGCTGATCGTGCTTTAGGATGAGAGGCTGGGCAGATGGTCTCCCGAGGTCCTGGCCCCCATGGCTGGAGGTCAGGGAAGCATTTCAGAACGAAATAAAAACCAAAAATCAGACCTCTGCAGATCAGCTCTGGCCAAGAAACACGCCCATTATTAGCAAGTACAAAAGGAGAATTTGAGCCACTTGCACTTCATGAGCCTTTTTTTAAAAAAAAAGTCCTGAAATAGCATCCAGTTGTTTAAGTGACTCAGATTTTTGCTTTGACAGCGTGCTTGGTAAGCTACATTGTTTTGAATGATTTGCTGCTCTGCTCTGTGACATTTATTGCTTTTTGGATGAAAAGAAGAAAACTCCCCTAGGTCTGTTTAGAATTTGTTCATCTGTAATTTCCACGTATGTTTCCTTATTTAGCGGTTGGAGTTGGAAGTGTGTGTTGGCATCCCCTCCTTTCAAATTTATTGAGTTACACTCAGAAGAGCCTCTATTCCTCTCTGTTGGGCAATGTGTACAAAAAGGCTTATTCAGCAGTTGCTAAATAGGTGATAGGTATGTGTGGTTTCTTTCCCTTTAGTTCCCTGTCCCACAATTGCCTTTCGTGCCTCCCTGCACGCCGGGAATGGAGAACACGCTCGAGGAGCTGCCCCGGCAGGGCTGTGCCCACTGCCGAGGCGGAGCCCACTCGTGGTGTCCCAGCCCTGTGGCCCAAGCCCCGTGGAAGCGGCTGGCGGGCCGTGGGACTGGCAGTGGGTGTGCCGGGAGGGAGCCGCTGGCCAGCCCCGGCTCCAGCTGCAGGGAACGGAGCCAGCAGGGGCTGGGGAAGAGGTTGATGTCATCGGGTTGACCTGGGACCCACCCACGCGTGCCCAGCCCCGGCGAGGACATGCGGGAGATGACTGTCATCTCCCCTGGAGCACCTCCTCCCTCTGGCTCTCGGAGGGCTTGTGGCTGGGGACCTGCTGCTTCCAGCCGTGGGAAGCGTTCGGGGTGAGCTTTGCAGGTTCGGGAAGGTCAGTTGGTGTAGCAATCCCAGTCCTGTTACTCTTTTTCCTTAGTGTTTGCTTGTCTGGACAGTTCTCCTCCCTCCAACGCGTTGGTCTCCGTATGGAGGGTTTGTCTGAGTGTGTCCTCTGGCACCTGCTCTGGAGGTGTAGGATAAGCAGCACACCTGGGCTGGTTCCTGGGGGTGTTGGGAGTGACACCTTTGCAGCAGGGCTTCACTGCACGTGTTTTCACTCTGGATTTGTAGCTCTGGCTATTGATGGGCTGCATCAGCTACCTGTGGCTTCTTGAATAGAGTTGAGTTTTTAAATTAATTTTTCCCCCTTTTCTTTTGTATTTAAAGGCCCTTGAAGAGTTCAGAGGTCAGATCAACATTAACACAGGAGGGAAGCTGATTAGATCTTAGTTCAGCTACTGGTGTTCATGAAGTGCTTTGTCCCGTTGATAAGAAGTGAGAGCAGTGGAAACTGTACAAATCCCTCTAACAAGACTTGCTCTTGCAGAGAGAAATTTAGGCAAATATTTCAACAGTAAGGTACAGCCACTTCAGATTAAGAGTGTGGGTGTATGTGCCCACCTTCCAGCTGGCTTGCTGATTGAGGAAACATCAGACAACATAAGCAATAAGTTCCAGATAGAGCCCATGGGCTCCAAAATCCTCTACCAGAATCGTGAGCGGAGGTATAAAAGTGCCAACATTCAAGTAATTCTTTCCAAAATACTGCCAGAAATGATTTAATAATGTTCCACTCCTGTTCTTCCCTGTTGCTGTTCATTTCTGGAGGAAGTCCTAGTGGCATTTTCTGGACTAGATGTACATTGATTGAAATCAGGCTTGAATTTCATCTCTTCCCTCGTGTGTTATTCCAGTCCATTGCGAATCCTCATTCCCCACCCTCGGCAGGCTCATGGAGATTTCCGCTCTGACCATGGTGGTGTTGGAGACTTGGGGGTTAGTTACTTATTTAAGCTCTTGTCATTTCCTCTCACCACTGTCTGGCAGAGCAGAAGGCTCCAGCACAGGCTGTGACCCTTTTTCCATGCAATTTGCTATGTTGTTCCTCCTAGGTGAGGCTACTGTGAGCCAGGAGAATCCAGGATTGCTGGAGATTGCATGGGATTTTAAACTTTGTTCCTCTGTGCTTGCACTGCTTGTTTGTTGGTGGATCACTTCTGACTCCCTGCAGAGGTTTAAAGGAACCCACTGCGTGGTTTAACCTTTTGGGTTAAGCTGCTGGGTGGTGACTCAAAAAAGCCAGTGGTTAGTCTCAGGCTTTGCCTTGTGCCTCCTAAATGATCCTCCAGGACGATCTTTGGGCTGTGATGCTGGAGATGGGAGAGACCCCCCCATCTCATGTGGCTGTGGAATATCCTGCTCTGTTCAGACACAAAGTTTCCGATTTTGTGTGGCAAGGTTAGAACCAGCTGTTCAGTGAGTGGCAGATGCTTATCATAGATTAATAGCAAAATAAGTGAAAAAACCCAGCTGATATATGGGAGGCTACCTGCAAACTTCGAAACAGAGGTTTAAAGAGTTCAGTCCCTTGGCTCCAGTGTGTGTGTTTGGGGACAATCTCATTCCTTACACACAGGCTTAGGTTCCTCCCTTTCCTTTTAGTGTAGCTGATAAAACAAGAGTAATCCTGGTTTTAGCTTACAGGAATTCAAACCCTAAAAAGCTCCCACAAACAGGAAAAAAATTCTTTGAGTTCCCTACATAAAGTGCAGAAGATGTTATGAATGATCCTTGTCTGCAGGTTCCCGGCAGGGATCCTTGTTTTCAGGGGGGTGTTGCCCTTATGAAAGGATCCAGGAGCTCAAATCTCTGAGCAGTCTCAAGTGTGCTGAACCCTAGAAACGAGGGGTGCTGGTGCTGAGTGAGCTGTGACATGGCCCATGCTGGTGGCAGTGATTGCCAGCTTCCAGCTCACCCTGCTGACAATTGGGGTCCTCAGGCTGAAGGGTGGACTCAAACCCCAGCAGATGGAACGCTGGTGGAAGCTGCGGGGTGGCTGCCCCAGCCCTTCAGCCCCTGTGCAGGAGGGACTCACAGCCCCTCTTTTCAGGAGCAGGGTCAGGATTTGTGAAAGCTGAGCCTTGTCTAGCGAGGTTCCCTTTCTAATCAGAGCTGCAGGAAAGGATTCCCCAAGGGTCTGTCCAGAACAGGAGCTGATAAAGATCCAGAAGGTGATTTCACTCCTCTGTCCATTGATCACAGGCAACCTAGGGAGACCAGACCAAACACAGACATGTCGGCTGTGTCCCAAGGTTATGTGATACAAATGCTCTTGCTCAAGAGGTGGTTTTTTTTTTAAACTCCTTGATTATGTGGTCAGTGTGTTTAATTCCTTTCTCTGCTACATTATGAAGTGGGATAAAATCTCAGTCTCCCTTGCTTTCGAGAGTATTTCCTGCGTCTCCCTTCCTCCCAAATGCCCATTTCTTCTTGCCTTATGGTTGGAATCTGCTGGAATAGGACTGGGGCAGTGTGTGAAACCACTAATACACAGCAGCCTTTAGGAGGATCAGGGATCCGTGGAACAGAATGCAAATATATGCTTTAAAAACGTTCCACTGAGCGGGAAAGGAGAGGGGATTAAAGTTTCACTTCCTTTTTATTTTTATAAGCCTAAGTTATTTGTCCGTTGGAAACATAATAAATTAGACAAACATTATCCTTTCCCTCCTCCAGGTTGGATGTTTTGTGTTTCACAGTGCAATGAATAACTAAACTTCATTATCACCAGGCTGTCAGCACTGAAAAGCTATTGCAGAGCTCTTTGCCTGGTTAATTGAATCCAGGGTGGTGTGTGCATAACTCAGGGCTCTGTGCAGTTGTCAGTCAGCGTGTGAATGGCAGCAAAAGGTGGCTCTGGTTGGAGAGTTGCTGTTGCCTGGTGCTCCCAGGCCTCTTTCCAAAGCTTCACCAGCACCAGGTACCTGCATTGCACAGTCCTGATAACGGGGTCGTGAAATGAGCGCGCCAGGGAGCGTTCCATCATTCCAATTACACGACTGAAAGATGTGGGGAGCTGCAAAGCCACTGAGGTTAAGAATGCCATGATGTATAAATAGCCTTGGAGAAGTGTAAGCACCCAAATTGAATGCAGATGGGTTTGTGGACTTTGCAAGTGGCTTGCTGGGGAATGTCTGCACCACACACCCAGCCCTGCATCCATCACGGTGGAAGTGCTGTGTTTGTCAGGGGGTCTGGGTTGTACTAAAAATACCTCCCCCATACCTGATATTTTGCATGAGTCCCTGAAGGGCTTTACTGCAAAGGATGGCACTGCTCTTCCTGCCCTGCACCCACAGAAACGATGGCACACTAAGACCTGGTGGTAAAGCAGGGGACAGTCTGCTTTGGAGGCAGCCCTGCTCCCGTGCCTGGGCAAGGATGAAGGTGTTCGGGAGCTACGTGGTGTGGAGCTTTCCTTAGGGAGCTTCTTCCTACAGCAACCAGTAGTGGAAAGTGGAAAGTAGAAAAGTAAGCTTTTGAAAACAGACAGTGAAATCTGCTGAGGGACTTTCCACCTCTTGGGAATCGGTGAAGGATCCTCCCCCAGTGCCTCCCTCTCTGAAATCGGGTGTGGAAGCCCTCCCTGGCATTCCTGCATCGGCCAGCATTGGATTCGCTGAGTTTTGGGTCTGCAAGTGAAGCTGGGGTGGGTCTGAAGGCGAGGCAGAGCCTGGGCCCCCGCCTGGCACAAACAGCATTCCCAGCCCTGTGACAGGGAAATGTTCCCATCAGCCACACCAGGCAGAAATGGGCCAGGCTGGAGACAACTTCTCCTCGTGGGTCTGGATCCCTGACACGTGCCCTGCCGAGCTTTCATTCCTCACCTCGAGATTAAATCTGAGATTGTAATCTTTATTTTTGCAGTGCCTCAGTCTTCCCAGTGCTCTTGGCAAAACGGTGAGCTCTGAGGTTGGTCTGAGCCAGATGCTCTCAGGAGATGAAATGCTGCCCATCCCAAGCTCCCCCCGCGGTCCCATTTAGCAGAGGAATTTTTGGGTAGGGTCTCTGAGTTGGCACTTTCAAGTGGTGAGTGTAACCCTGAATTTATAAAGCTGCTCAGTCACCATCAGTCTCACGTTCTTTCAGTGTGTGACTGCCTGTTCCCAGAGTGGAGAAACAAAACAGGGGGAGGATGAAGTGAGACTTGGAAATCTCTGTGAACGCTCCGTGGCCACCTCCAACTTAGATTTGGGATGAGGGTCGCAGCTGTGGAGGGGTAGGTTTGGATTAGGCTTTACTGAGAGATGCCACTTCAAGACTAAAGCCTGAAAAGATGTTTTCCTTCTGCAGCCTTGTTTTCAAAGACGCTGGGGCAACACAGCAAGAAGAAGGTCTTTCCACAAGGCTCCAGCCCATCTGACCAGCATTAAAATTGCTCTTGGTGGGGTTTTAATTTGGCCTGTGAAGAAAGGGATGTGCTCCCGGCAGCTGGGGTTGAATGTAGAAGCAGCTGAAATTTAGAGTTTCAGCTCTGAAGTAATAGCTTTGATGCTTCTCTAAAATGTGCTGGTTTTAAGTGTCCACGCAAGGAAATTGTCTGAGCAAAAGAAATGTTTTGTGAAAAGAAAGAGAGGAAAAAAATAAAAGTGAAACAGGAAATGACAGGAAACCAGTATAATAGCACTCAGTGAGCAGTTCTTCACTAATTTAGGGAAGGTTATACCTGGTCTAACTCAGAATTAAAATAAAAACCATGGGGTAAGTTCTGAGCTGTAACATTCCCCTGTGGTTAGTAGCAAAGTTTATTCCAGCAAGCTAATGGGTTTTTTTTAAAGATATCTTTGGTCTCCTAAAGTCAACCTCGTGGCTAGTTCAAAGTTCTATGGCTGTCTGAGGTACCAATTTTCATTTTCTATATATTTCCATACTGTGTAATTTTTATGGCTACACGAGAATTACTGGAGGTTGTGCATACTTACCAAGTTCTTTAAATATCCTGGTGACTCTCAGCCCAAAACACACACCCAGGCTCTCCAGGGAAGCTCCTGCTACCCGTGCACAGTTGACTCATGTGGTATATATTGCAGAACAGATTTGAAGTATAAGCTGAGAACAGAGGCCCTATGCTGAGTGACAAAGATAAATTACAAAAGTTGTGTTGTTTCTCAGCCTACACGCAGGAAACTCTGAAGTCAGTGAACCTTAGTAAAGATCAACAAATGCAAGATGCTCTTGTAGGTTTTTTTTACTTTGTTTTCAGTGTTTTGTTTCCTTATTTCTTCTGTTTTGTTTTGTGTGTGTGTGTGTGTGTCCTCACGCTGTGTTATAACCCCAGGCCACTGCTGAGCTACCCTGGTGAAAGGCAGTGGGACAAGATAAAAGCTTGGGACACTTCTTGTTCTTCACCTTTATCTTACTGTGCTCTGCTGGGATGCAGGAGAATTCCCTGTAAACCCGGGGAACAGCCACCTCGGATGAAAGGAATAATGAAACAGCTCAGGCATGGGCAGCACAGGAGACCCAAGGAAAAGCTTTTCCTCTCTGAAATGGCCCTGCAGGTGTGGGATGTGCAGCCCAGCTCCCAGCTGGAGAATCTGGATGGGGCTGTAGATCCAGGGATGGGGACGGATCCTTCTGCAGACAGAGGATGATCCTGTGATGATCACTGAGCTCCAGGTCTGGTGTGTTAACTAGTGTGTGAGTGCTGCTGTCGAATAGATCATACCGGTGAACGTGGCATGGGAATGCTCCTTCCTTCATGTAATTGTCCTGTTAAAAAAACCCCAAACTCCACATTAGTCTGTCTAGCAATGCTGATTCAAAAGCAGGATAAATTTGCATGCTGACTTTGTTTCCTGTATGAGTCTCTGAATCTGGAGCTTTCCAAAGAAATACAGCTATTAATATCTCAAAGAAAGGAGCTGATGTCTAACTAATGATCTTTCAGCGCTGCTGGGAACATAGTTTATATTTTTAATTTTGTATGATGTCAGCAACCACTTCTGGGGGCTGGCACATACCATGGGCGAGCCCAGAACACTTCAGAGAGCAGCCAGGATTTTCAAAGCAGCTGCAAGAGTTCTGACTCCTGGGCACTAAGGAAAAAAATGTTCTTTGTGAGCTAAGCCCATCCACAGCTCTGGTTTCCCAGGCTGCCTCGTTTATTCAAGAATTTGAGACACTGTTGGATTAAATTTCATCTTCCAACCCCGTCTGCTCACCAGCTCTGTCATTTATCAAGGGCACTACGTGCTGTCCTTGATTTGATTGCTGCTTCTCTGGAAAGCACGAACAGAGGGTGAGAGAGCACAAAGAAACAGGGAGGGAAAAAAGAAAGGAAGAGAAAAATTGTGTTTCTTGAATGTGCTGAGCCCTGCACAGGAGCAGGGCCGCACCCAGAAGCCAACCCTGAACCAGGGTCCAGTCAGAAAGGAGTTCTTCCCTCATATAGTGCTGAAGGAGGAGTAAATTTACAGCTTGCTCAGGGAGAACAAGAAGCCTTTTTGAGACAGTCTGTGCTGGACCCGCTCTCTCTGTTTCTGATTTTTTTTTGTTTTGGATGCATCTCCAAACAATCATTTAAGATAAACAACACGAGCAGGGAAGCCCAGCCAAGTAGCTGAAATTACTGAACCTTTGAAGACTAAACACATGTAGGATCAATCTTCCCTGTAGTGTTTCCTACTGAAACTGGATCAGTTCTTGCTGCTACAGTAAAATTTTCTGGAAATCCCACAAGGCCTCCCAGAAAGACTGATAATCCCTTACCTGCAGGAAGCTGTAATGTGTTTTCCCTCGAACAAACTTCCAAGACTTCCTTGTTGGGCTGCTTTTCTTTTCCTTACCAGTTTAGGAAAGAGTATGGATTAGCCTAATAATTCATGGGGTCATTCATGAGTTGTTAAAGCTACTGATGTCTTTGAAAGCCTTGTTCTCTGCTCAGCCAGAGCTTGTTCTTGGCTCCACTGTTACTACCTGTAACTTTAGTAATTGCACGAGGAATCTTCCTGGAGCGACCTTTGTCTGCACTTGCTCAGATAACTTTTAAATTCATAGAGAGTCTGTTTTTACCAGGTCACAGATATGTTCTCCAGCCTCTGTGTGCCTGACTGGGGCTGTTGCTGCTGTGCATATGCAGTTGCAGTTCTGGCATGGGAAGAGCTGAGTGTTGATTTCCAGCGTTGGCTTCGGACAGAGGCTTTGCCGAAGTGTCTCCTGAGGGATCTCAGGGATGCTCGTTAATCAACGTGTCACTAATGACTGAAACTGAGCTGAGCTGGATGCTGCTACTGCCTGGTGGGACCAGAGCTCTAGCAGGGAGAATGGACATGGCAGGTGAGAGCCCTGAGCAGGAGCAACCTGCTTCAGATCCTTCTGTTCTGCTTCCCATCATGGCGTGTTTTAAGCAGAGGGTGCCACCAGAATCCAAAATAACTGGCTGCAACTTCAGTCAGCAGAGTCTTTGGCTGTCTCTCGCTAGGAATGCTGAGAGAACACCACTGTTGCTGCTTCACTTTCCTTTTCTGAGGCAATCTGGGAAGCAGCTCCCTCCACAGCAGTGCTGTGTTGCAGCCCAGGAACTGGAATCAGAGGTTTGTTAGTGGTGTCTTCCTTTAAATGCAACATGTTCAAACTCTCATTGAAAAGCACAGTTTTATATTAGGTGAGCCTACGTGTGTTGGTCCTTCCTGATTCTGCAGTTGGTGATGTATCCCTGCTGTATTAGGAGTTGTTAAAGCAGGTCTGTTTGTTTGTGTGCACTTTTGGCCATCCACAAACTGTTATTCAGCTGAAGTGCAGTTCCCTTACTTTCTGCAGCAGCTAAAAGATTTCAGCCAGCAGTGTCTGACCTACACTGGCCAGACAGGGGTTGGTCTGACCCCTCTCCCTGCAGTTGCCCTTCCTCTGCTCAGGAGATCCTGTCCCTATTCACTGAGTGCAGCCTCTGCCTCTCCAGGCACTGTTCCCCCTCTGGGATCTTGTGTCTGCAGTGCGTTCACATTTCCTTCCTGAGTGGATTCATCCCTCAGCCTGACAGCAAGGTGTTTTTTTTCTGGATGCTAAATCCTGGGTGTCTCCCCCTCAGTTGAATCCTGCAGGATGTTCTGTATAAATTTTGAGATTGGGTCACTCTGTGCACAGGCAGAGGGGTCTGTTCCAGCATCATCTGCTGTCTAGAAAGCACTGTCTCAGCAGATCAAAGGAAGCACTGGGATGTTAAGGCTTGGCCACAGTCCCAACCCCTTATGGTCTTCAAGCCCATCCTCCTGGAGCAGCTGCTTGTGGAGCTTCCACCAGGTGCCTACAATGAGGATTTGACTCGATGCCACTTGGCACTCAGCCCCCAGCATTATGGGCTGGAGAAAGCAGCAGAGGCTTACTCCTGCTACAGCAGACACTTTCCAGGTACTCTTTCCTTGAGCCCTCTGTCTGTCTTCTTTATCCCAAAGAGCAGGAAAATCATGATGGAATTAAAATGGGATTTGCTTGCTGCAAAATCCTTAGCAGCTGTCTCCTCAAGAGCTGCATGTTTTAGCAGCTCTTCTGTGAGGGTCCAAGAGGTCGGTGGTGAGGTGCAGCAGTTGCTTTTCGATGAGATAAGGACTCATCATATCCCTCTCTCCTTTCCCTTTATGCTATCAACTTCCATGCTGTGATTTCCAAAAGAGAATCCTAGGTGGGTTAAACAAGGACCACGTCACACATTCCCGTTCTTCCTAACTTTGGGACAAAGAACACAAGTTCCTCATCAACCGCCCTTGTTGTGGAAGCTCAGGAAAGCAGTGGAGAAGGAAGACACAGGGATCACATTGGTCACACTGGCTCCAATCAAATATCCCTCTAGCCCTTGGTCTTGTCTCTGCCAGTGGCCAGGAGCTGATGCCTGTGGAAAAGTGTGAGTAAAAAGGCACATGTGGAGTAATATTTGAGACTGCTCTGCCAGCCTGCACCCAGCAAGCTGTGGCTCAAACATGTCCTTATCTGCCAGCTGATTTTATTGCTCTTTTTAGCCCTCCGTGGATTTTTATGTGCAATGTCCTTGCTGAGCAGTTACACAGCTTCACCACACACTGTATGCAAGAGCAGTTTTCTGCCCCAGACCCTGTGGTCTTGGTCAAGGCATTTTGTTTCCCTGTATGTAAAATGGGGATTACACACTCCTGTTTCACAGAGAATTGAGAGGATAATATTTATAGGTTGTTCAGATGCTAGGGCTGAGAGATTTACAAAAACATACGTATTAAATTAAGCAATTTGGTCTTAATCTAGCTCCTTTCTGGCTTCCAACAGCCCAAGCCATAAACCCACACTTTCTTTTAATTCTTTATAATTGATTTTATCTTAAAGAAAAGAAAAAAAAGCACAGGCAGATCTCTGTTGTCTTTATCAGTCCTAACATTTGTGCTGGACACTCTCTTCATGTGGGTTTTCCAGTGTTCAACTCTGAGATACAGGATGCTATCAGACCTTGATTGGGATATCATTAATTAGCACTGCAGTGGAATATAAACGTCAGCTGGGGTCTCATCTTCAAGTAACATGAGCTGTCAGCCCTGAGTCAAAGAGCAGGAGACTCTGTAAGGAAAGGCACCAAGACACCTGAGAGTTCCTGGATTCAGCAGGAATCACAGTCCTGGTCACCTTCAAACACAAGACTCCTCCATAAGAGTTTAAAAAGAGAGTCTGGTGTTCCACTGATTGAAGAGTCTGAACAGCTCCTTCCCCTGTCTGGCTCAGGCTGCAATGCTGCTTTCCAGAAAGAAGGAAAGAAAGAGGAGGAGAGGAGTAAATCCTTCTTGGTGTGGGGCTGTCCTGGGAGGTGGGACGTTCCTCAGGGTGGCTGACACTCGGTGAAATGGGTGAACTGAGCATTTTTCGTGCTGTGAAACGTGAAGCTGTTGCCTCGTCTGCTCTGTTCATGCAGAGCAGAGACTCTGCAAAGGCTGATTTGTCCATGTGTTCCATTCTCTAAAAATGAGAAGGCATTTCTGCACCTTTTCATTTGCAGCTTTATAGAACTCCACGTGTGGCAGAAATTAGATCATCTAATTGATTTCTAGTCAATCAGCGACTGTAAAGCCCTCGCAGGAGCCTTAGAGTTCACCCCTGAGCTGCAGGGAAGGTGTCAGACTGGCTCAGTGGCCACAATGTGGGATTAAAACTGCTTAAATCACTGGACTCGCTATCCTCTGGTGTTTCAGATTGCAGATGGGCTCTGTAGGGGAACTGGGTGGGCGATGAGAGCAGTTTCCAAACCAGAGTGAGTGCCTGCAGACTGTGAAGTCCAAACTGGAGAGCAGTGCTGGAGCTGAACTGATGGGAGGCATCAGTCTACAAGCGACAGTAAGGCTTCACTTCAGCTCTGTGTTTATTTAGCCCAAACTACTGCCCTAACAGGAGGTGGAGGTTCCTCCTGACTCTGGTTCCTGTTTGAGATGGAGTGTGGATATAAAGGTGATATGAATTGTTTATGGGGTTTTTTTTGTTGCTATTAGTGCATGTTATTGTGTTATTGGAAGTTCTTGTTATTGCTTCAGTTTTGATCACTTAAACATCTAACAATTCATGTAGAGCTAGGGGTGATCTTTGCTTCTTCCCAGATCTGCCAATGGAAAATGTTGGAAGAAGCAATTATACCCCCAACCCCCAAAGAACCTCAAAATCATCTCTTTCTGGAATAAGGAACAGGGAAAAGGAATGTATATGCACTGATGCAGCAGCAAACATCAGTTTTGGATCCAGCCACACAGATGGGTTTGGTTGCTTTGTGTTCATCCCCTGTTACATCTTGTGACTTTCCAAGTGAAGCCCAGTTACCATCATCCCCACACAAAACCCCATGACCCCACAGTTATTAATTCCCTCTTCCCACTGACCTGGCTCTCCATAAATCCTAGGCCTGGAGTCTTTCTTCCTTTCTTCTCCCCCTGCTCCCACCTCTTTCCCTCTTTTTTTCTTTTAAATTAAACACATTCCAGAGAGAGGCTGGGAGCTGTTAGGAAGCCCTGCAGTGATGGGGCTTCCTTTGGGATGTGCAGGCTGGTGAGATGCTGCCCGTGATTCTGCAGCAGGGGGTGAGAGGAGGCTCCAGCCTGTGGCACTCCCAGTTCTGCTCCAGAACCACTTCTGCATCCTGAGCTGAGCAGCAGAAGGGCAGAGCTGTGCTCTGACAACTTGCCTTTCCTGTGCTAAATTAGAATATTTTCTGGTTCACACAAAGCTAAAGGAGATCAGTTTTACATGCAGTGAGGCATCTGAAGCTGTGCCCAGGTGAGGCTTTACCTGTGCTGGGTGTTCCTCTGTGCTGGGGACAACAGAGCCCTCATTTCTGTTGTCTGTGTGCCCATCACCCAGCCCATGCTGGGCTCACATTGATCACCACAATAACGATATTATTATTTTTTCTCTTGGTGTAAGTTTTGTGCTGTGTCTGTTCACTGTTCTTAAAACACAGAGCAGAACCTGAGGTGGAGCCCGAGGGAGCCTCAGTCAGTACAACCTTTTCACTTTGACAGGGCAACTTTGATATCTGCTGTGTGATTCTGTGGCAGATTTACCAGTGTGCCATTTAGCAGACTTGTGCAAACTCTGCATCCTCAATTGCCTTACGAAAATGTCACAAAAGAAATAAGACTTCAGCCATGCCAAAATCAAGATGTGTGCAAAGTATTTTGACTCTGTTCTCAAGGGGTCTGATATTTCATCATAGAAGGAAATTAGATTAGTTTGACATGATTTGTTCTTGACAGATGTGTGTGGACTCTAAAGAGATTTGATTGTTATCTTCCAGGTGCTTATAAATAGTCTAATTATTTACTGCTTCATTTTTTTCTGGTTTTTATATAAAAATGACTGGCTTATCTTTTTCTTTTTTAAGGATAAGCATCATCCTGCCCCTCTGCCCAGACTCACAGCATCCCATTACCCTCCGAAAATTCTTGAACATGTTCACCAGTTCCTTGCCAGACTACTCTGGAAATACTGTGGCTCACATAATCAGAAACTTTGGAATTGCCTTGCTAGGTCAATAATTAATGAGGTTTTGTCCTTTGGATGGTGTGTTTGTGAGTGACACAACATAAAACCTTTCACTTTTTAACTTACTGCACTACCTTGATCATGCCCAGAAGCTCAACCTCGAGCTGGGTGAGTCTCCACCACTGTGGATTTCACTCCTGCCCAGAGAATAAAGTACGAAAGAACCTGGGAAACTGGAAAAAGGATCTTAAGGACACTGATTGAAGTCAGCCCAAGTATGGCAAGAGAAAGCCCAGCTGAGAAATAACACAGCGAAGCAGCGGATTTCCTACCTATTAATTTTGCACTTTGTGTTTGGGTTTACTGGATTCTTTTTTGCTGTAGTGCTTTAACACAATAAGTGGTGTAAAACGTTTTAACTTTCCCAAAGAAGTCCAAATAGTTTTAACAGATGACTTGATCTTTCGTGCCAGGGAGCGTTGCTTTAGTCTCTGTGCAATTTCCCTTTGAAAGAGTGCCCAGCCCTGCCTGAGAACAGCTGAAGGCACAAAGTAATTTGATCAAAATTTTCAGACATCTTTGAGGGATCTAAGGTTTGTCCCATCAAGAACCACTTTTCACCTTTCCCTCACTTCTGCATCTTAAAAATCCATCAGGAAAAAGAAAAAAAAAAAAAAAGCAAAGCCCAACCATTAATTTATATTTAGAAGCTGACTTTTCTCTTTGAATCTCTTTCTGGCTCAGCCAGACTCGGAGCCCAGGCTGACAGCTGTGAGTTTGTACCATCGATTTCCATGGACATGTTCCTCAGATAATCACCTGAGGGACCAGGTTTCAAACCTCAGCGTGTGGCCCACGGCCAAGGCGATGGAGATCTGGCATTGTGTGGGAAGAGGGGTCAGTGCAAATCAAACAAGAGCCCCATTCCCACGTGAGAAGGAAATAAAACCTCCATGTGCAGGCATGTGGAGAAGCTTCTCATTAGCCCCTTAACTTAAACATAACCAAGCAGGAAAAATAATGCTGGCAAGAAAATGCAGCTGTGTTTATTGGCCATTCTGTGCCCAGCAGGTCTCAAACCCTTTGCATTGCCTTTTTCATTAATGCTGCACTGGAATCCCCCTCTGCCTTTTCGTTTTAAGAGCTGAAAATCTTCTGTGTGCTGGAGGCAGGAATAAAAAGTTCACAGCAAAGAACATAAAAAGGAAAAGTTAACAGACATGGCTGTGAGCAACTTGGGTGGAAAGCTGAAAGCTCCTCACCCAGTCAGTGCAGAGAAAGGTTCCTCCAGACAGACTGATGTGACTCACTCACTCTTTGCCTCTGAGCGTGAGGAGAGACCACAGCTTGGGCTTCAGTGTCTGACTTTCAGGTGCCTGAATTAGGGCAGGGAAATCCTACACTTGCAGTGTAGGCAGGGACTGCTGTCTTGCAGACAGAGGAGCTTCAGAGGAAATAGGTCTGTCCGGGGGGAACAGGATGTGTCAGGATATGCCATCATGTCCTGCCAAGCTGGCAAAATCCAAGCTGTCAGGGATGGCTCCAAAGGCCCTGGGGTGCTGGGCATGTTCTCTTTGTCCAGGACATCCATCCCATTGTCTGGTTCCCTTTTATAGCAGCAAAAGCAAAGGGGTAACCCAGTTTCCACAACCAAATGGTTTCAGGAGCTTGTTCAACAGGCGACTCCTGTGGCCAAGGAATCGCTGCACTGGCTGTGTGTGGAACGGCTCTTTGCCACGAGGGGGACCTGCAGGTGTGGTCAGCGAGGTGTGCTGGTGTTTGAGGGGCAGAACAGAGCTCACCAGACCCAGCTTGTGGGTTTACTCACTGCACACTGTCACTTGTTCCAGCCTGGAAAATCACACACCCCAAACTTGGTGAGACGCCCTGCGAGCCAGCTGCAAATCCACTGGGGAAGTGGAAGTCGGGAATTCTTCCCATGCAAGAATTCAGTGTAATCTCAACGGCTATATTTAGGCATTTAAACCACAACTCACTGAGTGCCCCCAGTGTAACAGAGCAAAAGGAGTGTGAGGAAGTAGCAAAGCATTTGTCCCACATAAAGACTAAATATCCATTATCAGCAATCTCTTTGGCTTGCTTCCTCTGTTGTTTCTTTCCCTCTGGAGATTTGGCAATTGGATTGATTTGCTGCCTGACTCACTGTCTTAGATTGAGATACTGAGAATTGCTGACAGTCTTAATAAAATTAGTGTTAGGGAGGATGTTTGAACATTTGCCTTTGACGTTTTTAAGGGAGAGAGCTGACATTTAGTCCAAATTAAAAAGTTACTAAATTGCCTTTGTTTTTTTCCCCTGACAAAAGTCTTAGTAGTTTTCATCTGAAAGCTTAGTCCAGAATTAGGAATGTTGGATTGCAAGTTTTGGTCCTTCTCTTTGCTGAGAACCTCTGGATAGTTAAGAAAGCACCAGATATTTAACAGAGTTTTAGGGAGAAATATTTTCATAAAACTGGAAGATAAATGTACAAGTGTCTCTCGGCATTGTTTTATGACAGTGAGAAATGTTTTTTCTATCTTAGGTGACACAGAGGTCAAACTGAGATAATGGTCTTAATATCAAAATCAAAGGACAGGCAATAATCTAGTTTTTATTTTTCAAGAATGGTTTGCATCATTACTTTTAAATGCGGTTGCCTGGTCTTTAGGATTCGTGATTAACTTTTACTCCCTGTGGGAAATGACTGAATTCAGGAGACATTTGTTTCATGTCAGAACTGCTCTTTGTCTGCACACCCCTGCACTCTGGTTTATCCCCAGGTAACAGCAGAGGCTGGACTTGGGTTAGCTGTGGTCTGCAAGAGGATCACTCTCCAGCAGTTATATTATAAGCAATTTTCAGTAGCCCTTAAAGGTTTTCATCCAGGTGTTTGTTATTTTGAGCTCTTTGCCTAACAAGTGGAGCTGCCTGATGTCACTGCGAGTCTCCTTTAATGTTCCCTTTCCATAACCCTTGCAGCAAAGCCTTGGAGCTGCTGCCACCATCATCTGAAGGATGTGCCGGGTGTCACCACTCCTTTGAAGTTGCACTTCCTTAAAGTGCAGTTTTTTGCCCCATCCTTTGGAAGGTCAAAGGATGGGGCAAATAACTGCACTTTAAGGAAGAGCAGCTCTGCTGGAGCCAGTGCATTGCTGGTCACCTCCCTGCCCTGCCTGTCTCCCTGCCTGTCTCATCCCTTAACTGGTGGGAATGTGAGTTTCTGGGGTTGGAACTGGCGTTGCTTTGTGCCTGTGTCGTTGTGGGGCCGTCCCTGCTGGCTGTGTGCTGTTATCAGCAGAACTGGGTGCTCCTCAGTGGATTTTTGGGGGGGGAATGGAACAGAAATGGGCTGTGCCAGTCACAGCTGTCCATGTGTGCGGTCCCATTCCTGCTGCCTTCAGCGGAGGGTGAATGCCAGAATCGACAACTTTCCCTGCTCCCCTATAGACAGCATTGCTTGTTCTGTCCCACAAAAGGTTGCTGATCTCTTTTTCCCTTTCTCTGGCTGTGAGAAGTGTAAACTGTTTTAGCACAGAGATTTTGGAAGGTTTTCTCCCTCTTCCCCGTTTCCTGAAAAGCTTGCATACAGAGTGAGACGTTCATAAGCTTTTCGGAGATAAGAACTTAATTTATTTACGCTTCATTGTTCCAGGCATGGCTGCAGATTGGTTTGGAAATTGGCTGTTCCAACTTTAACAGGTCACTGCATGGGAAGGAGCAGCTGGATTCTCCTCCAGAGCAGCCGTCAGCTGTTGGAAATCTCTTGATACTTCCCTGGCTTCTCCAGATTCAGCATTAACTTCTCCTTCCTGTAACAGGAATTGAATGCTACGTGCTGTAGACTCTTGAGCTGGAAATAGGAGGGAAGCACAGGAAGGGAATATGGCGTCAATAGCAGATGCTGGTGGGGCTGGCAGAGGCCACACCATTGCTTGGACTCCTTTTCACCTTCACAAGGTCAAAGTGTAAGAGAAAAACACTCTCCAACCACAGCTTATCACCATCTTCTGCAAGTAACTTCTGTGGCAAGTAGGCAATGAGTTCAAACTCGAGAAACGCAAACTCTTCTGCGTGATTTTATGTCCCTTTTCCTTCCCACCTCTTCCCCTCTCAAAAAGTGCCTCCTGTGCTGTGTAGGCCGATGTTGCAGGCGGAGAGCTGAGGTCTGAAGGCACAGCCCCGTTTCTGCTCTCACACTGACTGCATGGCAGCAGAATTCTGCTGACTTTGGGGAATTCAGTCCCAATTTACGCAGACAGAGTGACCCATATGGTAAGTGTGCGTGATGACATGTGTAGGAGATGCAGTGCAGCCAAGGAACTCTGCCATGAGAACAGAGTTTCACTGCTGCTTGACTTTCCTCAGAATACACTGACAAAAACATCATATTGCATTAAGCAGTACTTAATTAATGTAAGCCATGAGAGACAGAAATTCAGGCGAATTTGAGCTGGATGTTTGACTGAGAACTGAGCCAGAGTGACATAACTGGTGACTTTTTTGAGAAGTTGAGCTGTTGGTCCTCTCTCCTTCTCAACTTGATGCTGAGATTTGTCCTTCCGCACCAGCTAAAAAAATTTGAAAGCAGGTTTTCCGCTTGATCTTTCACAATCTTTCTATCAGTGCTTCTTGCTGCGAACTTTCTGCTGTAGTTTGTCAGTCCTGAACGTCTCAAAAGGCTGTGGACAAAGCTGTGAGACAGGAACTGCACATGCAGGAGTGTCCCAAGGCAAACAGGGCTGCAGGCACTGACAGCTTTCAGTATTTAACCTCTGCAGGGATTTGATTGATGGGCATTTTGCAAATAGTCACAATCAATAGAATTTTTTCATATAACTAAATCTGATTATGGCAAGAGAGTAAAGTGAGAATGGAAAAGAACAGGCCAAACACCCTACAGTTACCACTGCTGGTTATCAGAACTTGGAATTTATGTCCTGTGAAAAACATGGGGAAATAACTGAGAGTCAGGAGGGAAGAGTTACTGACCATGACATCATTAACTAAGTTCATGTAAAACTTTATATGCTCACAATGTCTGTTGAGCTGATGGTGAAAGGGGGTGGATCCTGCCTGGTCTAAATTGATGTGGGTCCACTCAGACAGGTCAAAATGTTCGCTGGCCTTTTGGGTGGTTTTGTCCAGACCAGGGATCCTCAGTTCTGTTTGATGTGCCCTTTTCCTCTTAGCCTTTCGGATTAAGAGGGTATAAAATGTGTTGCTGGACATGGAGGTTGCAAAGATTTTGGTGAAACTCAAGATGACGTTCCCAGATCCTTTTGATGCATTGTTGACTGTTTTCAGGCACTTTGTCTCTCCCCTTTATTCTGAACTCGGAGCTATTCATTAAAAGGCAAGAAAGAAAAAGCAGTTTCCTCTAGTTAAGGCAGTTAATCACATTTAGAAGATCCACAGATGGAGCCCCCTGAATGGCCTGTTGAATTTGAGGCTCAGCTGTCCCTGGAGGACATTAGAGGCTCATCGTTCACACATCCAGCTCCCGGAATGACGAGCAGGATTATTGGAGAAAATCCCCTCGTGCACCGGTGGATCCAAACTCCTGTGGTGCTCTTGCCTGTGCATTTAGACTCCAATTCACAAAACAAAACAGCTGGATTAGTACAGGCAGGGCCAAGTCATCTGGGGGAGGGGTATGTTAGGTTTGTGAGCAAAGAGATCACGGCTTGGGCAGCAGTTCATGATTTGTCTGAATGTGGGTTTTGTGGGGGAAGCTCATCACAGAAATGCTCTCACTAATGAGTGGTTTTACTGGTCATGTCAGTGATCCTGTATGATGTGGGACTTTATGGTACAACTTTCCTTGTGAATTTTTTCCCAGTGTGTTCACAAGATCCCATGTCCTGGCCGGTGCTAATCGTAATCGCTCGTTAATTGGAAAATGATGAGGGAAATGGGTAGCCCAGTATAGAATGAAATACATTCCATGGACATCTGGTGTTAGATGCATCCATCCAAAGGGTGTGAAATAAGAAGGCAATTGTTGTGTCCCCAGGGAACTGTAACCCTGCCAGTGAAGTTTTTTGTTCAGGGGACGTTCCTTCTCCTTGGAACAGCGCTGGTACCGAGGTGGGGGATCCTCCTGCATGTGCTGTGAGGGAGAGCTGAGGACCCACTGAGTTACTCACAGGCTGATGTAAGTGGAGAAATCTGTCCCATCCAAACACAGGATGGTGGCTGGGCAGGTATTTCAGCCAGTGAATAAGCAAAATATCAACCAAGCTTCAGGGATTAACCAGATGTCATTTACCCTCCTGTAAGCAGAATGAGAATTCCATATGCATTCCCATCCCATGATTTTGAGTTAATCTTCCACTGGCCTGTGATTTCTGAGGAGCTATGGATTGAATCCAGGCACAATTTAGTTTATTTTATTTTTTATTTGGTTGTGGGGTTTTAATATTCTTTTTCCTTTCAAATTCCTTCAATACCAAGGGGCAAATGGATTCTCGGGCACTAATTTAAAATACTGCTACTAATAACAACAACCTACCATTTGCTGTTTGTGAAAAGCTGAGAATCAGCAATGATGAAAGATGAAACTGCCCCAAGTTTCTTGGCAAAAGTGACAGAGGCAAATATTTCAGAGGTCATTTCAATTTTGAAATTTGCTTCCTTGGGCGTTGTGCTGTGGTAACAATTTGCCTTCTAGATGTTATCAGTGAAGCACTGGAATTCCATAGTAATTGAAATGAAAGAATTCTAGGATGTGGAGTGTGGCTGTTGAAGATGTCCCTGTGCTGCTGTTCTCATTAGCTTTGCTGGTCTCACAGGCAGTTGCTGCACAGTCCAGGTCCAGCATTTCTCACTCAACATCTTACAGTGCAAGCTCAAAATGAGTTGGTTGTCCCCATTCACTGATACAACATGCTTGACTCTTGTCCTATTTGTTATCTGTTGGCCTTTCAATAAGTTTTTGTGGTTGTGGTTTTTTTTTTTTTTTAAAGCAAACATAATCCCAACCTTGCTGGTGCACTAATTGACTTTGCCAGTGAAACAGTGCTCTCTTATTTAACAGCAGTGCTTCAGGAGCACTGAGACACCACTCAGAGCAGGGCTCTCTCAGAGCATTGAACAAACTCTCAGCCACAGCAGGACCTGCCAGGTGGCAGCTTCTGCAGTCCTTAACATGCCTTTTTTTTTTCGCATGGGAACGATGGAGACCCTGAAGAAGTGCTGCACTGATAGATTTGGTGAGATGTGTCTTATGTAAGAAAAAATTACAGCTGAAAACTTTTGTTTCCCAGCCTGGTTTGTGCTCTCTGTAGCTGGGCTGCCCAACAGGTGTTTCTGAGATCAGCTGAGCATCTCCCTTGAGGCCTGATTATTGTTACCAGGCCTTATTGGGCAACTCCTCCCAAATGTCCTTGCCCCTGGCACCGGGGCCACCTTCACTGCTGTCCCAAAAGCCTGGAAGAGTGGAGTGAGGGCTCTGGGGTGTGATGAGAGCTGGTGCTGCTGTTCCAGGCTCTGGCTGGGGCCGCAGGGGACCTGCTTGTTTGAAGGCAGTGCTGGGTTCTGGAGAGCTGCTTCTGATGGGGTTGTGCTCTGCCTGAATTGCTTCCCCAGCTCCTGGGCAATCCATTTCCTTTTCATGCCAAAAACAGCTTGCAAAGCCTGTGACTGTGCTCTAGCTCAAGGGCAGCAATGTAGGAACACAAATACCTTCTCTTAGCTTTCCTGTGCACCTTTTGATCCAGTTCCTGACTTTAGTGTTCTTGCCGAGCATAAAACTGCCATTGCTTCTGGTTGTTAGCTGAGTTCAGCAATTGCAGCTTTGTCCAGTGTTTCTGGGCTTGGGTTCTGACCTGTAGCTTACTGGGTGAGCAGAGAGGCTGTACCCAAGCACTGGTAGGACATTTCTTTGTCCCTTTTCACGTGCTGCTGACTCGGATCTCGCTGCTGGGGAGCAGCACCATGAGAACAGCTCTTGGTGTGTTGTGCTCTTGCAGTTGGTGCCTCTCCTTGGGGAATCTTGTACTTCAGGGACAAGGAATTGAAATCTCTTTTCACTGGGAAAAGAGGGCTTGTGTGGAAGCTTTACCCTGGAGAATGGCCTTTTGCAAGAGGCCATGGAAGGAGGTGACTGCAGGGTGAGCTGATCTAGAAGTCATCAAGTACCTTCTCTGATCTCCGGATCAGAAATGAAGTGCCTGTTTCTCTGAGCAGATGAAAATACCCCAAGGGACAGGCAGATTTCTAAGACATTTCAACACCTACTTGCAGTGTTTCTTTCCTTATCTCCCTCCAGCAGTTGGAGGTTTTGTGGAACACCTTTTTTTTTCATGGAATTGAGCCGCAGATTGAAAAACCCGCTGCAGTAGATTGTGAGCAGGTTTCTGTTTTGACTTTGCAATTTATATCACTGAAGACAAACTTTATTAGTAAAATCTTGGGCAACTCAGCAGTGGATTTTTAGGCTCTGACTGGGTGCCTGGAGCAGCATTTCTTTGAACTGTCTTTGAGAGGAACTGCAGCTGTATAAATGGATGAAGACTGTGGAAAGAAACTATAAATATGGCTTTATTAAGGTGGGTTTTTAAATCAAAGTGACTTTTTGAAATATTTTAATGAACCTTAAAAACTATTTTGCAGTTCTTTCCAACAGTTATGTTACTTTTCAGCAATGGGAGAGGAGGGGGGTGTTAGTGAGGGAACTGTGGCCTTTGCATCTCGGGCAGTGGATTGGGCAGTGCCTTTTCCATGGACTCTTTAACCTTGGCTGGACAAAACAACTTAAAATGGCCAGGGGCTAGGCCAGCATGCTGCTTCTGCTACTAATTTTCATGGTGTAAGATGTGGCTGGGCTTCACAGGGCAGATGGATACCATTGGGTGGTGTCGGGGGTCAGGGAGTGAGGAATTTGGGGGCATTTGAGACATTTCCTGTTGCCCTGCAGCTCTTTAAATGGGCAGTGGTGGATTGTGCTTTATCAGGAATGTGACAAACTCACTCAATATATGTTTTCCTCGCTAGAAGTAAATTGAAAACAACGATTTAGCACATGAAAAATGTGCAAGCGTGGCTTGATGGTGGTTTAGTGCCTTATATCCCCCTCATGTTCTTGTCACAGGCAGTTTAGGATCTTTGCTTAAGTGCACGTGGCAGGTATGTGAAGTCCACAGGCCAGCTGGTACTTTGTGTTGGCTGTCCTGGGAGTTAATCCTGGGCTCAGTGAGCACCACTGAACTCTTGTCCTTAGCAGCTGGCAGCCAGGGAAACTGTAGAAGAAACTGGGGCTTTACATCAGAAAAGACACGTCCATTCCATTAAACACACACCTCCACATCTCCATGACTCCAAAGCTGGCTCCAGTGAAATCCAGAGAGGGTTAGCCTGAGACAGAGAGTGCAGCAAGGGGTAGGTGTTCTGGCAGTTCTGTCTCGCTGCTTCTCCACCAAACGCCGTGTCTGTGAGGAGAACACTGGGCAAGGTTCTTCACTGAAGGCCAAGGCCATACCATGGAGGAAATCATTCAGGAAGCTTCACAGTAGCAGTGAGGAGTGTAAAAATAGCTGTGATGGAAGTGTTTTCCTCTGGGCACAGACACAAGGGGGTGTGCACGTGTACACAGCATCTGTGTAAATGACCGTGTAAAAGAAGAGGTGCTGGAGTGCATCATCCAGAGGTGGTCTGAGCTGGGAGTTCCCCTCAGCAGAGCCTGATGAAAAGAGGCTTTGCAGCAACTACAGTGCTCTGTTTGGGGAGGCAGAGGTGTCCCAGAGACACTGTACCATCACAGTCAGGATGCCTTTGTTTTTGGCACAAAGGTAACCACCCCTTGTTTTATTCAAGTGTCACATTTTACCCTCTTGCATTCTCCTGCTTGTATGTTTTGGCTTTGGCCCAGGCCCTTGGGCTGTGTGTGCTCATCTGGTTTTGATAAAACATTGAACTTAGACAATACATCTTCTTGGACATTTCTTCCTGTTAGATTCAAGTGTGATACAAAGCAACCAGTACTTGATCAGTAGCAGACACTGTTTTTATCAAGCATTGTTGGATGTTCATTAGCCATGAAAGGACTGTAGAGAAAACTTGCCACAGCAAGTACAGGTAGGTGCTTCCTCTTCTGAGCCCTTTTTTTAGCCACTCCAGAGAAGCCCCAGGCTGGATGTTGGGTGCTCTTTTGAAGTCCATGTTCACCTACTGGGCTGCAACATTTAAGTTACTCAGCTGGTGTTTATCTTGCTTCTTTTACAGCCTTGTTAGTCTGCTAAGGGAGATAAAATGCTCATGAGGTACTGAACAGTGGCAGGTGAAAGGGAGTAGCAACCTCATTAAAAATCATCT